>JAGPOW010001543.1:59543508-59587617 GCA_030014935.1 Caiman crocodilus | reverse complement strand
ACCATTAAGTCCCTTTCCCCTTGTCCTCCTTGCAGCCTGACCCAAATCGCTTCCACCTGGTCCTCAGTCGCCCCCAAGTTGACGCTTGATGCAGAGAAACGCTCTTTGACATAGAGCGCAACCCCTCCGCCTTTTTTCCCCACCCTGTCCTTCCTGAAAAGGGCATATTCATTGATGCCTACGTCCCAGTCATGGGTCGGGTCCCACCAGGTTTCCGTGAGCCCAACCAAGTCCGGGTCTTCCACAACCACCAGGAGAGACAGCTTCTCCTGCTTACCTCCCATGCTGCGAGCATTTGTATAGAGGCATTTAAGGCTACCCACTGCCACCTTCCCCGCTGCACGTGTTTCCCCCAAGCTTCAACCACCTATGCTCGCCCAACTTACCTGGTTCAGCGGCAGAGCATCCTCTCTCCCTGCAGGCCCATCCCCCGGCGAAGCTAGTTTAAAGCCGGCCGCACGAGATCAGCCAACCTAGAAGAAAAGAAACGCTTACCTTAACACTTAAACGCTTATGATCTGTTTTAATGCTTCTGCTACTTTTCTGTGCATCTTTGACACTGTAGATTCATTTTTAGTATATATTCATCTGGGGATTAGGATGAATTTGTACCAAAAAAATTAAAATGCATATATTTAAATGTAATGCCTCTTTTTAACAGAACTAGCATATATTTATATATTTTTAGGCTTCCAAATTTATGGAAAATACTAAGTTCCACATGATCCAGAAGGGTAATAAAACCACAAAATTAATGAACTGCTCAAACAAATGTAATAATTGTACTTCAGGTTTTAAATGGCAGTGAATTCTTTGTTGAAGAATACATATATTTAATACACAGACGTAGTTTGGACAGGATTGATTTTTTTTTTCCATTGAATTGTGAAAAATTTCTGTAAATAATACCTAAATGTTCCACTAAATTACCCTGTTAATATATTGTTAACTTTTACTTTATTTATTTAAACAGAGAAATCTTACTGAATATTTTGTTGCTGTGGATGTAAACAACATGCTGCAACTTTATGCCAGTATGCTGCATGAGAGACGGATCATTATTACCTCTAGCAAACTAAGCACTGTAAGTACTTCACAGGTCTCCTTTTAAATAGAATACATTGAGCATTTCACAAAAAGACCTACAGACCTTTACAGATTTAGATATGTTCCATGTGTACTTATGAGACAATATCTACATACTTTTTTGATATATGGTTTTAATCTGGCTCTTGAAGTACAAAAGTCTGATTTATAAAAGGCCTACTTAGATACATTAAGTCAGGTTAATTATTTTTCTTATCAGGAGATGAGAGTTCTTTAACTCTCCAGAGTTCATTTCTGTGCCTTCTGCACAATAAAAAATTCTTAAGGGCTATTATAAGATCTTTAGTATTCACTTGTGGCTTATTCCATTGGAGCTACTTGAAAGAAATCAAGGGTCCATGATAATAGCTGCTATCCTAACCTGGTAATAGGTAGATTCATCTTTGTTACAGAGTTGTTTGGGAGCGTATGCTGTAATAGCTCTGATTTGAAGCAGCTTGGTATGTGAATAATAACTCACAACTCAAAATAGCATTTATATTACAGATTAAGGCTACTGCCCATACTGTAATTCTCTCCTGGTGTCTGTATAGTCTGCTGAAATGAACAAATGTTGTATTTGGTTACAATGAATGTAATGAATGAATGAATGGATGTAAATATCCAGATTTTTTTTATTTTAAATTTCTGAGATTTCAAAAGTCTCTTTAAAAGTTGACATATAGACCAGTGGTAAAGTCGGGTTGCAAGCGATTATCACTTTAAACCATTCTGCATCCTAGTGTATATTTGCCTTTCAAAAGTTTGAACCTTTTATTAAAACTCGCTTACTGAAAATCTTTTTATTTCTTTTAAGCACTGCTATATAAAGCCTTTTGTCTGACAGATTTTCCACATTGGTAACTCAGCCTTACTAATTGTACTGTAGAATGAATGAACCATTACTTTAGTTTGCATGGGAACAGGATTTGGTTGTAGTTCTAGAAACTAAATTCAGGTCAGCTTTTCAAAGATCTGCAGACACACGATTACAAAGTTTTAAAAAGTGAATTTTCTCATTGTGTAATCCTTCAGATATCAGAGAACATATACTGTATAAAGACTAGTTTAAATTCCATTGAGCCAAAATGGAAATTGGAGGGTAGATGGGAAATGCAGAGTTCTCAGAAAATGCTAGTAGTAGTATCAGTTTCTACAATTATATTTAATTGCCACAATCTAACCCCGAAATCTGCAACTTGAATGAATGGTGTGGTTGGGCTGCTATCCTGTACTGAGTTCCACATAGCTCTATTGGTATACCATACAGGCACTGCTGTGCACCTAAGCCCAGCAAGTCTCAGGATGATCAGGGCCTAATTAAGCAAGCCACAAACAATTTGACAATGAATGAAATCAAATCTCAGTTCAGTTTATGTAAAATTCATCTGCTTAGAGCAGGGGGTACATGTACAAAACTAATTAATGAAAGATAAATAATAAGCATGTTGAACCTAAAAATAAGTACAAATACTCTTCCAATTGCTCTATCCCAAAGCCAGACTCTGTTCTGTCATCATCCTAGTCCTATCACTTCAGCTCACCTCCCTCTGTGAAAAGTTCTTGGACAACAGATGGCTATTACTCTAGAGCCATAAGATCAACAAAAAATTAGGCTTTATTGAACCAGATAGAGAAAAGAATTTTGAAGTAAAAGATCTTCACAGAAAACACTTTGGCATTCAAGTTAGCAAAGTTCTGTTTGATGAAAGTCTAGAGGGAGCAGGCAAAAAGTGGAATTAATCCATATTTGTATTTTGTGAATCCAGGTGCCATCTTGGTGTTCCGCTCTCCCCTTTCCTGCCCCCAAAGACAGAACAGGGGGTGCTCAACCCCCAGCTTACAGGCCAGATGCAGCTCATGGAGCCCTGTCATGAAGCCCAAAGGGCTCCCTGCCTGCCCTAAAATTTGACAGCAGTGCCAGCAATTGCTGCTTTCCTTCTATCAAATGTCTGGATCTGTGGGGAGCTTTGCAGGTCAAGTAACATGCTATGTTGATGTACGGAGGTGGCCTAGCCCAATATGGGCACAACGGCAGCCAGCTAGCAGCTGTGTGGGACCTAATTCTGCAGTACAGGGCTGAGGGAAGTTGCACATGGCTACGATCTGGTGTCATGGGACCATGATTCAGCCATGCAGTACTGAGGGAGATGGCATGGGGCTGAGGGAGGTGTTGGGGAGACCCCCAATCTGGTGGCATGGTGCTGAGGGAGGCAGCATGGGGCCCCAATCTAGCTGGCAGCACAGGGCCAAAGAAGGAAGGGCAGAGCCCATGCCACTCAACTGGCACATGGCACCAAAAGATTGAGCCACTGTTGAGATAGAATAACCATAAATGGTCCTCCAGCTAGACCCTTTATGCTATTCCAGAAGAGATATTGTATAGGAGACACTATAACAGTCTTTTTTCCTATGAAAGAATCCTTCACTGGCCAGTTAAGGCAATTTTCCGCCTCTGCTTTGCTGGACAGCAGGACTGAATATAGAATTTGACCCTTTGCCTTTGGCTCCTTCCCATGTAAAAAAGGTCTGTTAGTGTTGACATGTTGTATTATGTGAACTACTATAGCATAACGTCAGAAGAGCAGCAGTTGAGAACTAGTCTGTATTCATTATTTGTTACACCCTTTATTTTCTTGCATGCCACAAAAAATTACCACCAGTTTGGCAGGAGCAGGGTTAAAGGTGACCACTGCTCCTCCTCTTTGTGGAGTGGGAAAGAAGTGGCAGACATCAGATCACATCACATCGCATCACAATGAACTCCATGCTTCTATTCCTCCATCCTATTCCAGGGGGGGAAATCAGTTTCCCTTTTTAAAACACTTCCCTGGTTTTGGAGGGCTGATTTCTGTAGAAGAGATTTGTGTGTGTGATATGCAAGTAAATACAGTAGATTAAGATCAGATCATAGGTACATATAATGCATTTGTAATGAGAGAGTGCTTAGTTCAGAATGCAACTGTGTTGTTATTCTGAAGCTTCAGATCAGTTTTAAAGTACAATCCCACATTAAAGTGCTTTGCAATAATCCATTTGGTAATACAGGCACCATGATGAAATCTTCATCAAAGAGAAATTGTTGTGCTTCCCTGGCCAAACCTAGGTAATAAAAGATGCTTTTCCAAGGGGTCACCAACAATGACCATCTTGAAATAGCCTGAAATGTAATACGATCCTTAAGTTGGAAAGCTAAATAACAGAAGGCAACCAAACTTTGCAAAAAAGAGAGTTGATATCATTTCCCTTATTCTTTAAGGTTGTTGTCTTCAGCCTACCAATGTAGTGGTGCTTAGCTGGATTAAATAACAGTCCCCATCGAGGACCAGGTGCTGTCACAAGATTTCCTAAATTGGTTAACCACATACATGAGATTTCATGAAGCAGAAACATAGAGCTGATGTACTGGATTTTTCAGTCTAACTTTCTTCTCATGTCCTGGGACAGACTGTAATGCAGGGGTGGGCAAAATGTGGCCCATGGGCCAGATGCAGCCCTCCAGGCCATTCTATCCGACCTCCAGGGCCCCTAAAAATTTAGAAAATTAATATTTATCTGCCTCTGGCTGCCTGTCATGCAGCCCTCAATGGCTTGCCAAAATTCAGTAAGCAGCCCTCCACCCAAAATAATTAATTGCCTGCCCCTGCTATAATGGCATAATGACTTCAGAAATATGCTGCTTGTTTGTTTTAATAAACCGTTTTAACAAGAATGAAAACTAAACATCCATTAAAAATGATTTGGTTTGCTTTTTTTTAGTCTTTTGGGTTGATTAATATGTTTATGCATTAAAATGGTGGACTGTTGGGCTTAAAATCTGTATCTGACTTAATGGCTGATGTTCCAAATACTGTACAGTTTATAGCTGAGTGAAGAATTTGTTAGCTTTAGTTCTCTTGACCCATTGTTGGTATAAAATGAAGAAGGACTTTGAATTGAAAAGGTAGCCTTTTGGTATTCCCAAATTACAATTTGATTCTTAAACAGATTTTTCTTTTTTCTTTAAGTACGTTTTATTGTTAAGAGAGTTGTTCTTTATCTGTAGGGTTAAGTTAATAGCAAATGTTCATGACAGTTCATCAAGCCTGGGTTGTGATGTCACCCCCAAGTTATCAGCTCTGTTTTGGTTCACTATCTCAGGGCAGTAGGACATATAACAAAAGGCATAATTTAGGGCCTCGCTTAGTTTCTCCTTACTCTTCTTTTGAGGGGGATGTAGAATGACTTGAGTCTATCTGTAAAAATATTCTTTTAAGTCCAGCACATCTCTGCTATAAATTTCATGCAGTGCATTTTATGCATCGGTTATATTCAAGATAAAGGATTTGTCCTGGTTATAAAAAAACGAGATAAACATTCAATACTATATTTAAAAAGACAGTTAACTTGGAGGAAGAGAGGATACAGGAGAAGCAGTTAAATAATTACTTTTTATATTAGCAATTAGGCTATTAACATTTTTAACTAATACATGTGAACATATTTGCCTCAACAAGAAAATTCTGTTTCATTTAGCCTAATCAAGCAGGCTTGTGATTTATAGGCATTTTTTTCATGTGCAGTTCTGTTTATTTTCAATAAATTATTCTATAATGCGGATGGTTGTTTTTACTCTCCTTTAAAAAAAACCCAAACATCCTCTGCGTGACTCATAATCATAATTTGCATGGTAAGTACAACAAGGTAGGTGTAGGTGAAACTTCCCTGCATTCCTTCCTGATATAGCTCCAGGGGCAGTATTTACCCTAGCTGTTGACTCTTTTACTAGCACAGCATTCCAACTACCTTAATAATATGATTGTCATCAACCTTGCAGCTTGCTTGGGGCTTAGTGTTAGAGCAGGATAGATTCCCTTTGCCCGAGGATCATGTTCTGTAAGATCTGTTTGTAGCAAAAATTGTAAATTGTACCTTTTGAACTGGTAACTATGAAATAGAAACAAATTGTAAGAGTTTTCCAATGAGTGAGTGAAACAAAGCAGTGGGTTTATTGACATTAAATATTTTTATTTGTCTTTCTTTAACTGTGTATGAAGAACTAAATGTCCTGTTATAATATGGAATATTTTCATGTGCTGGTGTTTTATCATGCACTACTATACGTGTATATTATTTTTTATTAATTACATGGAGATATAATAGTTTTAATGCAGTTTTTTATTCAATGTAAATATAAATTATTAAGCTACTGAGGAAGGCTTCTCCAGCAATGCTGAACTAGAACATTGATTTTATGCATGCTGTAGGCAGGCCCTAGATGTTTAGGCCCCAAGTGAACCTGCTGTGGTAGTCTACCAGAACATCATACCATAGTCTCATGTATTCAAAGCAAAGGAATAAATCATGATTTTACAACAGTGCATCAGTTGACTTATTGCTGTTTTGTGACCGGAGGTAGGAAGGATTGCTGTTTAAAGCCATGTCATCGGTTCTCAAGTCAGTCAAGCGTGAAGGCTTGTCATATGCCTCTATAATTGTACCTCACCAGACTTTCTCTAACTAGTCAGCTGGGGCTGTGCATTTTGTTTCAAACACCCGGCTGGCCAACGTCTGACAGGAGCTTTCTCATCATCCTGTCAGTAGTATGTTAACTAGAGTACATCTTTTGTGGCCTATAGTGGCAGGTGGAAAGGATGCTTCACTTTAAAGCAGATGTCTAAATGTTATCTCCATTTTGACCAGTATTTGTTTTAGCTAATGCCAACCTGATAAGTCTGTAAGTTTTTCAGCTACAAAGCTCTGATTACATTCTCAATAAGTCCTTCCTGGAGAACTATGTACAAAGCAATGTAGTAGGATTTTTTTAAAATAGATTTTTTTTTTTAATGGAGGGATGCTGGGTATTTGATTGTGGGATTTTTTTCTTTACGTACATACAAAGAGAATCTTTGCCAACCTTTCTGAGTGAATGACTAAACTCAGGTGATTGGACTGAATGTGTCTTTAAGCTCCATATGAATTGCTTATTCAGCTACTTTACCATGATGGTCACAGTATCAGTAGTTAACAGGAGGGTTTGGAAGACAAGGAGGTGTCCTTTGAGCCTGTGATGAAACTGTCCAGCTGCTAGGGAATGCAAAATACAGTATTCTTTCCCTGAATGCATCAGCTTTGTTCATCACTTTCTTCCTTCCACAGCTGATACTAAAAGTGAGATTCATGAGTTAATTGCTAAATTTATGTCTCCCTTGGTAGTGGTGGTGGTGGTATCCACCAAGTCATAAAGCAAGTCTTGGGTTATCTGTCTGTTTTCTCCTATTAAATATTTCTGCAGTTTACAGGCTGTAGATTCATCCTTGGCAATTTTTTAAAAAAATATTGACCTATACTTTGGCATTGGGACAGATCTCTGGGCTGTGGCTACAGACTGCAATGCATATCAGTAGGACCCTGAGTGGGACCATATACAATGGGTAGGGTTGCCTGAATGTCTTTATTTGCAGTTTTTAGTCCTCAGCTAGCTGTTTGCAGAAAGGTTCTACCAGCAAAGCTAAAGCAGTTTGCCTGAGGGAGCCAAAACCATACCAGAGTTGGCTCTAGTTGTACCCTATATGCTGGGGAAGGTAGTGACTTTAGGAATTGTTATGAAGCCATATGCCAATGAGGTCTGTGTCCTCTGCTGGGGTCACTGTCTCATATCTAGGTTTTACCAGTCATTTCATCTGATACCACTGCAAAATTACCATGTTTCATCCGAACGCCTGATTGTAAATTTCATAACAGTGCTCATGTTAACTTATGTTAACCTAACTTGCCTATAAAAACATAGAGGAAAACTTTGCTCCTCAGATACATGCATGCAATGTATGTATACAGGTCAGTGAATGGTGTGTAATGGTGTCTAAGGACTGAATTTAGCTCTGCAAAATTGGGAAATAGCTATTTAGTTTATTATCCTATTTCATAAAGAACTACAGATATTTAGGTCATAGTAAATGAACTTCCACAAGTATCAGGACACAGAGGATTGTAGAATTATTGGTGTCTACAGACAGACAGCAAGCACTAGAATTACGAAAGTAAATGTCATGTTGTATATGAGAACACTAAGGCATAGAAAGGCTGAGCGATTTCACCAAGGTCACACAGGAAGTCTTAGATAGAATAATGAATTGATCTTCTCAGTACCACCCTAGCACCAGTTCTCCAGTACTATTCCTTTTCTCTGCAATATGACAGTAAATGAATGACAGGAGATGAATTGGTTTAAAGCATTGAAATCTGTGATCAGCGTGTTTTACTGTTGAAAACACTGGTTTTACCTAAGTAGGTGGGTGTAACACTTGCAGAATTGACTTAACTGCCATCAGTGTAGAAATGTGAAGAACAGTATCATTACCCTCTATAGAATAAGAGTTAGGTTTTCCCTGAAAGAAAAGTCCAGGATACAAAGACAGATCAGCAGTTTTATTTAAAGGATTTTGTGGTTTAACCCTAAGTTGTTCTTTTTTTTCCAAAAAGAACAAATTTCAGACACACAGCCTTTTTAAAGTTTGCTTTCTTTGTCCATTTAATCTTTAGTAACCCAGTAAGTATTGCAGCACAGTGTACCAGATAGTGCCAATAATGGGAGATATTGTGATATGGACACCTGACTACTAATAACTGAATTTAAAGTGACTAAGAAACCTTCAGATGCTGAATTACCATGTCAAAAGGTTAAAGGCTCTCTAAAACCTAGCAGTCCACAGGGTTAGCATTGTTAAAACACACTAGCTCTTGTAGTCAATGGTACATGAGAGTTTTATGATGGCTTAAACTGCCAAGTCTGAATTTACAGCAGAGTCAGCTGGGAGCAGCCTTTGGCAAACCTCTAGAGCAGGGGTGTCAAACATATAGCCTGCAGGCTAGATATGGCCTGTGGAGCTTCTGACTGCAGCTGCCAGCAGCAGTTAATGCAAGTAATATTACGGCCACTAAGTCCCATCACTGTGGCTGCCAGAGTGGCTTTGTCTGTGTGGCCAGGACCCAGGAGGTGAATGCCACTACTGACAGCTAAAATCAGCTGTAGTTAGTGATGGGGATTGAGTAGCTGTGGTGTTAACTTCCTGGCTGGTAGTGGCACCAACTGTGGCTCCAGCAGCCAAAGCAGTAGGGGTAACATTAAGTCCTTGGCTGCTGATGCCAAAACAGATGTTCTGGCAGCTGTGATAAGAAGCCCTTCAGGACAGACCTGGAGGTGCTATGTCCAGCCTGCAAGAAACCTCGTCCTCCACATTCAGCCCACCAACTCCTTTGAGTTTGCTAACCCTGGTGTAGAGCAAGGCTCAAACTCATGCAAAGTCAGGGTATGGACAAACATACATTTTAGCCACCTTAAAAAACTATGTGGGTACATGCAGCAACTGTTATCATCTGACTATTAGGTCTGCTTGAGCCTATACAGGTGAGCTAAACTGCCATCACTCTGGTCTTGAGTGCAGTTTTGCTATGCTTGTATAATATTCCTCATCTGTTGATAGGGATGCAGTTGTTATAACCTACTTCAAGTTGTCCATGCTGCTGCTGACATTCTTGGCTTACCACATAGCTGGGTTGTGATTAAACTAAAACTGGAATATTTCATATTTATTTCTGAATTATCAGAGCTTTGTTTCCCTGAATTCACTAATTGGTGGCTGAGTAAAAATCTAAAGCGTAAGAATGCTTGCACAGAATTGCTCTACCAGCAGCATTTAGCTTTCTGCTTTTTCCTGTTTAGTACATCTCATTTCAACCCTGTTATTCCTTTTTCCCAGATTCACAGTTCAAAAGATGAATTACAATATAGTCAATGATGCTCCCTAGTTTTACTTGCAATAAATAAGTTATCTGTCAACTTTTCACAAAGAATGCTATTCCCTGCTGCTGTTTAATTAGTGGACATCAGGAGAGCATACCATGAAGTAACTCTCAAGGAGGCAAAGGTAGGGGAGGAGGAAAAATTCATCCTTGGGAACTCCCCTTTCAAAAGGGAGAAATATATGCAGAGCCATCTTGTTTTGTAGGAGACCAAATCTCCCTCCAGTCAGGGAGCTAGTAAGATAGGAGAGAAGGAAAGGATTAAAAGGTCAGGAAGAGGTGAAAAGGAAAAGGGATGAGGAAAGGTGTGTATGTGCATTGCAGGGGGGGAGTGGAGAAAGGGAGAGAAGTTGAGGGGCTGGGAAACTGGTGAAATATTAGTAAGGCAGAGATTTAGAATGTAGGAAATAAGCAAAAACTAGAGAAAAAATCGATCCAGAATGAATGATCAAAACATGGAGGTGGATAGAGACTAGAAGGAGACTAACAAAGAGCCTTAGAAAAGGTAAAAAAGTAAAAAGAAGGCAGGGGTAAATTAATTTTTGAAAGGATAAAGAAATAGAAGATAGAAGAAATGTACTTTATATAATATAAAATGATAGGGGTATTGTCATCCTCAACTGTTTAAATTTCATTATTTAAAAAAACTCAATTCCCCGAATATACATTCTTTAAAACAAGTTATGAATTTGCAGGAGTGGGGAAGGGCAGTGAATTTCAAGGACATTTCTCTGCTATCCCCACCCCAGCCACTAGTGATGCTTTGAAGGGGATGTGTTTGAGGCTGTAGTGCAATCATAGTGAAGAGGCACAGGCTTCCCCCTCCTCGTCTTCCTTTCTGGCCATTCGTCTTGTTGGTATGTATTCAGTGTCATTTTCAACCTTTCTTCTGTTAATATGAAACATTCCTTTGCCTAAGAAAGAAAGATGCTTTCTTATAAAAAAATAAAGTTAAAACTAAAAGGTGAAAGTGCAAAAATGTGTGCCTCCCCCAGGGTCTGAGCATGGAACATTTCTCAGTAACAGAATACCATATCATAAGAAATTGAGCCCTTACCTCAGTGCCCTTCATGGGGTTATACATTTCAGACTAGCCATCGTGTCTTCCACCTTGCAGAGTACCCCTGTGATGGCCTGGTGTGACACAAAGGGATTTACATATTGTTGCAAGGTGAAGTGCTCAAACACAAATTAGGCATGTATCCTGACTAGGCAACAAAAAAGTTGGAGGGTGCAATTGGAGCCAGTCCCTGTGAACCATTTTCTGTGGGTGTTCAGGGTCACTTTTTTGGCTTGGCCCAACAGGAAGTTGGCCAGACAGAGCATTCTCTCTTGGCTGCTCTGTTTGGATCGAGAAAATATACACAGTCTTGGAGAAGCCTAAGTTCAGTGTGCCAAGGATGGCACTGAGGGCAGGAAAGAGTACCTGTTGTCAGGAGCAGTCCAGGAAGGTGCTAAAGAACATCTCCTTTCCCTTCTTATAACAGAAAGGACAAGCCATTCATGCCATCAGATTTAAGTTGTGAAGAAAAGGGCTGGTGGCCAAGGCATCTTGGGGATTGCCAGTTATCTTGATGATGGGCAACTTCTACAAGGTACACCAGGTCGAGCAGGTTTGCCTTGGTGTTGCTGCTCCATGTTGTATTGAGACTGGGTGCCCAGGACATGGATGTGGACACTGGAGGACATGAGACTACATTGATTGTCCATGTATACAGTGACTTGGCTAGCAGGATCTCAAAGCAGATTCCACCACTATTCTTGTTGGGTCTTCACTTCAGATAAGAGGTGGGATGTGAAGTGTACAGAGTTCAGACCAACCAGGCAGCCAGGGCTTTGGCTGGGAGCCACTCAGAGCAGGCTGAGTTGAGGAAATAAATCAGCTTGGTGGTGTGCTATTGATGGTGAAGTGGCTTATGGAGATGAAGTTTGGTACCCCTTTCTGCAAGGTCAGGTTGTGGACCCAGGGACTCTTGCAGTAGCTCTGGAAATTACAGGTTAGGATTGGGCGAAACTAATGTTCTGCTATGGGTATTGTTCTGGTTGTCTTCCTTTCTTTGGGGTTAGAATTTTCCTATTCCTGCCAGAGTGGCTGAAGAAAGGGTGGTTCTTTTTATCTTCCCACAGTAGGTCATGGACCTAATTAGATAAGAGGGTTTAGGTTCAAATGTCATAACTCACCCAGTGCCTGGTACTCAGCACACCTGCTTGTTCACTAGTGGCATCCAGGGTGTCCAAATACTTAGTAAGTTAGAGTTGGATGTGTGCAACCCCTTAGGAAAGTCACTAAAGAGGTAAAAAAAAGATGGTTGGGGATCTTAATATATGATAGAGTTGGGAGACAATCCTCTTTGAGCTATACCTATATTATGTGAAGGGGAGGCTGTACCTTATATGAAAGGAAGTCAGTTTGCTCAGACCACAGTAATGGTAGCCCCACCAAATAGGTGGGAGAAATCAAGTGAAGAAGGATTGCACAAAGTGTTCCCAGATGAGTTAGTGGCCAGGTCAATGGAGGAAAAGCAACCTTTCAGCCTGTAGAATCTTTAGTGTATAAGCAAAGAGGATGACAGTACTCATTTGTAGATGTGACATATCAAGCAACTGACAGAGTTAGAGGATATTTTTGAGAAAATGGTTTTATGCACAGTAGAATCATAGAAAAATTGAGTAGAAAGAACCTCAGGAGGTTGTCTAGTCCAAACTTCTGCCCAAGGCAGGATCAGCCGTGCCTCAACCCTACCAGCCTAGTATATGTAAAACTCTGACCTTAAAAACTTTCAATGATGGAGATTCCACAACGTATTTATGTAATTAGTTCCAGTGCTCATTAAAGATTGGATTGTACAAGGAGACTGCATAGCACCACAGGTTAATTTTTCTAAGGCATTTTGTCTTCTTGGAGTTGCTATTCTTGGCTTTCATATAACATGCTACTAATCAATTTATACATTCCTGTTTTTCGTATTATCTTGATTGTGGATTTTGTCATCTGTATTCTCTCTCATTTTTACCTTTAGTTGCAGAAATTGCTTTGAACATAGTAACTGGCATAATGCCAAGTGCCAGATAAGAAAAAATGGTTTTGTCTGCTACATAGGATAATTGTTTTCACATTGTTTATTTGAATTAGATGAATTTTCAAACAGCTATCAAATCAACATAAAGTAGAAGTCTGTTTACTGAAAATGTTCAAACTAAGTACTGTTGTTTCAAACAGATTGCAGAGTTTCTACAGAATTTTTTAAAAAATGCAGAATTTTAACAACCCACAAAAAATTGCTTCTTTTGTTGACAGACTCCAGGCTATAAGGAGAAAGCATCATAAGATAGCCACTTTGCCTCATCTTAAAATCAGTGTTCTAGATGGGTGTATTTCCATAGGGGAAGTCCATTAGGACTGAAATCATGTTTATTATTCAACCTTGAACCATAGGTATTCATTATTTTTAACCTATGCTCAGATACTGTGGTAATGAGTGATATGGAACCTTAATTAATAGAAATACTATAAAATCAGATTATTGAAAAAGTAGAATATTTTAGCTGATGCTTAACTGGTTAGTTTTTTCAGAGAAAAATCTTAAATGTTTCAGTATTACAGCAGCTGGAAAAAAAACACAAAACTAAATGCAACTCCCCTTAATGCTAGGTTAAATAATTAGGTTACGTTTTCCTCACAGTTCCTGATTCATATTGAGTCTACTATAGATAGGTCATTTACATTTCTGAAAGTACAATAAGTATGATTTTTTTGAGAAACTGTTCCTGTGGGCCTGTATGAAGACTTCTGCAATTCTGTGGGGAATTCAGGTTACATTCTTAAACTGGATTATTTACTGCATTATTCCAAAAAGTCCTATATAAGGGGTGCATATCTGTATGAGATGCTGACTGCTCAGTAGTCAAAAAATACTGCATAGGAGCATGTCACAGCACAGACAGTACTAATATGCTAATACACAGTATTATTAGACTACTGTGAAGTAGCGTCGCCTAAAAGATGTTTGCCAGTACTACTGTGCAGCAACTGTTGTTACTGTGAATGTATTTAGTACTTGCTAAAAAAGTATGAATGTTATTCAGGGAAGCCCAAGGGCAAAAAAGAAGACATCTAGACAGTGGAAGTAGGGTGAAGCTATCAAGGCAGAGTATACCCATTTGGCCCACATTTGCAGGGAGGCAGTTAGAAAAGCCAAAGCAACTACAGAGCTGAGGCTGGCAATGCAAATTAAAGACAACAAAAAGTCTTTTTTTTTTTAGGTATGTAGGGAGTAAAAGACCCCTACTGAACAAAAAGGAGCAATTAATGACAGAGGGAGGACAAGGCTGACCTATTCAATGAGTTTTTTGCCTCAGTGTTCTTGAACAGGAATCAAGATAAGTCTCCTACTGGGTTCTT
Organism: Caiman crocodilus; assembly: GCA_030014935.1. Taxonomy (NCBI): domain Eukaryota; kingdom Metazoa; phylum Chordata; order Crocodylia; family Alligatoridae; genus Caiman; species Caiman crocodilus. Next base: position 59,573,348 of record JAGPOW010001543.1, on the reverse strand, counting down.
ACATGGGCATCAGAGGGACACTAGCCCACCAGCTGTTGACACTGACTTGGTGCAGAATCACATAGGTGGACTGGATGTGTTTAAGTCAGCAGGCCTGGATGAGCTACATCTGAGAGTACTGAAGGAATTATCTGGTGTCATAGCAGAACCATTGGCATGGCTGTTTGACTGCTTATGGTGCTCGGGTCAGGTCCCAGAGGAATGGAAACAGGCCATTGTGGTCCCTATATTCAAGAAGGGGAGGAAGGAGGATCCGAGTAATTATAGACCAGTCAGTCTCACTTCCACCCTTGGAAAGGTCTTTGACAAGATTACGAAGGATCACACTTGTGGGAGTCCAGTGGGAAAAATAATGCAGCAGGGCAGCCAGCATGGATTTGTAGAAGGCAGATCATACCTGACTAAACTGGTTTCGTTCTATGACGGGGTCACAAAATGCTTCGACGTGGGAGTAGAGGTGATTATCAGTTTTTTGGATTTTAGCAAGGCCTTTGATACAGTATGTCATCCCATTCTCATAAATAAATTAAGAGGCTGTGGCTTAGATGATTACACAGACCAGTGGGTGGCAAATTGGCTTAGCAGTTGCACCCAGAGAGTAGTAGTAGACAGGTCGGTATCGATCTGGAAGGATGTGGGTAGTGGGGCCCTCCAGGGTTCGGTCCTTGGACCTGTATTCTCCAGTATCTTCATCAGTGACTTGGATGTGGATGTGAAGTGTACTCTGTCCAAATTTGTGGATGATACTAAATTGTGGAGTGAAGTGAACACTCTGGAGGGTAGGGAACGATTGCAGGCAGACCTGAACAGGTTGGAAAAGTGGGCAGTACACAGTGGGATGCAGTACAACAAGGACAAGTGCAGAGTGCTGCACCTAGGGTGCAAAAATCTCTAGCACACATACTGGCTGGGTAGTGATACCCTCAGCAACACAGAAGCAGAAAGGATCTCCAAGTCATTGTGAACTCCATGATGAACAACAGTCATCAGTGTGACAAAGTCATCAGCAAAGCTAACTGCACTTTATCATGCATCAGCAGGTGCATGACAAATAGAACCAAGGAGGTGATACTTCCCCTCTATGCAGCACTGGTCAGACCTCAGTTGGAAGACTGCGTCCAGTTTTGGGCACTGTACTTCAAGAAAGATGTTGATAGACTCGAGAAGGTTTAGAGAAGGGCCACCAGTATGGTAATTGCTTACTGGACAAGCTCTGTGAAGAGAGATTGAGGGACCTGGACCTCTTCAGCCTCCACAAGAGAAGTCTGAGAGGTGATCTCGTGGCTGCCTACAAATTCATTAGGGGGATGCAGCAAGGGATTGGAGATACTTTGTTCACCAGGGCGCCTCTTGGGGCAACAAGGAACAATGGTCACAAACTGATAGAGAGTAGATTTAGGCTAGATATCAGGAAAAACTTCTTCACGGTAAGGGTGGCCAAAATTTGGAATGGGCTTCCAAGGGAGGTGGTGCTCTCCCCTACCTTGGGGATCTTCAAGAGAAGGCTGGATAGGCATCTGGCTGGGGTTATCTGACCCCAGCACTCTTTCCTGCCTGGGCAGGGGTTATACTTGATGATCTGTTGAGGTCCCTTCTACTCCTACCATCTGTGAATCTATGTTAGACTGATTTTATACACAATTCCATATTTAGTTCCCAGGAGGTGAGAAAGTGTATATAATACCAGAATTTGAGCAGTTTTGTTGTATTCCACAGTGGACTTTAAATCATAAAACAAAAATCCAAACCCAGTCCATCAACGAAAACATATTCACAGAATCCCCTCTGACGTTCCTAGACAATTGTTACCTCAGGCTGCACTAGTGACAGGACCAGTCTTTTTGAAAACCCACAATAAAGATGCATTGATACAATTGAACATTGGAGTCCCAGAGACAAATATCAGAATTGTCACATCCACATGTGAAAGAGGGGACAACTGTAGTCTTTTGACATTCGTAGGAAAGAACAAACCTCTCCTGCCCTGATCTAGTATTTTACGATCTGGTGTTTTCTTATGCTCAAACATTTTGTTTCGGTATGGCAAAACTTTTTGTTTTGAATCAAACCATGTTGATATTTTATCTTACTGTATTAAATTCTGGAATGAAAACTTGTTTTGAAGTATAAACAACAAAACCACTGCTATGAAAATGTTGAAATAAAATGTTTAGCCATCTTCAAAACATTTTTTCAATGATTTTTGAGTAAAAGATTTTGAGAACTGTACTGGTCTTGCAAAAACTTTCCTTTTTTGACAATTTTTTGACCAGCCCTAACAACAGTATCAAAACAAAGATGAGAATATAGAGATGATAGTAACTAACAAAGCCAGGCTTTCTCATTAGTAGGCAGAAAATTTGGTACTGATAAGGATTTCTCAGCACTACGTTCTTGCCTGAAAATAAGAGAGATGTTATCAAATAAAACTTACTGTGCATTGTTTGACAGCAGTTTTGCCACTGTTGTTAACAGCGTAACCAAACTCAGTAAGGTAAGCAGAGACACAGAACTTCTAAATCTTTGCACAATATCCAGAATCCTAAAAATGTATTGAAATATTGGGAGGGGCTTGGGGAAGAGTAAAGGGCAAGGAGGAGAGAGCTGGTATAAAGCAGTTTTGTTAAACAGAGAGAGATATTTTTGCAGCAGAGTGAAATTCCAGTTTCTGCATCTTACACTAAACAGTTCTGACTTTGAAATTGCTAAGTAATTCCCTTAACAATCCAGGGCATTTTCTGTGGAGTTTACTTGTGTGATAATTCACAGTTATTGCATGTGATTTACAATTTTGCATTTCTAAATTCATATCTATAGTAATTTAATAGATAAATTGATCACACTTGTCAGTTAATATAGCAACACAACTCAAAGACTTGAGGAAACATTCAAGATAGCTTTTTCAGTAAACCGTCTCCACAACAAAAATATTTTATGCTTTAGCTAGTTTTTCTCTTAGCTAGAGATTTGCTCTTTTGTAATTCTCAGCAGTCCTCCTTGAAACAGAGTTGGGTCTGGAGTTGTCTCCAATTAACTCTTCTCTTCTTCCTAAATAAGAAATTCTGCAAGAAACTCTCATAAGTTACACTCTTTGCAATTTATTTCAACCACAGGCATTGATTTCTATGCCCTCTTTCTCCGCTCTGTGAAACCCAGACTTTACTTTCTGCCCCATGCCTTCTTTGCTCAGATCTCCACAAAATGCCAAATACTGCACTCTTGTGGTTATGTATAGCTGTCTTGTGCAGGTCTGGGAACGACCATTCTTCCGTATCATGCTTTGTAGTTCTCTTACCAATGACATGGTAGCCTGGAGTCAAGTATCTACTTCCTTTCCAAGATTATTAGAGAGATCCCTTCAGTACCCCAATGCATACTGTGAAGAATCTTATAAACTACTAAACTCAGGGAGTCAAATGGTCAGGTACAACTGTGACCCTTAAATGCTTTACTTTGTAATTTTGCATTAGTTTTAAATAACCATAAATATAACAGCAACTTAATCCCAGTATTTGCAAAAGTCCTTGTACTTGCCTTTGTCTAGCAGAGGGGGTTGCTACAGATACAGAAATAGGAATGGCTAATGCATTTGAGTAAAAACATTATAACCAAGTCAAAAATATAGTCAGAAAGAAAGCTATACACCAAAGGTAAAATAAAATATAAATACAAAAGCACAAAACACTTTAACCTAGAGAGTGTTTTTAGATAAAATTGAGACAGCATTTAAAATGTCACACATTCGAGAAGTATTATACCTGTTTGTATCTCAGAATTTCATAGGAAGTTAGAATGCATACTAAATATTTATATTCCTCCCAAGGGTACATTTTTAAAGCTATTGCAGGATAACCTAGTTAGTCTTGTTGAAGTAGCAGGCAGCAGTATTTCAACAATACATTTTTCATGTAGCTAGTATAAAATTTAGGGACAAATATAATGAAACATTGCTACATGAATAAACCAGTTAATCCCATACTTTGATTGCCAGGTAAAATATGGTCCATTACTTTTATTAAAAACATTGAATGAACCCACATCTGCTGAATGACAAGCCAACATATGAATTAGAAAAAAATCAGAGATCAATTAATAATGCCTTGAATAGTTTTGCAGTTAAGTTATCCATTTTCTAGATGGCTTCTGGTAATCAACATGAACTAGAACATAATATAGACTTTGATTTTTAACATAACAATTGGTAAAAATGCTGGTATATATAAATATGTTTGTCTCCTTATAACCATCTGTCTCCTTACATAGGTAATAAAGTAAAATTCAGGATTCTAAAATGGTCTACCAAGAAAGAGCTTGGTATCAAAATTATGGGAATCTCATGATTAGTTGTTTGGTTTACTTTATATCAGTCTGCCATTGGAATATCTGAAACCATAATCTTTATATGGGTAGTCTGGCTTGAACTATGAAGTAGAATATAAATATTGGAATTTACAAGTCCATATCCAATTTGTATAAAATACTTGAAAATATAGTACTAAATTTGTGTATAGCATCAAAAATATTATTTACACTGTAAAGGAAAGCGATACAAAATCCAGGAAATAGCAATGAATAGAAGGAGGAAAGGAATTATATTTATGTGCCAAGAAAGCATTTAATTAATTCTCTGCAATAAAACAATAATTATTAAGCGTCCATTATCTTAAATCTAAAAATTTAATTGCAGATGTTTGACGTGAAGATAGGAGGCAAAATGTTAATATAAAATGAACAGTTTAAATATGGAATTATGATATACTTGGCTTCCCATAGTATAGCTGTCAAGCTTGGGCAGTTCGCTGGTCAATAGTGACATTCTATGTGTCAGTGAACAGAGTCTCTTGATACCGTAACCTGCAGTTCACACATTACCGAAGCTCCAACTGTCGAACATTCAAGTCCCTTGGTATTATTGCAGCTTCCAGAATCTCCTGACTGGCTCATGTTTCATTCTTTGGCAATTTGCCCTAATGATATCCCTCAGGAGCTTTCAGAGCCTCTTCTTTTCCATATTTAATCGTGTTATATTAATCTGAGTGATGAGCAAACTGTGCTGCAAAAATTGTAATTGTCTGTGATTTCTGCTGAGATACTCTTATAATTATTTTTCCATTTTTAGTTTAAAATGTATACACAAAATTGCAGTCTAATTTTTATATGCCAGTGTAACTGTCCAGGATGCCCAGGCTGTTAAGCTTCAACTGCTGATTTGTTCCATGAAGATGTTTTCCTCTATTAAAAAGCATACTATTTCAGTGCTAACTTTATGGATGGGGCCTAAGTTATTTTTTTTTGTAGTGCTTAAATTCACCACAACAAAGAACATGCCTGATAAGCATCAGTACTATTTACCTGAACCTTGGATAGCCATTTGATTGGTTATAACATTTTTGGCTTTCTTTTGTAAACATGGTAACACTTAAACTTTCCTTTTTTCTGTTCGTATGTGTTATGTGACAAATGAAGCAGGAGGAGAGGAGACTTAAGCACCAGTAGTAGAAATTGGTCTCAGATTATGACCAGCTGTGTCCCGATGAGATGTTTAAGTCCTGTTCTGTGGCTGTGTTTCTGAAATGCTGCATGGAAAGTTCCCTCCCTCCCCCCCATCATAGCATCTATGCACTTTTTGATCAGTTGAATTGTAATGCATGCTAAATTCAAGCTATTCCTCTAGAAACTATTGGTATTTTCTCATTTTGAAGAATTCTCCATTTGTTTCACAAATCAGTAAGATTTAACTCAATTTATCTACCTCCAGTGTCTGGGAGAGTAAATACAAAGTATTGATCAGTTGTATCAAATGGCTTTGCTTACAAGACAGTGTAGGCATATGTTCTCTAGATAGTATGTGTGGCGCCACAGCACTATTGCCCATTATACACAGTAAGGCACACCAAGCTGTTGGGACCCTTATTTGTTAAGATTAACACTTCATGAAAGGACAAAAAGATGCCAGTTTGCTTCAAAAAGAAAGTGTTCACTTTTTGGTTAGGGAATGTCCTCTGATGTTGGTCTGCTTAGTTTCTCTTCTGTCTCTGTCTTTTATTTGTTTAGGATTTTTGTGTGAAGAGTTATTGAATTTGCTTTGCAAAAATTCTTCTGATATATGTAGTATCTTGACTTACTTGACTTTTTCCCCCCAGAATTAGAGGTGGATAGAGTTAAGAAGTAGAGAGAGAAAAAAGAAACTTAAGCAGATTATACCAGCACCATTTTACTCAGCCCTGAGGCTACTTCAGTTTGCACCAGGGCCAGTTGCACCACATACTATTCTCTTCACCTGAGTAGAGATGCAGAATAGTAATGGAAAGTTTCTTTTGCCCTCTACTCTGTTCAGGTTAACCAAATGCAGCTTAACACATCTGAATCCTAAGTGTTCATGGTCATAATGCCTAAGTTTTTTTTGATTGTGGAGGCGTAATGCAAAGACCATCTTTTTTTTCTTTTCTTCTTTTTTGGAGGGATGATGCTAATTAAGCAGGGTTAACTGTTCAATCTGTTTGTGTCCCGTTGTCATTTTGTAAATGTTTCAACATGTAACCATGTTTCATTGTAGATGAATCTTAACTTTTAAAAATATCTTTAACTATGTTATATTAATATTTTATTTTTACCTGCAATTAAGTATTTAAACATTTTATTTTACATTCTTTGCTTCCTTTGTACTGTTATTTTTTAATTCTTTATATGTATATTTTTATTTTTAGTTAACTGCTTGTGTTCATGGTTCAGCTGCTTTGATATATCCAATGTACTGGCAACACATATATATCCCAGTCCTTCCTCAACACCTGCTGGACTACTGTTGGTAAGATACTTTATATATAATGCTTAGTTCATAATAATGGCCACTTGTGTAATCCTATGTGAGTCATGAAAACTTATGTGAATAAATACAGTAATGATGTTTTGAGCCCTTGTATCATTTTAAATGTTCACTTGAATCAGAACCTAAACATGTTATACCTCTTATTATTAATATAGTATTTAGAAACAAGCTTATGGCAGGTATTGATCTTTTACTAATAAAGAATGCATACAATAATCTGAATATCAGTTTCTTGTGGTTTTCATTTAAGTTTATTTAAAAAAAAATTAAATAGAGTGAAACTACACACCCAATTTATGGTTTGGATTTAAGAGCACAAATTGATAGACATCAAAATTATTACTAATTATATAGAATGATTTAATATTTGTATTTCAGCACCACCTACAGATCCAGTCAGTCTCAGGATCTCAAACAGTATTTTACCCCAAGGAGCATAAAGAACCCCTAAATTACTGAATGGGAAAGAATATTTTTTGTCAACAATGCTCTTGTTAAAGGAACAGTGTGCTAGTTCTGTGAGAGACTTTGTACTCTTGGCAAGTTAAAATTGAAATCCATGTTCTTGGTTACTACCTGGTCAATTCTCTCAATCATTTAAGAGAAAATATATGTGGTGTTCATGATTAACCAGAGATATCCAGGTGTTAGAGATAATTTACTTTTCAGAGAGATTAGGTTTTAAGTTTTAGGGAAATTAGTGATTATTTTTTCTATACTTGTATTTTGATAGTGTCTGGGGATACCAAATGACATAGGGGTCCATTGGGCCTGGCAACGTGCTTTGGCAGAAGGGGAGATATTCTTTGTTTCAATGAGCTTTCTATTTTAATGAAGACCTGGGGTTGTCAATCCAGGGTACATGTACCCCTGGGAATACTTGCGAAGGCCCTAGGGAGTATGCACAGTAGGGATGGAGTGCTGCCACCCACCATCTCGTGCCACTGTCTCCCAGGATCAGGGCCAGGAAGGGAGGTAGTGGGGTGGTGAGGGCAGCAGTGCCCCGCTATGGGCTGCATAGGCGCTGCCCAGCCGGCGGGACATAGTGTGGGGAGTGGGGAGTTTGCATATGCCCACCATTGCCACCCACTACCCAACGCTGCTGCTGCTCCATGTGTGGCCACCACCACCCTCCATCCCTGGCCACATGCCACATCCCCACCTCCTCCCGCATCTGGCCGCAGGGGTACACGTATTAAAAAAGTTGAAAACCACTGACCTAGACAATGGATGAATACAAGAAAATACTATGCTCGTTGCAGAAATTGGGAATTGCTCACAGAGGCTGAATGACTTCCACAAGATCAAACAGTCATATACAGAGCCAAGAATTAAAACCAGATTTAGTGGAATCCAATCCAGTGCTTCAGTCATAAGACTAAGCTTCTTCTGTCCTTGACTAGTGTTTCCTTTAACTTCCTCTACAGCTAAGAGAATGCATAACAGTTTGGTAGGCTGCAGGATTCTTATGAAAAATATAGGAATGGACACTCTAACCCATCTGTACCTTTTTAGTTTACCAAAAAGAGTTTTAGAATGTATTTCCTTGGGTCTTCTGATGGGGGACTTCTTCTCAGATGGCAGACCTTCATGTTTTGTTTGTTTCTTTACACAATACTTTCATTCATGTGTCTGTAAATTATCTACTTTTTCTTTAAATAAATCTATTTTTTTTTCTCCTCTTTTTTCCCTCCAGAGCAAGGCTTTCATTTTAGATGACACTTTTCTCTTGGAGAAACTCATTCCTATTTGCTTTTCCTCTAGGTCTTGAGAAAATGCATTGAGACAGGGGTATAGCTTGGACAGAGTTGTTTAGTTTTCATGTCACTTGAATTTAACATCAGAACCCCTATCTCTTCTCAGTATCATTCCTCTCTGTTCCACTCAGAAAGAAGGCAGATTTCTGATATGTGCTTTTTTTTACCTAGCACTGTAGGGTGTGTATCCTGAATATTGGAGAGATTTTTTTTTCTCTCTTCCTTTTAAGGTCTTGGCAACATGTTCAGTTCAAGGCATGATACAAATGAGACCCAAAGCTGTTCCACATTATATGTTATATGTGGAATAACCTTGTGGCTCATTTTCTGTATTATCATGCCTTAAATTGAGCTGTATGTATGACCGGCTACTATTTAAGGTGCGGCTAACTTGTTAATCACATCTTAAATGTAATGTGTATTAGATTGATACTGTCCGTAAATAAAGAAGTGTTGGGTGCTGTCAAAAACCATTTTCAGGGAATCCCTGAAGCCTCAATTTTCTCCCCATTGTCTTACTACTTGTCCCAAGCAACAGACCCTGGGATAACTCCTTATCCATGCAAGACTCAGCTCTGCTGCCCTTGGTATCAGAACTAACAGCTGTGGCAAGGGAATCTCCCAATGCTAGGTGGCCTCCCCTTGGGTTGAGACAGAATTATTAGGTCCTCCATTCTATAGAATGGGATAGCCTCCATATTACTCACCCAGAGATCACTCTTTACTGCAGGCAGTCAGTAAGGAGGCAAACCAACAAGGGAATTATTATATGGGAGAAAAGAATTACACAAGAAAAACTGACCCTAAGTTTGAAGACAGAACAAAAGGATAGGTAAAGTTTCTTACCCTCTCATCTGACTACCACCTTCTCCTTCAGAGAGAGACCTGCCAGTATTTTCAGAGACTAGCCTTCCTGCTGATCCTGCCAACCCTGACTGCTTTGAGTCGAGGAACACTGGTAGCTGTAGGACCAGCCTCTCTTTGCTTTCTGTGCCTTGAACACAATTAGAACAATCTAAGGGTATTTCAGCCATTCAGAAAGAATAATAACACCATCATAGATTTTCCTGAGCATTGTCATTATTTTGCATCTGTCTTCACAAAATAAGGTTATTTTTATAGCATTGCTGCTGTTTCCTTTTGGCTTGACATGAAAATGTCATAACTATAGATTGGATTAACATTCTTTTACTTGGATTTTTTTGTTCAGTGTCACAACATTCTTTCAGTTCAGTAAACTTAATTTTAGTGACTTACCACAAAATGTATTTGTGCCAGTAAATTAATAGTTTTAAAACTCTCTTCTAATATACATATAGTGGAGATTTGACCTGATTCAGTGGCTGAATCTCCGAATCCAAATCAAATCAGGAGACCCTTTAATCTCTCTGAATCAAATTGGAACTCTCCAGATTGATTTGGAGAGATTCAGAAAGCTTTGATGATTTAGACACAGTCACAGCTTTCAATGTTTTTTCTACATACCTCAAGGTACCAGGTGGCTCGTGAACCCTGTGATGGTGTGGCAGATGGAGCATCCCACAGGAGCGCAGGGGGATTCCCAGCGTGCTTGGCAGCAGGCCCGAAAACAGACCAGAAACACTTTTGGTCCACTTCTGTGCTCTCCTGGGACACTCCATCCACCCCACCATTTCAGTGTTCATGAGCCATGCCTGGTACCTCGAGGTATGTAGAAAGAACATTTAAAGCTATGTCTATGGATGAATCACTGATTCTCTGAATCAGCATTAAATATTCAGATTCGGATTCAGCCAAATCAAATTGGGACAGTGATCTGAATCAACAAACTGAATTACTGTCCTTGATTTGTGCTGAATCTGAGCCAAATAAGGCCCGTTTCGCACATCCCTAATAGTCAGTATCCAGATCCATCAGGTAGATTATTTCTCTCTTTCTCTCTCTTTCTATATATAAATATATATTACTGAATGTCACAGTATATATATCTGACTGTTGAGAGAGTGAGAGAGAGAAATAATCTGCCTGATGGATCTGGATACTGACTCATATACATTCTCCATGTAAGGGTTGTATCACACATGTAAGAAATATTCAAACATTAAGTACTAGAAAGATTTGGACCATAAGTCTGAAGAGTTTCAATTCTAAAAGATAAACAAAACAAAATAAAAATACTTCAGTGGGTGCATATATACAAGAGGCTACTGTTCAGTCATTGCTGTGCATTTATTTAAGGCTTCTATTGGCAAGCACTAAATAAATGTGCAGTAACTGGAGTTACTGTCCAGTAGTGCTGGTGGACATCTTTTAAGTGATGCTACTATACAGTAGCCTAATAATACTGCGTAGCAGCGTATTAGCACTGTTCATGCTGTGACACACTACTGTGCAGTATTATTCAGCTACTGCACATTCAGTATCTTGTGTAGATGCACCCTGTGGAGGGTAGAACTTGATAAATTATCTGAACTATTCAACAGGAAATTTTTGAGGGTTTAAAAAGAAGAAATACATTATTGATTAATAATGATTTTATTAGCATTCTTTCAAGACAATGTTTAGTGAACAAACCTTTTATAGTCCCATTGTACAATTATCTCTGTAATGTATTGCAGATTAAATTGAACAAGTATATTTAGAACAGTTCAGAAATATAATTTTTCTTGCATAGATGATGATGCCTCCAGGGTGGCCCAAGAAATGCATATTTTTTCAGGCCCTACATGCTTACTTCTAAGTCCCTATAGTCCATGTACTCTTGTACCACTGATACTTACAGAGGTTTCCTTAAATAGTGTAGCTTGACCCTGAGTTACTATAAACATGAAACTTGGAACAGCTGTGAAAGAAGATAAAATATAATTTCCTTTTTTTTAAGGACAGTAAAGCATCAGACAGAGTATTTATTCAGTTCAAATCTGGAAGGAGAAAACACGCATGAATTATATATTATTCAATTAGGAATGCATGTTGTTGAAGACCATACAGAATGACTTCTGAATTTTTTTAAATGAATGAATAGTTTCTCTCCTACTTTTCAGCAACCAACAGAATATTCTTGTGTTCAAACCAGTGGGTGGTCTGCTTTCAAGGTTCTTTTTATATAAATTAAATTTGGGCATTAATGCTGTAATTGCATTTGAAATAAGATCAGTTCTTATGCAGGAAGAAAACGTTGAATTTGCTGTATAACTTCTTGGCAAAATAACTTTATTGGAATAAGAATGTATGACAGTTCTGTACGTGGATGATAAAGTATCTGTTTTACTGAACCTCTATTAAGAATGTAATATAATTAGAAAATTCCAGTTAGAGTTGCAAAATGTCTTTTTATGAGATTTAGTCCATTCTGTATTAGGACATACAGAAGCCTGTTTTCGTGAGAGTGGAACAATTATTTTCCAATTAACTTATATGTTCTGAATAACATAGTAATTATTTTAGGAAATGATGCTCTAGATTAATAACATTTTTGGTAACAAGATGTATAAGCCTTGAACTGTATCAGAGGGTAGTAAGTAGGAAGGCTTATAGCAGCTCCCAATAACATCATAGTAAGTATATTCATATTTTTATTATAATGTAATCCAGTAGCATTACAGTTCCATTTTACTGAAATTGATTAAACTGGTTTTCCATCTAGCTGCAATTTTTGATTTAATAAATATTAAGGGAGTGTTTGTTTATTTGATTCTGTACTGTTAGGCCCCTGCCACATGTTTTGCTTTATACCTGATTAACCAGTTAATCATATCTTATGTTATTAGCCAGCCACATACAAATGCAATTAATGGTGTGATAAAACAAGGAATAAGCCACAAAGTCATTAGACAAAAAATGTGTAATAACTTTGTGGCTGGTTCCTATCATGCCGTTAATTGAGTGTGTGTTGCCAGGCTGGGAGCCATCAGCTGGTGGGGTTCCCAATCACAGGGGTACATCATGTGTTCCCATGACTGGGAGCTTTGATTGGCTGGGAGCTCCCACCCTTACGATCACATGGTGACCCCACAGCTGGGAACTCTATCAGCTGACAGGGTTCTTAGCCACAAGAGCTTGCAGGGTGCAGGGGGAGCTGGGATTATGATCCTGATCTCCCCCTGCACCAGCAATAAGGCATGCTGGGATCTGATGCTGGATCCCACAGTCATGCCTCCTGCAATGCACATGTAGCAAAGTGGGAAATACAGTTGTGGGGCTCCCACATCAGATCCCACTGCACCTTTACTTGCACATCTGCCAGGGGCCTTTTTCTTTAAAATTTGACTTTAGTACTATCAGTTAAATTTTGCCAGTGGGATTCAGACTTTTAAAAGAGAACAGGAAAAAAATAAAAAAAAAGTTGTATGCTACATTATTATTTTAATGGTAGGGTTAATAGATCAGCTCCATAGCTGTTGTAAATCAGGATAGTTTTATTGAAGGTGAAAAAGTCATCCCACTTTTTACCAGCAGAATATTAGCATGTATAAATTAATACTCAACATATGTTATTTTTCCACTGTAGAAGGCTGGGCAAAGTGGCACCTTCTAGACTAATTCAGAGAAGCTTTGGTAGGCTACATCTTACTTCGTTAGCATATGACAAAATAGGCTGCTGGATATGAAAGTTCATACTTCTTGAAATAAGTTAGTCTAAAAGAGCAGACTCCAGGGGTGGGGGACTTTAATTAGATCAGGTTCAAAAGCTGTTCTAATTGAAATGTCCTCAGTGGGGGTACTTTAACTAAAGCTCATCAAACAAGCTTTAGTTAAAGTGCCCTGGCCACCATTGTGAAGCACGGGGACGCTAATGCATGAGATGTGGAAGTTGCTGGAGTGGGCTAATTAGCAGACTTGATTAATCAAGTCTGCTCCAATACGCTGTAATTACAGCACATTGGAGCAGCCTCCCTGCACATCTACAGGCATCCTACAGTGCCAGCCTGCCTTGCCATTCTGTCTAACTTTAGACTAGCATGGGTAACTACCTCTCTTTTTTCATCACAGGTTTTTTTATAATCTATGTCACTATTACCATGAAAGTGGCCTTCAGAGAGTTAGACTGAAAAGTTGTTGGTCTATATGCCCCTTTTTTTGGTTATTACCATGCTCCAGCAGACACAGTTAATCAAGTCTGCTCTAATGTGCTATAATTACAACACATTGGAGCAGCCACCCTGTACATATATAGGAGCCCAGAAATTTTAGTTTGCATAAATGAATACAATATACACTATAAGGCAGTTTTAAAAATGTTCTCTCTATGGAGTTTTAAAGATGTAAGTTTGTATTACAAACAAAAGGCTAAGTGATGTGGGTTTACCTGAAGAGCATTAGTTACAGTAATTAATATTTTTTTGGAAAATAGTTCTTTGAAGCTGAACTTGGGGATCGCCTTACCATTTTGCTGCTGATGGCAGTGTCATTATGAGATTTTTGTTCAACACCAATACCGTATATTCTGAGTCAACACCAATTGAACACTTAAGATGCACTTCTGAGTGCTAAGGAATTCTTGGCAGGAGTTATTATCCATTGTATGGGTTCTGGAAACGCTTACTGTATTTCAGTCTAGCCTTGTTCATCTTAACCAATATTTCCATATCAGCTTATCTGTGCTAGCACTATATAATCTTTAAAATGCCCACATTACTTCTGAAAGTGCCTGTATTTTTCAAAATAAAATTCAGGGCATGCCTAGAGTTATACTACTGCACATGCTCAGAACTTCTAACTTCTTTGCAGAGGGGAAGGGTTCTAGCAATTCTTTCATGCATAAGCACAGTTAGGATCCTCAAACAGCAAATGAAATAAACAGTCTTCAGAATATCATGGCTGCCACTTATAATCTGGCAACTTGGGGAAGCTGCTCAGAAGACAACTGAAATGTCAGTTCTCTTGATCACACTTTGACCTTTGGGCTTCTTTCTTCTTTTGTGGTTACACACCTGGAAAACCAAGCTGTGTGGAAGGGCCCAATTGAATTAGGAAAAACAGATGCACCTGGCCTATGAAATGTAAAATTAAGGGTCTGACTTCAATCATTGGAAAATAAATAATATAATGTGATATAATATATCCATAACTTTAAATCATGTGGTCTTAGAAAATACAGGGAATTGCAAATGGTGAGAAAAGTGGGGTCCAGCTGTAAATATGGCTTTTGCTTTTATTGGCTTACACTAGGCTTTAGTAGGCAGGCTGCTACGAACACAGTTTCACCCTCCAGATGGCCCTGGACAACATCTGGAGGACCAAGAAGCAGTGCGCGGTGGTGTGGCTGGACATTTCCAATGCCTTCCGTTCCGTGCCCCACCACCACATCTTCGGCATTCTCCGTGAGCTGGGCCTGCTGGACGGCATCATCGACCTGGTGCGCAAGCTCTACCGCAGCTGCACCATGACCATCCGCGCCACCGATGGGGAGACCGCGGAGATCCCCATCCGGTCGGGAGTGAGACAGGACTGCCCCCTCAGCCCCATCCTATTCAACCTGGCCATGGAACCTCTCCTTCAAGCCATGGCAGGTGGCCCCGGCGGGCTCAACCTCTGCGATGAGAAGTTGAGCATCCTGGCCTACGCTGACAACTTTGTGCTCCTCACCCCCGACGCCACCCAGCTGCAGCAGATGCTGGACGTGATGTCCAAGGCGGCCAGGTGGATGGGCCTGTGTTTTAACGACGTCAAGTGCACCTCCCTGCACATCAACGGGAAGCAGAAGAGCCGCGTCCTGGACTCCATCCTCACAATCCAGGGCCAGGCGATGCGGCACCTGCACGACGGTGAGGCCTACTGCCAGCTGGGCACTCCCACCGACCACCGGGCCAGGCAGACGCTGGAGGAGACCATCAATGGCATCGTGGAGGACGCCCAAAAGCTCGACTTGTCCCTGCTGGCCCCGTGGCAGAAGATTGACGCGGTGAACACTTTCCTCATCCCCCGCATCGCGTTTGTCCTGAGAGACTCGGTGGTCCCTAAGACCCCCCTCAAGAAGGCGGACACCGAGATCCAGCGGCTGCTCAAGAAATGGTTGCACCTGCCGCTGAGGGCCAGCAACGAGGTATTGCACATCCCCTACTGGCAGGGGGATGCCAACGTGCCCCGCATGGGAGAACTCGGTGACATCGCTGTGGTCACCCATGCCTTCCGCCTCCTGACCTGCCTGGACGTGACGTTAAGTATCATTACCACTAGTGCCCTAGAAGAGACTGCCCGCAAGAGGATCAGCAGGCAACCCACTGGATGTGACCAGGCCACCTTCCTCAGCGGCTCGCTGGAGGGCGAGTTCAGCCGAGATGGCAGGGACTTTGCTTCGCTGTGGAGCCGAGCCCACAATGCCATGCGCCGCCTCGGGAAGCGCATTAGCTGTGCCTGGACCTGGACTGAGGAGTGCCGGGAGCTGGCAGTCTCTCTGCAGCCAGTCCCGCACGCCAACTCCGTGACCGTGATGCCCTGCATGAGGACCTTCCTGGAGAGGTTCCTGAAGGACGCCATCCGCAACAAGTACGCCGGCTACCTAAGGGCCAAACCCAACCAGGGCAAGGTCTTTGACGTCACCTTGAAGTGGGACGCCAGCAACCACTCCATGCCAAGTGGGAGCTTCACGCGCTTCGCGGACTGGCGTTTCCTCCATTGCACCAGCCTCAACTGCCCGCCTCTCAGTGGGGCCATCCGCTTCGGCCACTGGGACAAGAGGTGCCGGCGGCGCGGCCACGTGGCCAAGACCCGAACTCATGCTCTGTGCAGCTGCAAACCGCATGCCAGGGCCTGGCAGCTCCACCACAACGCTGTCCAGGACCAGCTGGTAAGGGCCATCCTGGCCGCAGCGGGGCAGGTCTCCGTCAACCGCACCATCCTGAGCTGTGAGAGCCAGATGCACCCCGACATCGTGATCACTGACGAGGAGGCCAAGAAGACTGTCATCGTGGACGTCACCATCCCGTTTGAGAACCAACGCCAAACCTTCACTGACTCCCGGGCTCGCAAGCGGGAGAAGTACACACCGCTGGCCGACACCCTGAGGGGCCACAGCTACAAAGTGACGGTCGACACGCTCATCGTGGGAATGCTTGGAGCCTGGGGTCCCAGCAACAAGAGCATCCTGAGTGCCTGCCGTGTCTCCCGCCGTTACGCCATCTGATGTGCTGCCTCATGGTGTCTAACCATCCAGTGGTTCCGCGACATTTACGTCGAACACATCATGGGGCACCGCCAGTACACGGATCCCACTAGGAGAACAGCCACTGGATCGGACCCAGAGGGGACCGGCTGAACACCCCCCCCACACCAGACGGACCTTCGCTTCCAGAGGATTCATCAGCAATGGACAACGACCCCGCACCACCCAAAGAGGACCCCCGCGATAGACTGTATATAGACTGAGACACTTTATCTTGGACCACCTCTGCCACCATTGTGGACCATTGTAACGGGTATGTGAGTTTCTATCCTCTTTCTCTCTCAGCGCTGCGAAACCCTCCCTCCCCCTCTCCCGGGCTTGGTTGACTAACTTTATATGGCTTGTAACCTAGTTGCGTTCCCCACCTCACCCCCTATCCTTCAACTGTTAGTCCCTCGCCCGGGCGTTCTGTATTTCCCTATCGGCCTTGTCATTTTTTCTTGGATTTACAATCCTTAACATCTACTAATAAAAGTCAATCACATCCCATTCTTTTTTGTGAATGGACATGCTACAATCACTTGTTTAATCACCACTGGATATTTGTGTTCAAAAGTAGTGTGTGCTCACCTTTTTCAAGATAAAATATGGGATGTTTTTCTTCAGGCTATCATCTATACCACTGCCTTTCAGCCTGTGGTCTGTGGACCCCTGCAGATCTGCAAAGTGTCTAAGGGGTCTGCAAAAGATTACTATGATCAATCAAAAGTATGTGAAAACATACACATACAATTAAAAGAGGTCCGCACTTCCATTTGAAATATTTTAGGCATCCGCAAATGAACAAAGGTTGAAAACCACTGATCTATACTATACAACATCTGCTTTGTATACAAACTCTGTAGTGCCAATTAGGGAGAATTTCATTGTGTCCAACACTTCTAATTTTTATCAGACTTTATCATAGTCTGCTGTTATTTTGTTATCTTGAAGCAGGCTCCAATAATGCCATGGGTGGGAGAACCTTCCCCATGGTAGGAAATATTTTTAATTATCCCAGCATATAAATGAAAAATAATGCCAGAAAGCAAATGTGAAATCAATTAAAAAATATATGATCTGTATAAAAAAATCCATAATCTTAAACTTTGTTAAATAACTACATGAACAGTATAATTCTTTCATATTAATCCAAAGCTTTATCTATGTTTTCTGATGGCCACCAGAGACCAGTTTCATTCATCTAAATTCATGTTTTATTATTCACTACGACTTCTGTAGTTTTCTTTGTCTTCTTTCGTGTGATAAGCTGAGCCTTGGAACTATTTCTCCATTTCTGGCTGTGGCTGCTACTAGTTTACGCTTTTTTCTGTAGGTATTATCTGTGAAATATCAACTTTGTCAGTTTTTTTCGGATGATGTCATACATTGGATATAGTCTTATCAATTAAATCCAAGAAAAAAATGTAGTCTTAATTAGTACGGTAGGTCACATGTATTATAGATCTATTCCTTTCTATTTTTCTATCTACTCCTATACCACATACACCTTTTTGCTAAAAATTAGCCTTCTAAAATGTGGGTACATACCTTAAATTGGGAAGCTGATTTTCTGCCCAGACCCCGGGGATACTGAAAGGTGGCTGCTGCTTCATTTTCTTCTCTTCCTTCCAGGAGCTGCCTGGAAAGAGGTGCACAGTCTTCAGGGGCAGATCAAGGAATTGTGCAGGAATCAAAGCATTCACACACAGCTTTGATTCCTGTTCCACCCAAAATTTAGAACCAACTGTCTAGAAACATTAGTGGCACTTCTATTCAGGCAGTGCTGAAGGAGCCAAATGACTTAATAGCTTGTTATAATTTACCTAATTCCTGCTAATTGCTCTTCACTCCATAAGTGTTAATTGCCCTTTCCCTTTTTAATTATCTTGATGTTCTGCGAATCAAGCTATTTTGTCAAGCCAGTTTTGCTTTCTGTTAGGTACTCATTCTCTCTTCTGTTTCACCATCCTGCAGACTCTTTTATTGCTTTTCAAAATCCTAGATCTGCACATGGAGTCCCATTTTCAGCAGTAGCTAGTTTCAGCTTTTTGCTTACGCAATCAAAAGCTGTAAAACTGTTAAACTAGCTTTTGCCTGAGCAGGAAAGGGAGAAGAGGAGGCTGAAGATTGGGCTCTGTCCTTGCTCTGTGTAGCTATAACTCTGGAAAAACCCATTTTTTTCCACTCTACCTTCCCCAAAACAAAATCTGTCAAGGTATGATCATGTGATGCATGAAAAATATGGTAACTACCAAAGATAACATTGCCTTAACAAGTATCTGAAGTCATAACATGCATCTAATCTTTACATATGTAATATTGGCAGATTTAGTTAACTACTGGATTGAAAGTGATGTGATTACTCACTCCAACTGCTGACTCATAAAAATGGTTCACACTCATGCAAACTTTATGAATTCATAACAAGGGGCCAAATGTTGTTGATCCATGAAACACTGGAGACTGAAAGTTCATGGATTACTAGGGGAAAAAAGGAGCTTATGACAAGCCATCAGTGTTTTCTCAATGCACTTTCATCTAAGATTCTCATGTCTCTTATTCTTGTTACTATTTTTAACTTAGTTCTCCATGATGTATACAATACTTTATAGTTTGGTATTAAATCTGTTTGAAACATGGTGTCACCCCATCCCCTCCCTATACTGCTTCTAACAAGTTATTGAAGTGTACTGGATAAGTACATTGTAAATTCAACAGGTCAACTATATAAATTAGTAGGACTGATGGTCTCAGTCCACTGGCTTTGCAGAATGCAGAAACTTAGATTCAGCTTTAGGATATTATTTGTGAACCTTTTGCACCTAATTTTATTCACAAGTGAAGATAAGAAACTTGCGAGTTATATTTTAGTAACATACTATGCAAATTTTAAATTAGCAGAGGTTGAGGTTAATTGCTAAGCTATGAAAGGGGTTTGGACCCAGATTGTTAATCACATAGTTCAGAGAATTGAGCTAGACTAGGTTTTTATAAATTTTGTGTTATGATGTGATGATGCAGTAATCTGAATTTATCCATGTTATTTAAACCCGAACTTTCAGCAAAGGTGGAAAAAGCTAATTCAAGATGTCTTGTAGGCTTAAGACAAACTTGTAAACTAGTTTTAACCATCTTACTATATACCCATTGTCAGGAACCATGTCTAGTATTTTTGGAGAATTTGTTTCTATTGGATATTAAATCTAGATATGCTTGATCTAGATTAAATACATGCAAGCATGTCATGGTTTGAAACAGTGTAAGCCACCTAGAGACTGCTGTGTGGAGAAGGTTTTTTAATTTATTTCATATTTAGAAGATTAACATACCATTCTTATTTCCAAAGCATTTGATTTTTTTTTTTTTGTTTCTTTTTTTATTGTAGTGCACCAATGCCATATCTTATTGGAGTTCACTTAAGCTTAATAGAGGTAAGTCATTTTCAACCTACCCTTTACATGTAGTATACGTTTAAAACGGTAAATATTTTATTTCTGTCCTTGGCATAATAATTGGTTAGTTCATTTGATAGAATTATATGTATTATAGAGAATAATTTGACTGAAGTTGCCTAAGAATCCTAATGTAACATTATATCATAATGGAATGATTAACTTCAGACATTCAGAAGCACTGTGAAAGTAACATTTTTAGAAGAAAGGTAGGTTTTGAAATATGATTCAGATTTTTCAGCATGATTTTGTTTATATTTAATCATCTTGTATGCGTTCCCTTGTACGTTGTATTTAAAATATTTGAATCCCAACGTAATATATGAGCGTAACTGTTTCACTGATCTTCAGTGCAAAATCAACTTAATTTCATCACAGCAGTTTGAGAAGGAAGCTGCTGATTTTCATGACTCTGTATATGGTTGTCATTCCATATACTATTACATAATCTAATCTTAAAAATGCTGCTGGGTAAGGTAGGTGAGGAGGCAGCCTTGACATCAGGCCCTAAGAGCCCCTTTGGATATTTAGGTAAAGGTGTCATAGGATCTGATGTATGATCACAAAGTCATGTCTCCTGCCATGCCATATATGCATAGCAGGGGGTGTGATTGTGGGATTGATCATCAAGATCCTGTTGTGCCTTATTGCTGGTGCTGGGGGAGACCAGGATCACAATTCTGGGCACCTGCTGCTGTGAGCCCCACAGTTGATGAGGCTTGCACATGGAACCCTGGCTCTGCTGTGATCCCTCTCAGTTGACAAGGTTCACAATGGGGCCAATATGTGGACCATTGCCCTCACGGTGAGCCTAGTCAGCTGACAGTGGGTGGTGCATTCTGTGACTGAGAGCTCCATCACCTGATGTGCCTCCCAGCCACAGGGGAGCACCTGGCCACATGTTCAATAAATAGCGTGATAAGAATGAGCCACAAAATTATTAATGCTCATTTTTTGTCAGATAACATAGTTGTTTATTGCTTGTTTTATCACACCATTGATTAATTGAATGTGTAGCTGGATCACAGTGTAAGGTGTGATTAGCCAGTTATTAACTGGTTAATCACGCCTTAAGTGTAACCTGTGGAGGTGTCCTAACACTCACCAGTTCTCAGCCTGGGGTGGGTCTGACTCCAGGGATCATACTTAGGGCTTTTCACTATAGATGTTTGGTAGACATGCACTTGTGAGAATTCAAAAAGTGAACCCTAAATGGAAGTTTTAATCTTGGAGTCTTAGTAATACCCAAGGACCTGTGTGTTAGGATTCTTTATTCAAAAGAAGGATTGAATATAATTATTCATCTTACTCTAATATAATGTTTGTACCAGAATAATCTTATGTTATCAGAATGCCTTTAAGAATAAAGCAGTTTTCTTTTATGCAAAAATAAGTACCTTTTTTTAGGATTGTAGAAGCATGACAGGGGTTTGTAGATATCCTGGAGAAATCTGTAACACACTAGAAACAGAAGCTTACTTAAGTATCATTTTCTAATCATTTGGGTCAGGTACAAACATTACACTTACACTGGTATAAGTGATCAGAATCTGATTTATACCTGTAACAGAACAGAAGTTTGGCGCACACAGACTGGTTTAAAAATGGCAGAACCTGGTCTAAACTGCATGTGTGCGCATGCATGCATATGTGTCCTCCCTCGCCCATCAAAGGGTGAATGTATGTTTTGTTCACTACCTAAATTGCTGCTTACACAAAACAGTGTAACTTGGATTTCACCTTGGACTTTTTGAATGTCTGTACCTAGCCTTGAAGACATCACTGGCCTCTGCGAATAATCTGGCTACTGATTTTCGTAGAAAAAATAATGTCAATTTTCTGTTTAAGGACTTTCATTAAGTTTTTTTCTATACAAGAGTAAATTCACATTAGCTAAATCAAGGAAGGGATTTTTCCTCCATGTTCAGCCTACCAAGTGAAGATACCTTACTGTCTCTGCAAATGATAGAGGTTCCCAGGTAAAATGGTACACTCAGATATACTATTGTGTTGATATTAGGGCTGCTGAAACATGAGAAGATTTCTTTTCTCTTAGCCCTCAGGACAATAAAAAATCTTCAAAGGTGTACTTTCTCTGAAAATGAGTTGCTTACGAAATCTGTATTACTTTCAGGGACCAATTTTGCATCTTTTCTCCAAAGAACCAGTGTCTGAATTTTTACCTCGTGATCTTTAATGAAAGAGTATTTCACCTTTACTTCCATAAAACAAGTAGACTCTCTGGATTTAACTTAGTTAAGAACATTAGTTGATGTTCCTTTTAATTCTAGCATGATTACATGATAACCTTCACCATCTGTTTTTCATAAATATAAGGTGCTAGACTATTATTATAATTAATTTTACTCAGATTATATTTTGTTTGCATTTTTATTAATGATTTTTAAATGCTCATTGCTTTCTAATCTTAGATATTGGACTTCCTCAAATTTCTCTCTTTTTCTGCATCATGTGAGAGAAATAGCATCACATGCTAGGGGGTGTACACTTAGTAAAATGGGTGTGGCATGCACTATCAATTTAATCTACAGTTAATGTGGCAATCCTCATCAAACCATGGACCACATAACAGCACTTTATACAAATTTGACAGTGACATTGCAGAGATACATTCCTTTTCCTCAAGAGCATTAGACTGGTTAACTAACCTTAAACTGGACTTATAGTTGTTGCTCCAAAACAGCCATATGAAAGAAGATCAGTACCGCAGGTTGTGAAGAATTTTAATGGTCTAGTTTTTTCCAACAAGATCAGATATTCTAAGGGAGAAATGTTAGAAACAGCGATAAATTCACTTTGTTTGCTTACTGTCACTTACAGATTCAAATAGTGTTCATCTCTAAAGCTACTGATTTCAGTTTAAAGAGAACACTATGAGTTTACTCTGAAATTTATCTTGCACCAAACCTGTTTGACTAATCCTTTTACAATAAGATTTTTTTTTAGTCCATTTGCTGCCTTTTTGCTGATCTTGTTATGCCAGGCCCTTCTCAACCATAGTTCAACTGTTATGCAGCACCTTTCTTTGTTTCAGTGATGACTGAATTATGGATGCAGCTGTCTCACCAATCGTCATGCTCTTTGGCTGGCAGACAGTGTTATTCTGACATGTTGATGTAAAAGACATCAAATTATTATAGCATTATGGTCACCCAAATCATTTGTTAGCCTTCTCCCATAGAGCTTATTAGTCAAATCTTTAGATTTTGTTAGAGTGAACTCAGTATTTTTAATAGAATTATTTTTCTAAGAAGGTATTTTAATAATGTATTATAGATTACAGTATGTTCATTTTACCATTATAATTTCCCCAGAGGTAAATAGTAATTTTATATTTAAAAAAAACAAACAATTGTGTCACATAATGTACGTGTGACTATGGAAATTTAGAAAAACAAAGATAGGCACTAGGCTGATATATTTTTCAGGAGTTGCTAAATTATAATGTTCCATGTAGGTGGTCATAATTATACTGAAAGCATGCAACATTTTAGTATTTTAGATTTCATAAAAAATTAAATTCTGTGAACTATTTTATTAGTGGTCAAAACAGAAAAGGTATTGAAGGATCAAATTTCACCTTCAGTTAGATTGGTGAAACTCCATTGCCAAAAATGGAATTGCCTGGGTTTAAATTGAGAACATATATTGGCCTGAGAAATATTCGAATAAAATGATTAATTTTTATATTGATGTTCCTTAGTAAATGTGTGACTATTGCAGAGTGTTTATATTTATACATCTTTGCTTTTCTCTGATGAGGAAGGTACTTTTTAAAACTTCCTAAAATGATATCCGCGATCTGAAACATGATGATGTTACCTTTAAATTATTTGTAAATGATTATAATTATAATTTTCATAGTTCTTTGCAACAGAAAAAATGTGTTATTTATGAAGTCATTGTATTTGAGTCCTCATACACAGTTGTATTTTTTTTCCTTAACAGAAAGTAAAAAATAGATCACTGGATGATGTGGTTTTGTTAAATGTTGACACAAACACTTTAGAAACCCCATTTAATGACCTGAACAACCTGCCTAGTGAAGTGGTAAGTCTAATGGGTATTTCATAGTATTTTTTTCTCTCCCCATTGCTTGAATTACTTATACCTATTTTTGTCTGCTTTTGCTAGCTGAAATAAAAGGAATAAGGGGAAAAAACACCAGCTGCAGACCCATATTTAAGATTTTTACCTTTTTGACAGTTGAGGAGATGTTGAATGGAACATCATATTCCTTATTGTAGAAGTAGGATCATAATTATAAAGCTAGCTGCATTCATTAGGCATAGCTGCTTTAAACGCAAGAGTCTCTTCATCTCATCTTAATCATTATATTACAAAGTAGGCATTCCTGTCTGCCTAGTGGCATGTCTTGCAAAAGAGCGAGAGAGTTTTTGAAGGCAAAAAGAAGAAGGGGGCCAATTATCGGCTTCTGCTTCCCTGCCACCTGCCAGCGCTTTTCCTTTTAATTAATGATCTGATGGCACTGGTCAATATAATAAGAAATGCTTGTACAGTTGGGGTCAGAAAATTCAGGCTTTGATCTTCTCCAACTTTCTGAAACATTTATTTGTTTTCTGTAAATTATTTCAGTTTTATTTTAATCTCTTCTATCCTGCTGAGGGCCGCATGAATGAAAACCTATACTGTTTGTCATTTGCTTTGGCAGAGCAAAGACTGCTTACTTAGAATTCTATTTGTAAATTAAACTGCAAACCCAGTTTGTCATAAAAGACATCTGATCCTTTTGAAATGACGAAAACTGTCTTTTGTCTGTAAAGGATGATAAATTAAGTGCCAGTTCTTTCTGGACTTTGATCTTACAGTGAGGTGTGTTTTTTGGGGGGGTGTTTTTTGACTCCTGCTTATAATGTAACATATTCTGTATATCATTTTAAATAGTCGCAAAAAATGCATTACACTTACCTTGCTTTTCTCCGGTACACTGCTGAAAGAGTAACTTTGTGATACCAGCCACAATGTGTTTTTGAATTCTAGATATTCAAGAGAGAGTACTAGTATGATATTTTAAGTTGATGTAAACACAGAGTGCTGTAAAGAGGGAAGCAAAATCAAATAGTAGCCTTTATTGAAATTTCATTTTTTTTAATCCCAGTCTTACACTAAGGCAGTGTGATGACCAACAGGCTATGTCTTTAAATCAGTGGTAATTTGAATAGTTGCATAACAGAAGGCAAAACCCTGATGACTGCATTAATGGTTAGCTCAAGTTTATACTTGTATTGTTTAATTGTAGACAGTTTTGAGATAATCAAGGGAGAATTTAGCTAGATTAAGTGTCAGATGTAGCTATCTCCAAGGTCAAATAGAGAAAATAGACTTTGGGCATATTTCATCTGATTGTAATGTATTTCTCAGAACCATTAACAATGTACTGTATTTTATACAAGTGTTACAAACTGGGTAAAAAAACCTAGTCATTCAATGCTCTGTCAATAATGTTAAACTCGTATTAAGTGCAAAAGCCTATCTTGTTGAGATTAGAATGTTTGTCATGAAAATACATATGCTCTTGGTCAAGTGATAGCTGGTAGATAAATTAAAAATTATGTGTCTTACATAATACAGGGCTATTACTAACAATTATTTCAAATTGTAAAAAAAAAATGTATATGCATGCAATGAGAGGGAGGCTTTCAGTAAGTTGAAACATGCTTATCAAAATACCCTTCTAAGCAGATAGGCTGGGTTAAAAAAATAGTGAATACAAACCTCCTTACTTTTAGAAGTGTGTTTTCCCTCCAGGATCTGTGCATGTAAGTCCCATTAATGTTAATGAAGGCTGCCCACGCAGAGCACATAGTGGATTTTCTATAAGAATACATTGCCTCGTACATGCTGTAGAACACGGGAGGAAAACTGTGCTTTTGTGGCTGGCTTACTTGCAGGATTTTATTTAAACAGAGTTTTCTTGATATAACAAACTTTAATACATTATTTTATATTTAGTTTGACTGATCCCATCTCTTGCTTTCTTTGCTGAGCAAGGAAATTATTTTCCTTATGGAATTAATTTGTTAATTAAAAACACATATCAGCATAGGTGAAAACCTCTAAGCAAAGGGCAAAGACAATATACAGGTTTTGGCATATGAAATGACAAGGGAGAGCACATTGTCTTCCATTTGTAAGAGCAATTTCAAGTACAACTGTTAACATATGTGTATAAATGTCTAAAATATGGAATAAAAGATTATAATACTGTAATCATTGGTGAGACTAAAAAGATCACAGCAGATGTACTTGCAGATGTAAAACATTTATATTCATATAAATAAGACTCACAAGTATAGAGACAAGGGTGGTAAACCTTTCGATAACATGGATAAACAGGAATAGCAATTAAAAGTGTTAAAGCAGAGCAAACTGCTGAAAGTATAAAGGAAGCTTTAAATTTACCATCCCCCTCCAAAAACTGATTTCAGACTAATTAACAACCAATATAATACATTTAGCTTTTTCCAAGGATATTGTAAATCTGGCTTTTTTGTCCAGAAGGAAATGAGATAATAGCTGTCATAATTGATAAGTCTGAAGATGATATTTTTTCAATAGGTGTGTAACAGTTTAAGAATATGTATTAATATGACCTTGTAAATGTTAATACATTTCTTATTATGAATAAACATTTTAAAAATTATAATTTAAAATCTGAACTGCATTACTATTTGGTATTGTGTCTAATATACTGTATAATAAATTAACAGGGATTTTAAGGACCTTTTTAAATCATTCACTTAAGCATTTAAATTATACTTACAGGCTAGATGACTTTCTATGCATGTGAACTCTATTATTTTGTCAGATTGACCAGTGGTCTTGACTGTTCAAAGGTCAGTGGTCACAGTTGTCCTGAATTACCAGTCCTTTTTTCATGTGGACCCTCTGCTGCGTTGCATGCTGTAATCTTCTTAATGGCTTCGTTCCAATATTCACACATAATATTTTAGATTTATTGACTGTTAGAAATACTACCATGCCAGTAGCAGTTCCGCTACTCCTAAGGTATTTAAAATTGGAAAAATAAATCAATGCAAGACTTTCAGGAATCCTTTGTTTTCCTTAAGGGGAGAAAATAAATCCTTCTTCCTCTCTTCTGACAAGAACACTTGTTTTTAGATTTTATCATTTCACTCTGGATTTGTCTAATATCTTTAAAGAAAAAATAGGTAGCTACTTCAGTAAGAGTAAATTTCCTATAACAATAGTCCTTAGAACACACTTACTCTTGGAAGGTTTCATGCAGTGAAGTTTTTAGTATATGTTAATGTCTCAAAAATCACAGAAAACTCCAGAAAATGGCAAACCTTGAGCCTGATTCTGCAGTGACTTATACATGTGCTTAACTCTGACCATGGGACTGCTCATGCTTAAAGTCAGGCACATTTATATTGATCTGCAAGATTTGAGGCCATTCTAGTTAGTGCAAGATACAGTTCCATTGATGTCAGTGCTGAACCTTTAGTCTGTACATCAGTGCTTTGAGAAATATGAGTTGTAAAAAATGAAATATCTGCAAAAACTGCTTCAGTATTTTTGGTATTTTCTTAAATATTTCCAAGTACTTTTTAAAAAACCTTTGCCACAACTGAAAGAGTGATGATCTATCCAGGCAATAGGAATGCCATTTCTTAGCTATACATGGTCTTCTTAGAAAGGCTTCCATTTTAGATACAGAAGTAAACTCAGTTCAGTGTCACAAATCAGACTTATTTGATAAGTGGGCTCTAATTTATTAAGAAAACCAAACATTTACTATAATAGTTCAAGTGAGTAAAAGTTATTTCTCAAAGTACTGCACAACTATTAGTGTTCTTGTAAAATAAATTGTGAGTAATGTTTAACTGTGCAACTGAAAGGATTAATCATATTTTTAAAATATTTTATAATGTTTACCAATGATGAAAAATCCAGAATTGTCAAAAAAAAAAAAAAAAGATTATTTGAGAGAAACCTGTTTATGTGCAGAACATATATATTTTTTTAGCCATTTGTCACTACAAAGAACATTTGACATCATTTTAGAGCTTGAAATATAGAAGTACTGCATTCTTATGTTGAGCCTTTTTTGTTTTGGAGGGCTCTCCATTTACTCAGATATGTACCTAAAGTTTCAAAACAAATGGAAATTGTCTGTTAAATGCTGATGGGCATTTTAAAATTGAGATGTCCATATTGGAAGTATGTTTAATCTCCAGTGCATTGAAAAACTCTCTTCATTGAAATAATGATCTACAGATTTTGAGGTTACATTTTTCATTGTAAATTTCTCTCTTTTTTTTTATTCCTCTGTGTGGCCTCCATTTCCATAACTTAATCCATTTTCTTACTGCTTTAGACTTGACTTATTTGTACAGTGACCTGTTTGAATGAGAAAATCTTAAAAGACTGGTTTAAAATGCATCAACACTGACTGATCCTGTAAGAGTATCTGCAATATCTATTTCTCTGAGACCTGACTTTTGCATGGTTTTGAACATGATCAAATGTGTGATTTGTTTCAGGAAGCCTGATACAGACAATGGTTTGTTTTGAGCTCATATAACCAATCTAAAAAGGAATACTGGGCTCAATCTTGCCTCCCATAAGATTTCAGCCTTACAAATATTTAGGCACATGTTGAAGTCCACTACACAGGTACCTGAGAGTCTACAGGATTGAGAGCTTGAAGGGGAAGATGAGATTAGAGACACACTTTTCATGAATGTGAACTCCATGACTAAGTCCACTATCTGGTAAAAATAATTTGGTATTTTTTTGGTTCACTATCTGGTAAAAAAATATTTTGGTCTTTTCCTAGAATAGCAATGAAAACTGAAACCATTTAATATTTTTTTAGCATTCATTTAAACTATTGACTTGTATATTAGACAAGCTAATAGTACTAGGATGTTTTTAATGTCTTTGAACTAATACACTATTTAGAATGCTCTCAGTATTGTATTGATGGGCTTGTTCTCTGTTTTCAGCTGCTTTTATTTATAACATATATATACTACTAGAAGGAGAATTTTCCTCACAAGCATAGCCTGTTAGCTTATTTGAAGCACACAGGACCTCTTTCATTTTGATTGTTTACCACCAACTCCTTCTATGGATTTCTCTTGTAACTGAACATACTAGCTGGCTCCTAACACCCTCCCCCCATCTTTGTCTGTTCCACTTTTATTTTTTCTTGAGTAATCCTTTCCACTCTTAACACCTCTTCTCTTTTCACAGTGTACCTTACCCCACTAATTTCTTTTCTTTTTCCATGCTCACTATAACATTCTCTTACCTTCACAAAAAAAATATATTGCCCACCTCTCAGTCTCCTACTGCTCACTATATGTGTTTTGGTTTTGCTGATAAACAACATTAATGAAAGTAAGAAAAAAACATCATTGACCATTGATAAGGTACCCCACTCTCCATGATGGAAAAAAAATAAAATAAGCTATCAAGATCCACATACAACAAGCCAAAACAACATAATCTTCTTTATAATTCATATCCTTTCTTTTATGTTTCTGTAAGTAACAGTCCATTGGAAGATATTTTACAACAAAATTGAGGGCTGTTACTCTAGTTTTTAAAGGAAAAGCCCACATTGAAATAAAAGGATTTGCCTGGTGGCATTCCACAAGGAGATA
>JAGPOW010001543.1:59484293-59539301 GCA_030014935.1 Caiman crocodilus | reverse complement strand
GCTGGCCTCCCCCTGCATAAGCTGCTCTAGGGGGCAGGGGGGGAGCTCTAAGACTGGTTCTAGCAGCCTCTCCTACCCAGACCACTCCCCCACCCCCAACAGCAAGGGCTGGCACTGCTGAGAGCCACAAAGCAGGTGGAACAGTTGCAGCTGGACTTGTATCCTGATGCTGGGACAGAGGTCCTGCCAGGAGGGAGCTAGCTGGGGAGCAAGCAAGGGCTGTGGGTCAGGAGTGAGGAGTACTGGCGAAGATGTGGGTTGAAAGTGAGGGGCAGGGGCAGGGAACTGGCATATCAGTGTTGCTCAGTGCCCCACATTCTGCTGAGTGAAGGAGGTAGGGTCAGCTCTGATTTTTCTATGATAAAAAAAACTAAAAGCAAATGTTGAAGTGTATAGAGATTTAGAATTCATTTATTCTCATGATAGAATCACTGGTAGGCTTCCAAACTGCTTTAAAATTGTAAATATATCAATAAAACATTGCCCAATGGATCTCTCTATAGTGGCATTTCACTTCTATTTGCAGAAGAACATGGATTTGAGATTTTTTAATGAAAGAATTTGGGGGTTGTAATCAGAAAATTTGCAGGTTTTAAACAGGGAACACCAGGATCTCTGTTATTGAGGCAAGTGATGAGACACGAGCAGAGGAGCCTGACCAGGGCCAGCACCAAGAACCCAGCTGGAAGACAGATGAGGTGGCTGACCTGGCCATTTGGGACCAAGAGGACATGCTTTGGCAGTTCAAAACAGGCCACTGCAACGAGCAAATCTTCTGGGTGGTAGCTGCCCAGATGACAGAGCAGGAGCACCGGAAAACATGACAGTAGTGCATGAAGGCTAACTGTGCAACCATGGCCCACTGGCAGCTGGCCTAGACGTGCAGGCAGCTTTGCTGCACTGCTCATACCAGAGCCGAGGCAGCCGTGCCGTCCCCGTCTCAGTCTGGCAGCCATGCAACCGTAAAGACACGGGTCCAAGAGGGTGTATCCTGTCACAGGCGGCAGCGGATTACTGCCAGACTGCTGCGGTGGGTATAGGATACAGGGGTCACTCTAGGTTAGGGCTGCTTCAGCAGTCCAGTTGGCACAAGGGGCCAGATACCAACTGACTGGGCCTCAGAAGCTCCTGAGGGTAAGTAGCCTTGAGCTGCCCTTCAGGGCAGCTTTTTATACTGCAGTCTCTAGCTCCCCCTGGCTGAAAATCCAGGAGGAGGTGGGCAGGGTCAGTTTGCCCGAAGTGGCACAAATTGCCCCAAACCAAAGTGGATGTTCAGGCACGTGTGCTGAGGCAGAAATCTCTGGCACAAATTTGTGCTGCTTCTATTTGAGATGCTACAAGCACATGTACCTGCACATGTGGACACACCTTAGAGTGCTGAAGGAGTTGGATGATGTGATTGTAGAGCTTCTGGCCATCATCTTTGAAAACTCATGGCAATGGGGAGAAGTCCTGGATGATTGGAAAAGTGCCCATCTTTAAGAAAGTGCCCATCTTTAAGAAGGGTGAAAAGGAGGCAGACTGGTCAGCCTCACCTCAGTCTCTGGAAAAATCATGGAGCAGATCCTCAAGGAATCCATTTCTACACACTTGGAGGACAAGATAATTAGGAACAGTGAGCCTGGATTTACCAAGGGCAAGTCATGCCTGACCAACCTGATTGTCTTTTATGATGGGCTGAGTGGCTCTGTGGCTGTGAGGAGACCAGTAGATGTGGTGTACCTTGATTTTAGCAAGGCTTTTGATATGGTTTCCCACAACATTCTCCCAGGCAACCTAAGGATATACAGACTAGATGACTGGTTTTTAAGGTGGATGGAAAACTGGCACAAGTATCAGGCTCAGGGGGAAGTAATCAATGGCTCAATGTCTAGATGGCAGCTGGTATCAAGTGGAATGCCCCAGGGGTCAGTCTTGGGGCTGCTTTTGTTCAATATTTAGATCAATGACCTGGAAGATGGCATAGAGTGCACCCTCAGCAATTTTACAGATGACACCAAACTGGGGGTAAGGGAGTAGTAGATACGCTGGAGGATAGGGCTAGGATTTAGAGTGACCTAGACATGGAGTTTTCAACTATTTTTAATAACTGTACCCCTGGTGGCTGGATTTGGGGGGGATAGAGGGCAAGCAGCACTAGTATGGGGTGGTGAGTGGCAGTGGTAGCTGCTGTGTGCAAGCTTCCTCCTCCACATCCAGCTGTCCCCCACAGCCCTGCGCCTGGGAGGTGGTGGTGTGGGGTGGCCTATTCCTGCCCACGTGTACCCTATAGGGCCTTCCCAAGTGACATCCCCTGATCTAGACAAATTGGAGGGTTGAGCCAAAAGATATCTGGTGGTTCAACAAAGACAAGTGCAAAGCTCTGCATTTAGGGCGAAACAGTCCCATACACCAGTACAGACTAGGGGCTGGATGGCTGAGCAGCAGCTCTGTAGAAAAGGACTTGGGGATTACAGTGGACAATAAGCAGAATATGAGCCAACAGTGTGCCCTTGTTGCCAAAAACGCTAATGGCATACTGGGCTGCATTTGTAGGAGTGTTGCTGGCAGGTCAAGGGAAGTGACTCTTCCCCTCTATTCAGCACTGGTGAGGCCACATGTGGAGTACTGTGTTCAGTTTTGGGCCCCCCCACTACAGAAGGGATGCAAACGAATTGGAGAGAGTCCAGTGGAGGGCAGCGACAATGGTGAGGGGACTGGGGTACATTACTTAGGAGGACAGCCTGAGGGAACTGGGCTTATTTAGTCTACAGAAGAGAAGAATGAGAGAGGATTTAATAACAGCCATAAAACTACGTAAAGAGGGGTTCAAGGAGGGTATAGCTAAACTGTTCTCAGTGGAGCAATGGTTTCAAGTTGCAGCAAGGGAAGGGAAGGTTAAATATAAGGGAAAACTTTCTCACTAGGAGGATAGTAAAACATTGAAAGAGGTTACCCAGAGAGGTTGTAGACTCTACATCCTTTGAGGTTTTTCAAAGCCATGGCTCAAATGTTCCAGTTAGGGCTGGTCCTGTTTTGAGAAGGGTTGGACTAGGTCCCTTCAAACGCTAATTTTCTACAATTCTTTGATTCTAAAATAAAGATGGTGTCTTTCTTTACTGTTGGTGCCTCACTCTTTCATATAAGGGTGGGTTTTTCTCTTCATACGTCTTATTGCTTGGGACAATTCTGAAGATTGTGTTAATATAAAATTTACACAGGCCTTCTTCAGCTGGTAAACAGTGTTGGCAACTGCTCACGGGATGTATAAAAATGATGTACACTAATAACCTGACATAAAAAAACCTTAAAATTGAGTGGTAAGTGAGCATTAAATGCCCTTTAAAATAACCCTTTACAGTATAAATGAAAAATGCCTAACTGGCTTCATCATAGACAAGTAGACACATGTTACCATCACAAAAATGTGCAGAAAAGTTGCTCACAAGCAGTTTACTGTAAAATAATTAAAGCTTATTTATGTCAAGAGGCCTTGGGGAAAAAAGAGAGCATAAACCAATTTGTATTAGCACTTTACCATCATCCCCTGCTTTCATTTCAATTAACAGACCAGCAGGTGCTTTTTGCAGTTAGAAAGATAAGCTATCAAGGAAGAGGATGAATTTTTGGCTGACCTGTAGACACTGTGGTTTGCCTGCTGATTGGGTTCATGCCTCGCTGTACCAATTTCTAAGGTGTTAATTTAACTGTTCCTTTCTGTCATGCAGGTCTCGGCCTTGAAAAATAAACTGAAGAAGCAGTCTACAGCAACGGGTGATGGAGTAGCTAGGGCCTTTCTTAGGGCGCAGGCAGTGCTGTTTGGATCCTACAGAGATGCACTAAGATACAAACCTGTAAGCTTCTTATTTTATCTTTTTTCTTTGATTCATCACAGCAAAAACTTATAGTCTCTAAAAATAAGCTTAAATGTATAGCCTTAAGGGTTTTCAACAAACCCACAAACTTTGTAAGATGGGTATATAGGTGTCTTTGCCTTTCATATCTTGAAGGCGTGAATAAACTCCTTTATGTAACCACAGGTATTTGTTCATGGGCAAACTGCTTTTGTATTTGCATCACTCTTTACAACTAAAATTTGACCAATGGTTAAACTCCCTCCTCCCCGCCCCCAGTACTTTTATGCTTCATTTCTGCCTAATGGACTAGAGGAATTAATGTTAGGGAAGAGGCTGGTACACCTCTGAACGCTAGTATTCACCTAGTGGAACTATTTAGGTTTAACAGGTAAATGTATCCAGTGCGTCTGTGACCTGTGATGTATCCTCCTTTTGTTTGATTAATGGGGCTGAAAGTTTGTCCTGGCAGAGTTCAAAATGAAAGTTTTTGAAGTTCAGATAGAACTTAATAGGCTAAAAGTATGCATGAATATTGGTCCTTTCAGACTTGTTAATGCCATAGGGTGGAGGTTAATATTTATCAAAAGCCACTGCTTTTATACCTGCACTTAGATGTATGGAGTAGATTTGTAAAATAATTTGCTCAAGAATATTTATCTTGAGATGCCATTAGTGATTTGTTGTTGGCTGGGTTTCTCTGACATTATCCAAATCCAATCTTTTTGCAATTTCTGTCTATGTTCAGATTTCCTGATCATCTGAATTCTGCTCTGGTTAACACAGTTGTCAGTTATTCTACATTGGATCTTATGGTGACAATAAATCAATAAATCTTAGATTTTCTTTTTTATTTCTAGATGACAGTCTGATAGGAAGATAGGATAGACTTTCTCGTTGATTTGTGAGGCTTGTTCTTGGAAAAAAATATTTGTGAAATGCAGTGATGAGTGTCTCCGTGCAGTTCAAACATCTTTTATATAGGCTGCCTTTTGGCTGTTGATATTTCATGTACTTGCTTGTAACTGTCTCTGAATGGTGGGAGTTTTTTTTTTTAAATGAAGGACAACCGATTCGATTCAGTCAATATAAGACTAAAATAATGTTAATAGAAGGAGGTAGGAAATGACAGATGGCATCTTTTCAGTAGTTGACATAGGGCAGTTATGCAATTGAGGAATCATAATAGAGTTACAGTTTGCATAAGAATCTAGTTACATTAGCTTTCCACAATGGTTATGGCCAGTTTCAAGATGTGTAGAGTCCATGACAGGAATTGTGGCAGCATTTCAAAACTTAATCACCTTCATTTTCCTGAAAAGCTTTCCCCATTGCAGCCACCTCCAAATAGATTGTTGTAATTTGTTCCAAGTGATTTCACAAAGTCTGTTTGCTACAATAATCGCAGAATTGAATTTTCTTGATATAAGGGTGAGGGGCTCTTCAGAGCCAACTCTTTGCAATCTGCCTTGGCTGCTGGTAAGCCAACAAGTTCAATTAAGTGTCTTAGGCCCTTGGTATACATTACTTTGTATACACTTGATATGCATATCAAGTGTCTTAGGCCCTTAATAAAAACAACGGAACATACAGGCTGTTTTAGCATGACAAACAGTAAGCATCCACGTGTTCATCCTGTGGATCACTCTAAAAAAAGGGGCTGATGACAAAAATGGTGGATCTACCACAATAAACAACAATAAACTTTTGTTGCAGGAAGCTTTTCCACCATAAATTTAATGCATATACTGGTCTCTCCAACCCTCAGTATCCAACAATGCTCCACTCTCCCTTCTTCCTTCCAAGGGTGCAAGACAGAAGGAGGATGACTGTCACCCTGATAGCACGCCCAGCTGGTGAGCTGGTAGGGAGCTTTGTTGGAAGCTCTATCAGCCATTGCTGCTGGGCATGCGGCGATAGCAGAGGCTTATCAATCAGCCCTTGCCAGCTGATGCTCTAGCAGAGGTAGCAACATTGCTGCCCTAGAGCACCAGCAGTTGTCAGTATTGTAGTGGCAGTGAAGGTAGTGGGAGTACACTTATAGTACTGGGACTAAAATAGTTTAAAGTTCCTGGTGCTTCAAAGAGCAGTAGAAGTGGCAGTTGTTGCTAGAGCACAGTGGTGCTTTGGTAGCAGTGGTGACTGTAGCTACAGTAAGGTTTAATTGGATGGCAGAGACCATGACTGTTGCTGCTGGCAGCTAGGATGAACCGGCTACAATGATGGCAGGGGCTCATAGGGTGGTGTGTGCTGACCAATCAGCTGTTTCCCATATGAGTGGCTTGTAGGCAGCCCCATCAGTTGTTACTGCAGCAACAGCTGACTGGACAAATCCGCTATTGAGCTTGTCCATTGACTGATGGGCTTCCCTGAAGTGGGGTGGGGTATAGGGCTAAAGAACAGCTCTCTAACCCACTGAACGGAGACCATACCTTTGTGGTGACTCTGTTGCACTTCAGTCAGTGACTTGTGCATGTGTACACTTCCCTTGCAAAGAAAGATATTTTTTTATGTATTTTCTTAGTTGATGTAATAAAAAGCATCATCTCTGAACCAAGAATTCTAGAGTTTTGCACTTCCATTTATCAGTTTTTTGTAATGCTACAATCATTGTAGCACTACAAAAATGTGGCTCTGGTGCCTTAATCTACACCTGGTACATATGAGCAGGACAATATTGCTGCATGGGCAGAAATGTCCTCATCTTCTAACCTGAATTTCAATCTGGGGTTGAGCAGACAGGTCCTTTTTGGTTCAAATGTCAGTGGCATTTTTAGGATTCTTAATGGGGGTCTCCCTGTTCAGATCAGTTCCTCTTTAAAAAAAAATGCATGCACACATTCACGCACTCTTTCACTGGATCAGTAATAAAAATCAACATTTGTCAGCAGTTGTTACATTCATTTCTGAGATATCAAAATTTTTCATTTTTCTGAGAATAGCATGTAACAGTGTGGAATTTCTGTTAGCAAATATTTCCATATTGACCTCTGGATTAGCTTGTCTTTTTTGGATTATTTTCTTTCACATTTTGTCTGCTCTTTTGTCTGTTTTAACTGCTTTGGTCATATATAAAATAAAATATTTGTGATTCACTATGGAGAGCTGGTGTACTTAGGGTGTATCATTTTAGAATTTCTCTGGAGATAGCAACCTGCTGGTGAATGTCATCCTGTCTCAGATTGTCATAGGCCAGTCAAAAAATAAGAAAATTCAGAAAAGATTATTGTATCTAAAATGTAATAACAATCTCAAATATCATATCCTGTTCATACTAACTAATTTGGTATCCCTGTACATCCAGAAGCTAGTGTTTCTCCACATTTTTATAGCTATAGCTGACCTGTATATGTTGTTAAAATAAAATGCTGTCCACAGCATCTTTTGTCAAATTACTATGTTATATTTTCAAAGATTCTAATACCATACCATATTTACCCAAATCCAAGACAACTCCAAATTTAAGACAGCTCCCCAATAAGTAGATTCTACACAAGGAAAATGTATACCCTTCTTATAATTTGACATGTATGGACTCTAATTACTGGAGGGTTGTCTTAAATTCATCCCACACCATTGCTGCAAGTGGGCAAGCAGAAGCAGGAAGGAAGATGTGTGGTGTCAGGCATGAAAGCAGTCAAGCAGCCTCTTGGCCTCCCCTGATGCATACTCCTTCTCTTCAGTTGCTTGTGCCTCCCACCTCCTGTGCCCTCTGGTGTATGAAGTGACTTGGTCTCAGTTCTCCCTTCTGTGAACATATATTACGTTGCACAAAATCAAATTTCAGGTGGCACTACTTGGCACAATTTGGCATTCTCAGAAGAGATTTGTCCCATACTGAATGGGTACAGAACCTCTTCCTTCAGATTCTACAGTAATGGGTTATAAAGCAATCGCGAAGTATAATCTCTCTTCATTTTTGGCTTCACATAATATTTCATCTTGGAAATATAAAAAGATAACTTTAACTAAAAAGATTCTCTGCATAATTTTGAAATAATTATGTTATAAATAAAATAATCACATTTTTAGACCCTGTGTTGGTTATGTGGATTTTTTTTTTTTTTAAGAATTACAAAATTGTTGTGTTAGAGTACATTTTTAAATTGGGGATGCTATTGCTTGCTTCTCAGTCAATAGCTTTATTTAGAGTGGTAAAGTCTTCCCAATTGCATTGTGTTTTGAATGAGTTCAGTCTGAAACATGGAACAAGTGTTATTAACATTAACATTGAATGAAAGGACATTGTTGGTAGTGTCTGCACACATCCAACACTTCTTTTCACACCACACATTGTTTATCACACTAAATTTTGTTCCATGAGACTGGTTGCTTCCGCTAAGCATTAGCTCCAAGTTGGAGAAAATTCTCTTGGGTACAGTAATATGTTGTGACCAAAAGTTTGTAGTCATTACAGAAAATTGGAAAATTTAAAAAATAATCAGGTAGAAAATTTGGACTGTTGCATAATAGACAGGATATGTATAAAACACTTAGGTAGTTCCCAGTGCAGAAAGGTTATTTCAGTAATGTTCAATCAAACTGATATATTCTCACTCCCTTAAACGGTACAACTGTGAAATTTAAGATTATTTTCTTCCCTTTACAAATATTTTACTTTTTTGTTGTGTTTCCAGAATTCTGATAGTGCAGAGGAGAAGAAAACAATAAAACAGATTAAATTTCCTTTATTTGCTTGCAATTTCATAAATGACTATGACAATAGTTAATGTAGTGAAAGCTAAGCTTCTTCAATAGGTCACTGGACTATGTTCTCTTTGTATGTAACTCCTGTACAAACCGAAATAAAATTGATTCTGATATTTTGGGCCAGACTCCATGCTATAAAACTGATTTAACTAGCTCAGAGAGGATCTCTTGAAAAGGTAATTTTCCAGCAGTCTAAAACTGTATAAAGGCAATTTGGGTGTTTCCCCTTTCAGTTGCCAAGAAAAGAGCTATGGCAACTATAAAGGAAGGTGGCTATAAAGTTACTGTGCCACACCAATTCTCAACTGCTGTTTGGCCCACTGGGCTGTTTACAGTTGTTGAGAACTAGAATAGCCCTTACTTTGCTTTAACCCCGCCTTGGTTTCCATTCCTGCTGAGACATCAGGAAATTTCAAGGGTGAGTTTTAAGCCACCTGTGCTGGCATACAAATCCATTTCAGAACAGCTGCAATCGAGGATTAGCCTTCTTCTCAGTCTTCCTTTTCAGATTCTAGGCATTGTAACATCTGAGCATTTACCAATGAGTAATGTTACACAGTGATCCCAATTTTGCAACCATGTAAAGAGGATGCAGTAATGTAAATTAAAATGTAATGTACACATCAGTTGCAAAAATTATATTAGTATAATAAGTATCATTTTTAGACCGTTCAGTTATGTTGGTACAATAAGTATCATTTTTTTTATACTGTTACATTCATTTTGTACGTCACCCAGATCTTATCTAAAACAATTTTATAGTACCCATTCATTTGCATTTGCTGTGCATTCGAAGTTATTGTTGCACCAGCACCAAGTTTGGCTTATGAGATTTCTATAAAAATAACATCCATTCATTAGGCCAAAAGCAAAGATACATTGCCTTAGAGCTTCATGTTATCTTCTCAGAAGTACTAGCTGCTTGGTATAGGCTGAAAGCATCTACTCTTAGGACTAGTTTTTGTATTAAATATCCTAAGTTTTCATGAGTGATGTCACAAGCTTATCATAACATAAAGCTTTGCTTGGGTTAATTCCCTTTCTGTTTTAATGGTAAGCATTTCTTCCCCTAACAGGGAGGTAACTTTACTATCTTTTTTTTTGCACAACTTAATCTTTGTTGGCTAACTTTTTTGAAGGAAAGCCAAAACATTTAGGGTAGAAAATAAATCACAGCTGTTGTTTATATTCTTTAAACTTCTAATGAGATATGTTTTTGAGGAAGATGATTTATTTTTTCATTGTATGTAAAATAGATTTTTTTTCTCCCCACTTTATCATGATGAATTACTTTTTTATCACACCAGTGTTTATTTTTTGCCAACATTTTTCACAAATTAGCAAACAGTTTTTCTTCTTTACTTATTTTCTTGATGATGTCAAGTTTTGTCCTTAACGTACACATAACTCTACCCCCATTCATTTCAAACACTCAACCTTTTCTTTGCAAAAATCAGTCTGTTTCCTTATCCACTCTTCCTGTTCTGGACACAGTTTAGAGTAAGCATGCCAGATTGGGCAAGAAGTTTCTATACCATGAGGTAGCTTATTTAGCTGGCTGGTGTTAGGGTCTGTTTAATAATAAAGATTGGCGTTCTTTAATTTTGTTTAGGATTTCACCAGTGGAATGTGTAGCCCTCCTTTCTTCTAAGG
This sequence comes from Caiman crocodilus, assembly GCA_030014935.1. NCBI lineage: Eukaryota > Metazoa > Chordata > Crocodylia > Alligatoridae > Caiman > Caiman crocodilus. Next base: position 59,529,105 of record JAGPOW010001543.1, on the reverse strand, counting down.
CAGGGGTTCTCAACCCTTGGGCCATATCTGTCCACCGGCACTAAGTCATCCAGCACATGTGACTTCTCATGGGCCCGTGGGAAACCCTGCAAGCCAGGACCATGCATGCTCGATTGGGCATGCAGCGTGGTACAGGACCTGATCCTGATGTGTGGGGCCAGGCAGGTGTGGTGCAGAGCCCCAGAGTCTGATCCCAGTATGTGGGACTAGAAAAGGGCAACACGGGTTCCTAGAGCCTATTTCCAGCAGGCAGAGGTGGCATGGGGCCCTAGAGCCTGATCCCAGTACATGGAGTTCAATCCAGCCTGCAGACTAGCCCCAGGCCACTCATCTAGTCCAGGGGCCAAAAGGTTGAGTGCTGCTGTTTTGGGCACTCTGTAGGCATCAGCAATCAGGCTTTTTGGTTAGACCTGGCATGGTATACACATTCACTTTTTTGGTGCAGCGGAAGTATGTGTTTATTGTTTGTTTTAATTAGTGTTTCCAAAATTACCTATTATACTTTTGAGGGCAGGCGTCTTTTGCAGTGGAAGGTGATTCATCTTTTCTCTTAAAATTTAAGCATGAGATTAATAAAGGACGCAGTTTAAGGCCCTTGTGGAAGAAAAGAAATTAGATTCGGGAATAGCTCTTAAGATGGTACTGCTGTGCATGGTGCCACCCTACCATCCAAGTAGGAATTGTAGCTTGAGCATTATACTAAGGGTTATCATTGGCTACAGATCTTGGTCTGGTAGGGTCTTCAGTAGAGTTGATCTGTGACTAGTGTGGGTAGTAGGCCTTTTAGAGTTTGCATTAGGTCAGTACAGTAGCTACAGACCATTAAACTCAACCATTTGTTTGTAAATTTTATTGAGACCTGTCCAAGTAGGAACAGCAATAAAGCTGTCTTTTCTTCTTAGTTGTTATCTATTTCTATAACTGCTACAATGTTATTTTAATGTCAGAAACTGGTATTTTCTTCTGGTAATATTAATTATCTTACTGTCTTTAAACACTTGGTGTTTGTTTAATGATACAGAGTTGAGCTGACTCCATGCTTTCATAATGTAACCAAGATAGAGGTACTATACATCAAACCTGAATTAAATATGTTAGAGAGGCCTTATATTAACAATACACAATGTCTGTTACAAATGTAACTTCTTGTTAGTAAAAGAAATTGAGTGCAAAACTTCTAAAGTAAGGAATTGAAATGTGTATTGTTCGGCATACATATTTTCAGATTTAGAAGGCAAAATATTACTGCTAATCTAGATTGATTTTACTTTTATTAAGTCACAGTTTTAGTTTAATGTTTCATGTTTAAAACAGGTATTCTGAGTGTGTAGAAATAAATTACTTAAAATGTGAATGCAGCTTAGAGAACAGATTCCTGCTGTGTGCGGCAACCCATGAAAGGGGAAAAAAATTCTATAGCAACTGTTGTTAAAAGGATATCTTGTTTGGGCATAGATCGTTTGGTCTGAGTATTAGCTGTCTACTTTTCAGTATGGGATCCCTACTGGGTTTAGATCAAACTTGCTTTGAAAGTACATTGTAGATCAATACTAAAGGGCTATTAGATTGTGCAGTGGTTAAATATCAGTGGAGCATCCCTCCAAAATTCAGGGACTGAATTTACTCAATTGTATCTAAAACCAAATCTACATTATAAATATGTTTCAGAAAACCTACTGAGCTATTTTTATTTATATTTAGTAAGTCACTCTAGTGTTTTTAATAAAAATACTTCTGAGTCCTTTATTTTTGCAATGATGAAACCATTTGTAAAGAATGTCAGGGTTACCCCTAAAACAATTTGGTAGTAATCAGAATATCTGAACAGATAAAATATGAGACATTTGGGCTTGAAAAACTCTGTAGTACAAGTTAAATTTTTAGATGGAGATGCAGTGGGGCAATAGATGCTGGTTTTGGCAGAATTCTTAAATTAAATCTCTTGAGTTGGGTAGAGGTTTTCAAACTACTGAACCTTTTAAAGCAAGGGTGCTTAAATAGATGGGAATAATATCACCATAATATATTCTTAAAGACCTGCTTTTTAATGTAATCTGATTCCATTTTAAATAAAATTACAGTTATAAAATAGGGAGGTGGTTAACAGTGTTAGTCTGAAGTCAGGCAGAAAGTAAAGAAGTGTAGTACCTTGGGCTGCTGACTGACATGAAAAAACAACAGCGCTTTACTGGAAGAGGAAGTGCATTAGTTTAGCCTGGCTCCCCAGCATCGGTAAGATTACATGCTTTTTGGCCCTTTTATCTAAAGCTGATTCGATCAGCTATTAGATCAAAGTGGCAAAAAGCCCCCCTGAAGCATGTGATCTATATAGACATTGGGTGACTTGGGTCAAACTAATGCAATGCACCGTGCTCAGCACAGGGGCACATCAAACTTAAAGTAAAGCACTGTTTTAGTTTTTTTTCACTTCTGCAAGCAGTGTTAGAATCTAAATCTTATGGCACTGTTATGCTGCTTATAAATCAAAATTGGGCAGTTAAGGAGGGGTGTAGATTCATTACTAAATAGTGCTAAATAGAAATATTGTGTGTTCATGGGTTCTGGAGAGAACACCACCCTTGGTTTCTGTAAAACTTTGTAATACTCTTAATTCCTCCTATGCCATATGCATTCCCTTATGCTAGGAGCTAGACTCTTGTAAAGGAATGTATGGGAAAAGGGAAGTTTCTTTGCACCATTTTCCCATTCCTATTACTTTCCATCGTAGGAGATGTGGCTTAGTCATATTTTCAAAACCCAGTATTTGAAAATCATTATTTTCTTTATTTCAGAGTCTGTGGTGTTTTCCCTAATGCATGGGTTACATCATAGGAGGTGTTCTGTTTTCTTATAAGTTGCTTATTCATTTACAAAATATGTCTCTCTGAAAATTTCTAGGAGCAATTATTTTAAAAAGAAGAAAGAAGCACTTGCTAAAAGCTGACTCAATGTCAACACCTCTACCAGGAAAAAAAAGCATAAAACTCTTATTGGCCATTTCCTCAAAGAAAAATTGATCTAAAATAGGTATATCTTGAAGCATGCAACCTGAAATCTGTTGCACTAACAGAGGAACCAATTAAAAGACTTTTTTTCAAAAATATTAGTCATTTACATCTTAATATGAGCCCTTCGGCTATCTTAGCAATTTTGATGACTTCTCTGAGAAGCCCTCAGCCATCAAAAGGGTATATAGCAATTGGAAGGTGTTCAGTAACAAGTGGAACAGAGAGACTGAATGATTTGAGGTACAATAGTTTTTTTAAGGTATTTGGTATGTTGTTCGTTCAGAGCCAGCACTTGCTACAGCCTGTACAGATTAGCTGAAATAACTTTAATATTAGCCTTTGTGTCTTGAAAGCTGATGCCAACAATATAACAATGACCATGGAAAGCATTTTACCTTCCCCATAAAGGAGGGGAAGCTTATAAAGGAGGGTCTAAGGCCATGTACAAATGCTCATTTCTTGCAATGTAAAATTTCCACTCCAAAATGAGAAGCACGCAGGGGGAATGCTGCTCCCTGCACTTGGCTTTCAGTGCCTGGTAGAAACTGAACATCTGCACATGCCTAGGTAAGGTTAATGAGCTTTTTAGGTGTGTTGTGTTCTCTACATTCTAAGATACAGCAGAGAATTTAAGCACCAGGGATTTTAGTGAGACTTAACAATAGGCATGCGCTTTACTGATTTAGGGTTGGGCTTACACATATTTTCACATACTTCGTTGACCTGGGACTCGAGGGATGAGTTTCTAGTCTTTTAAAAGTCAAGATGCAAGTGAAAAATTGAGGAGGAAGTTCTTCCTAATATCAAAACAAGGTATTAAAACGACATGACAGTGGTTTCAATGTACTATTTCTTAGGTAACCCTTCAACCATGTAAAATAAATATAACACATAAAGATAAATTGAAGCTAAGGTCTTGTTACACAGTAATTTGGGGGGCTCTTAATAACAGGATTGTCCACACATTAACGCCTGAAACTAGTTTTAAGCGCTCATTATGCAGTTCAGAGTTATGCCACTCCAGGGCAGGATTATCTTTGATCCACGTTACTCAGCTTGTGTTGCACTAAGGTGTAGCCACTCTAGGCTGTGCCCTTGTGTAAACACCGCACCTGCCCTCCTTCCCCACTGACTGCTATCAGATCCACTGCCCTCCCCAGCACCCAAAATCCTTGCTTATTGCCCCCCCCACCACAACACACACACACTTACTTGTGCCTGCCTGCATTGTCTATCCAAGGGAGCAGGCAGGGAAAATTTAAACTGCCTGCGCAGCTATTGCCACGCTGAAAGGTTATAACCTGAATGGGAAAGGATGTGGGGGTGAGGGAGAATCCCAGGGCGGGGTGGAAGCCAGGAATAGAGGAGGGGACAATTCTTACCCTTCAGTCCTCCAGGCTTCTGATGGCATGAATGTGTGACTGTTCCAAACTCCAGCCAGCACTAACACAGATCAACATATGTGGGGCTCACTATGTAAGGGCTAACAACTCCCTGAGTTAGGGTTACTTTTGGTCAAAATAATATGTTGCTATAAATCAACCTGGGGAAACACATTCTGATAATCTTGAGGCATTAAACTGCACCATTAACTAGAATTATGGGAGAATGTATGTAAAGTAGCACCTGAGGTTGCTGGAGGTAATAGGGTTAGAAACAGGAGGAGGGAGTCATCATGGGCATAAATTTGTCTTAAAGTGGCTAGTAGTCTGTCTGAAAGGTTCCTCTCTTTCATTATTGTAAGGATCCCAAAGCTGGTTGACTTTGATCCTTTTTCTTCTCAGTGCCTGAGGTATCTTTTACCCAATCCTGACACTTCACAACGTGTAAAATACTGTGGTAGTAAAATGTTCTACTAATTAGCTCAGATGTGGCTTCTTATATTTCATATTGGACCAGATATTCTGCTTACATCCCAACACCTGCCCCTTTTCTCAACAGAGGGAGGTTCTGGCACATACCTATGCTGAGTGTGGCAAGTTGCAGCCCCTTTTCTGCCTCCTCCAGGACCATCTTCTGAGGTTCTCAATACACCTCTCCCCACACCTCTTCTGTTATGCACTCCCCATCTGTGGCCCCACCAATTCCTGGGACATCCTGGTCAACTTCCTCCTGGCTGTGCTCAAACTAGCCATCTATCAGACCAGGAAGAAAGCAGAGTTTCATTGGTCATCATCCACAGACTTCTTCAACTCATTTTGCGGGTCAGTGGGGACTGGCTGATGTGGTCTGCATAGTGCCTCCCTCTGGATCCCTTGTTTTTAACCTGTGGTCTTATTCCCTTCCATGTTTTCTCTTTATCTGTCCCCTGTACTCAGTAGCTATATCCCCAGTGGCCTCCCTTATTAAGGGAGGCTTTCAGTTTTCTGTGATGGGCCTAAGCCCATGATCTTTTGGCACATCAAACAGGCCTGTGTCACATACTGGCAAAGAGTGGATGCTGAAAGGGACAGGGAACTGGGTAGGGTCAGGCGCTTTTTCCATTGTTCCTCTCTCACTTGCAGTCACCAGCATTTAAGGTATAGAAAATTCTAATTCAGAGGATATATCCCTAACTCCCATGCTCAATAGCTACTGATTTTCCTTTCCTCCAAAAATGTGTCTGATCTCTCTCTGAATCTGGTTAAACTGTCATTTGTGACTAGTTTCCAGTAAATACTGTATGTATTTATCTGGTTATTTCCCTAAATGCTTTTGCCATAGTTTCTCAGTGTCATACACAGATTTTTAAGATTTTCCTCATAAGCCAGACATTTTCCTGCATTAAAATTTTCTATGGCCTCCTTCTATGTTATAATAAAGCTCAGAAAAAACAGAAGTTTTTAGGTGAAATAGAAAATGAAATAGTAATTATTTCACTTTTATGTTTAAGCAGATTAACTGTGCACACATCAGTGTTGTTATAGTCAGCACAACAAATATAAACATATTTTGGTGATTATTCATGACATTTTGCAGTATGCTCCCAATGTCTAAGTACTGCTACTCTAGATTTGTCTGCCATTAAATCAGAGCAATATTGTACTGTATTTGAGTTTCATAAAATAAGCAAATTCAGGATCAAAATGTATGAAATAGTTTCATTTTTGTCTTTACAGTATCTTTTCTTCTCGTCTCTCCCTACTTTTATTTGAGATTCCAGAAGTACAAATGTGTTTTAAAGGGAAGTAACTGTATATACTAGCTTTTAAGCAGAAAAAATGATAGTGGGAAATTCTAAATGAACCAGTACATAAGAGTTACCCTCTAACTCACTTTGTTTAAATTTAGGGAGAGCCTATCACTTTCTGCGAGGACAGTTTTGTGAAGCATCGTTCCAGTGCTGTTAAGCAGTTCCTGGAAACTGCAGTGAATCTACAACTTTTTAAACAGGTAGGATATGATAAGATGGCATATGTGCTCTCCTCTCTGCATCTATCAGGCCCCTTCTACATGTTACAGGTATCATACAATTAACTGATTAATTGTGCAGTTACATTAAGACCACTACACATGCGAAGTAGCAATGACACAATAAAAAGCTCCAATCAGCCATACAGTTAGACCTAAAAAAATGTGTACTAACTTTTATAGCTGGTTGCTATTAAGCTTTAATTTTTATGTGTAGCAGGGTCTCTCCTGTGCCCGGGAGCCCATTCAGCTGATAGGGCTCCTAGCTGCAGGAATTCATTCTGCCCAGTGTCAAACCCCTGGGTCCTAGAGAGCAATACTCAGGGATTTCTGAAACCACTGGACCCACACAGTGCTTGGTGCCAGCTGTACTGCACACCTAGCTGAACTGAGAGTCTTGCGCCTGATGGTCTCTTAATTTCGACTGTGCTTGGTCCCTATAGCTGGGAACTTGCTTCTTGCCAGTACAGAGGGAGCACAGGATTGGGTTATCCCTATGCTGGCAATAAGGCATGATTTGGATCTAACACATGATCCCACAATCGTGCCTCCTGCCATGTGCCACATGTGGCATGGCAGAAGGTGCAATTGTATGGATCATACATTAAATCCAATAACACCTTTACCTGTACATGTTGAGGGGGGCATCAGTATTTGAAAGCACTCAAGAAGATCAGTTGGAAATGTAAAAAAGAAGAATGGGAATAACAAATGTTTAACTCCATTGAGTATACAAAGGGGTATATGTTGCAGGCATGTCTGTATAAGAAATCTAGAGACATTTGGTTACAGCATATATCCCTGAAACATGGAAGATACCATGTTTTAGTCATTTGGAAATGTAAACTTCACTGTTAACCAAGAAAGAGGAATTTTTTTACCTCCCTGACTAAAACTGGACACCTCCAGGGATGAAGCCTGCCCAATCAGCTTATCAGAGATCAACTCTCTCACAAAAGGACTCTAAATAACCACGGGGGAAAAACTCCCACCTTCTATATCCCCTGTGCAAAATAAAGTTTCTTTTCTACCTTTGAGAACTCTTACAATCTTTGCATTCTCCTCAGCCTGAAGAAGGATGTTCGGATCAAAAAAGTTACTAAGAAAGGATTTTTTTTTTGCTGCTATTTTGTTGGTCTTATAAAAGATATCACCTCTAACCCAAGAGTATTGTTTGAGCGTACCAAGAACTGTGCCAGTGCTGTTGTGTCTCCATCACAATCACAATCTCTCCAGAACAAGTCAACAACTCTTCTGAAGAGAAAAAAGCAAGGAGCTCTCAGCTTCAGGGATCTCTTCAGTACTGATTTATTGGCAAAAGACCTAAGCATCTAACACTTTATTAGATCGAAATTTCATTTGATTTATAGATTGGATTTTAACTGTATTTATAGCTTTGACAGAATTCACCAACCACATAAACAGAGAAGTTTATAAAGTCAAAACTTCATCCAGCTAAGTACCTTCCTGGCTTCAAGAGTTATCAAATAGAAACCGGAGAATTTATATATTTAGGTTGACCATAAGGAAACTGAGAACGTCTAGGACACTGCCCCTCCATCTCATGCTCTCACAAGTCACTGGGGGCAGGGCAGGGTGGCATGGTGCCTGCCTGCCTGCTTGCAAAGCACTCCTGGCCAGACTGTGCCTTTGCACTCCTATGTTTCTGGGGTGCCCATTATAAATCTCAGCAGTGAGTTGAGACCAATCTCAAATCTAGGACTGTCTCAGCTAAACCTGGAGATATGGTCACCTTATATATATATATATACATGTGATGGCTATAGGTGTTGTAGAGCTTGCTGCCACTGCCTTGAGCTTGTTTTCCTACAGGCGGTGACAGGGTGAACCTTGGCTTTGGATCACTTGGTCTGCCAGGGAGTTGGTCATATGTTTCTCACCTGCCATGACTTTGGTGATATATTGCTAGGAAGCATTGCCCAAGGTGATCCTACCTACTCTCAATCCCTGTTTTCTTCTGTGGGGCTCCAAACCTCCCTTTTACCCCACCCTAGCCTCTCCAGATGGCACTCATAGTTCTCTGCAGCCAGATCTTAATGGTGCCTGTTGGTCAATTGTTCTGCCCTGAGCCACCAGGGTGACCATCAGCTTTAGTTAGGCATGTACCCTTGCAGGGCTGGCCTTGGCCTGTACTCAAATATCTAAAAAAAAAAAAAAAAAAAAAAAAAAAAGAGAGAGAGAGGAAAGCAAAACCCGACTGCTCTCAGTCTATCTGTCAGACTCAGTCCATATCCCCTTCACTTGAGGTCAGGCTGTCATGTCCAAATCGCAACCAAAAAGCACAGTTAATCCAGTCACTGATTTTCACAAGCCCGCCCTGGCTTGCTTGTGAGCATTCACAGTCCCAATCTTTCCTATGTGGAACAAGGCTCTAACCTGAAAACAGCAATTATTGTGGCCTCTCCCCTGAATCCTCAGCTGTCACTCCACTCCAGGGATTATCAGAAGACTTGAGTGTGCAGGCCTCCGCCTGCCTCCTTCTCAAGATCCACACCCAGCGTTTCTTGGCAGGTTTCGCAAGGCTTGCCTGCCGGGTTGCTCAGCCACTCCTCTTTCTGTGGCTTGCAGGGAATCAACCCTCTCTGCCCCTCTCTGGGGCCGGAAATACCTCTGGGCAGCCTCCCTTCTCCCATCCAGAGTGACATGTTGCTCTGGAAGTGTGGTGATCGCTTCTCTTCCCTTCCGGTCTCCAGCTGCAGCCCCACTGGCCCTCCATGCTGTAAGTGTTGCTTGCTTTCACTTTCCCTGTCTGTTGCTGCCAGTTGCTTTTCTTCTCCTGACCTCCCCTACCCAACATGTAAGGCACCTCAGGGCTTTTGTTTACTCTCTCTCACTCCTTCTCAATACCGTATAACCTCATAAATCCAGCATGCTCAGTACCAAGCACCTGCTGGAAATTTGAAAATTCTGGATTTTTGAAACCAGAGCAGCAGCCCAGCAGGGGCAAGGGGGAAGTGGAAGGAAGCAGAGCTGGTCCTGGAGCAGTGGCTGCACGTGGAGTGGAATGGAGTGGTGGGATGGAGGCAGCAGCCGCCATGTGCAAGCTTCCCCGTCTGTGGCCAGTCCTGGAACAGCAGCCAGACATGGAGCAGCAATGCAGGGTGGTGGAAGTAGTGGCCACTGCCATGTGCAATTTTCCACTTCCATATCCTGCAATAGCATATTTTTTAAAAATGCTGTATTTTCAGGAATTCTAGATTTTTGATATCCATATTTGTTAGGTTATACTGTATTGAGCCTAGATGAGCCTAAATTGCTCTTTTAAGGAGGAGTTGCACAGAGCAATAATAACTTTAACTAGCTTCAACTAAATTTGTTAAATGCTTCTTTCCATGACACAATCTCCTGTTCTTTTTCTTCACCCTCCTTTCCATTGCCTTATATTGTTGTGGTGTTCGACAAAACACTGAGGAAAAAAAATAGGAGAACTTCCTAAGAGCAGGGTGAGAGAACTTCTAAAAAAAAATCCTGGTGTGCTGACTCCAGTGGGTTCAGATATGGCAGTTCATGCTTAACTAATATGTTGGCTTCTTTGCAGTTGTATTGCCATAATAAATAAGGAAAAATCACTGGATGTAGGATCTTTTAATTCTGTATTAAAAATGGGTACATTTATATCCAGCATTACAAAGAGATTTTACACATTATTAAATGTCTAGAACAAGACCAGTCAGAGAAAAAGTTATACAACATTTGAACATCGTTATTTGGCTTTTAAAACTATTATTAAAAACCTTCAGCCCCCAGAGGCATTAATACATATCTTACATAAGCTGAAATATTTGAATTATGATTAATAATTCGGGTTAGTATATTGGTGCTGTTTTTAATAATAATAAACACAGGGCCTTTCCTTTAACTTTGATATTTTGTGGTTCCTCATACTTCTCTAATCCACAACCCAAGCTGCCTCTTCTCCATCAGTTCCCCCATGACAACTGGGTTACTATCACGGTTGTTTGTATTTTAAAAGCTAAGTTGAGTGTGTTTGTTTCCTGATAATGAGCATCTTTAATAGCAAAATATAATATGTAAATGCAGCCTAGACAACCAGGTTGGGGTGCCTGGTTTTTTAATGCATTTCTTACATAAATTACATGCAGGCTCTATATCTGCTACCATCATTGGCAGATTCTAGAAGATTCTGGAAGTGGGCATACATGAAGGTGACCATGCCACCAGGGAATTGAACTAGTTGTGGAATGTGATCTTTACTTAATCAGTTGGAAAAGACAAGGCGACTTTTGTCCAACAGAAATCCATGGCCTGCCACCAAAGTCAATGGTACTTCTTAGTGGCTCCATTGCTTCAGTGTAGTGTATTGTCCCTGGAGAGAAGCTAAATCAAGCACCATTAAATGGCTCTTTCAACTCCCACTACAGTGCAGGCCCTATTAACAACCTTAACTTTGCCCTGAAGTGATTCTGTACTGTGAACACATAGTTATGATTCATTGGTATCGGTGTTTCTGGTCCCAGATCAAATTGAACTGACGTTTAAAGATGCTTTAATTTTTTTCATGTTGTTTTCTTCATAGGATCTCTAGAAGACCAATGCCTGTATAATGGAAATCAATGGGACCTCAGTGTAGCCATTTTATAGAATCTTTTTGCAGTGTAGAATGTGGCCATTATTTCTCCATTGACTTGGCATTATTTTTAAACTGAAAGAATTCTCTATATAATAAACTTCATAGCCCTAAAAGCTCTTGATGCTCTTTTTTATAACACCTTTGCTGACTGGACTTTTAGCTTTTCCCTGGACCCATTAAAGACTTTTCAATTTTTAAACCAAGCTAGCTTTATTGTTCAATTCTTAAAAGGGATTTTATTTCATTAAATGAGGCTTTGTACCTGGGAACAAGTCCTTATTTTTAATAAATAATTCAGGTATGACAATTTACCTTCAGGCTGAAGAGCATGTATTATCTTAGATTTAATAGTTGCGTTATTCCTTTTGTCTCTACTGCTTTTTTCAGCCAGGGACTGGCATTTTAATGATTAATTGTGCAGTTACATTAAGACCACTACACATGCAAAGTAGCAATGATGCAATAAAAAGCTCCAATCAGCCATACAGTTAGACCTAAAAAAATGTGTACTAACTTTTATAGCTGGTTCCTATTAAGCTTTAATTTTTATGTGTAACAGGGTCTCTCCTGTGCCCTACTACACATAAAAATTAGCTAGATGCTGATTTTTTCCAGTCCTAAGCAAGCTCTCTTTTTTAATTCAGAGGACATTGCAATACTTTTGTTAAACCTGATGTTAGAAGACTGAAAATTAGCTATTTGTTTAGAACATTAAACATTATTTATTGAATTGTATTTTGGATAAAAATATCAACATCAAGCCTGAAGATTCACAAACGTATATACATAATTTCTACTATATCCTATATTATGATATTTTCCCTAGCATTGAGACCAAACAGTTGACTAGAAGATAAGAATAGATGTGACATTAAAAGGAAAAATATATAAAAAATATTGCAAATTATTTAATTTGAAATATTTTGAGGTTTAATAGGTAAGTGACACGTTGCACTTTCTCCGATAGTCAAGGGATTTAATGCAGATGAGAGCCAAGTGACTGTGTTTACTGTTCTATACTTATTTCATGTGCATAATTGTTACTATAATTTTATTAATAAATTTTCTTGCTTCTGTCATACAGCCCATTTGTAACTGAATAGCTAATGCTTCCCTGTATTTTGAATTAGTTTTATTGCAGTGTATGCTTTACATTTCTGTAACTTGCATTCTCTAAAAGTATAGTCCATCAGCTTTCTCCATCTTGGATGTTAGCTCAGTTATGTGAGACCCTCAGCTTTTTCAGAATTTTGACTCTAGGAAGACAGCATTAGCAGGGAAGAGGACAGACGGATCAGGTGTCTGTGAGGTTTAAATGCTATAGTCCAAATAATTCTGTCGGTTGCTTCTTCACTCTGATCTGGGATGTGACTGGGATTTAATGTCCTCTGCCTAGCCACTGATTATGGCCTTTTCATTCTTTCCCCTGACATTAGCCGTTTTGGTAAATTGCCTATGCTATGGGACCTTTTATTCATCATTCTGATGCTTTTTATTGCATGTGTGTTTATTATTTCAGTACTTTGGTGTGTATTTTCCTTTCCTGGTGCAACAACACCCCATCAGGATTACAACAGTTTTTTCTATTGCTTAATTGTTCAGAAGAAGAAAGTACACTGCTCAGCAGCTTTAACCCATGCAGAAGAGGTGTGCAACAGAAAACAGTGCATGTTGCTGTGTCTACCTAGAAATCAATCTTAGTGCACAAGGGGTAGTACAAATATATCTACTTGTCATGTCAGGGGAAACATCTCCCAAATCTCCCTGGATCATCTAAGGGAGCTACCTGTAAGTCTGGCAAAGAAAGAGGAGACCAGAGTGTACAACATATGCATATGTCAAAAGAGTCTGGTGCTCCAGACCAGTGCGTAAGAGTAACTGCATGCTTTACCCATCCCAGGAGCTCCAGTCGCTGTTTTATAAAGCTGTATTGATGCACCTAGCTCCCTACTTTACATCTGTGGCCTGCTTCTGCTGCTTTAATGACATAATTGCATGAGAGTTTCACTCATCAAACCAACTCATTGTGTGAACTTTGATTATCTTCCCTCTGTTCTACTCACACCCTCCCCGCTCATCAGAAATTTACTTGTAATTGACTTTTAGGATTTTTGTCTCCTGCACAACCAGCAGAATTGGTTGGATCATTCAGAGGTCATTGGCCATTTTCTGCAAGGGGTGCCACACAATACTCTGTGGGGAACTTCATCTGTATTCTTGTATGACAAAATTATTTAACTGTGCAAGTTTTGTATGTCTTCTACTGAAAAACTAAGAACCAACTATAGGAGTGGTCTTGGAATGATTTTTTTTTCCCTAGCAGTGAGCACCAAAAATAGACTCTCTGGGTACATCTCCACAAGCAGGAATGTGCATTCCCCAGGGACAACTAGCAATGGCACATATTTGTGCTACTGCTAGTTGTCCCTGGGGAACATGCCTGCACACATGCTCTGGTGCACATGTCTGTGGGTTTGTCTGGATGTACCCTCTGCATCCAAAAGTAGGAGCTTCTGCTACCTAAATAAAAAGACCAGATTTTTTATCTTTGAAGACTACGGACAAAAAGGATCACCATATGTAAATGTGTGATGTTAACATTACCTACCATTTCTACTTTGTAGTACTTTTAAAAGAACTACCTTACTCTCCCTTTTTAGTACTCAGAAGTAAGTCTTCCTTCAAGTAGATTCTCCATTTTCTTCTTAACAGTTCTATCTGGCAGTATTTATGTTAAATGTCTTATTAGACTAATCCTTGCACTGATGGTTCGAAGTCAACTTCTCAGTTTTCTGTTGATACAATTTACCAAATGATGAGTGTGTCTATAAATCATATGTTGGTTTGTGGCATGGAATGAATTCATAACTTTCCCCAAAAAGATAATGTCTTACAGTTCAAAGGCTGTTTTTCCAATGTGGTAGCTAAAAATGCACTTATCTATCTTTCTTACTGTGAAATAATCCAGCGATTCCATAGCGGTCTGACCATGAACCAAACCTATTTGGAAAAGAGCCGAACTGGAGTCAAAATGAAAAAGTAAAACGGAACGTAGCCAAGAAACAACAGGGAATGATTATCTTCAACAGCATGTTCTCTTTTATTATTGCTGCTGGAATTTTTTGTTCTCTAAGACTGGAGTTTGTTTCATGTCATCAGTCTATTCATTGACAAGCATCAGATTGTCACTCATAGTACTGCTTGGATAATCTGTGATAATGTATGACATTTAGCCAAATAATTAATTCTATTAGCTCCTACGTACTATTATAGTAAAAGTGAATAGCTAGTAACTTGCTTGAAATTTAAATGTGTAATCACTAAAATGCTTTCTCAGTTTATCTTTGCAGAGACTGGATGTAGCCCACTCAAACTAGAATAGATGGATTATTTCTTGAAAGCATTCTAGAAATGTCAGTTTTATAAAAATGTGCTAGTCTTAATCCTTTAAAGCAAACTCAATCTTTAAAAGAATGTTATCATTTCTGGGAGGTGATATTCTATTATTGTTTATTTTACTTTCAATTTTTCTTTCTATTTTGATATATTTGGTCTCATTTTCAGCCTTCTTATGCACAATGTATTTATACAAATCATTTAATTCTAACATCTGTATTAGGACAAGTGCACAAAGGGGGATCTGTAAACCCATTAACTGAAACTATCTTTGTGCGTGAAAATGTTAACCCTTGGGCCTTCTCCAGACCTTACATTTGTTGTGGGATATATACAGATTCCTTGCAACAAATGATAACGTACCAGATGCTAAAAGAATTTGTCCCAGGATAAAAATTGCTGATCTGCTACAAAAATGGCAGATCTGTGACAGATGGCTTTAAACAGCAAGTTGTTTGTAATGCCAGGACAAATTTAACATCTGGCCAGGTAAAGAGACCCCGACAATCCCACTGTGCTCTGGTCTGCTCAGGGCTGAGCTGTCGGGGGGCTTGGAGGCCACTATGTCCTGAGTTCCCAGGATAGGCTCCAGCCAACTTTAAGGCTGCCCAGGAGCCAGGCTCACAAGGCTGTCATTGGACCTGTCCAGCTAAATGACAGGGTTCCCCTGCAGGTCAAGGGAGCTATAGAGCAGCCCCCTATTGTCCTCTGGGTGGAGAATGTCTTTGCTGGGGTCCAGCCAGGGGGTGTTGAATATGTGGCTGGCCACATCACTTTATTTTTTTATAGTTCTACAAATTTTAGAGGCAAAATCAAGAGGTATATGTGTATATATATACATTTACGTGCAAGTATCTGTTTGGACCTGAAAAACATGGCTGCATTGGCAAGCATGTTCACACAAACAGATAGAGGCTAATAAAGGCCCAGCTTAAAATATGGACCTGTATCACACACTGGTTTTATTTGAGTACTCAGAGCATGAAGTTCCTGTACCTTTAAACAAAACATTCTTCCAGCCCAATATTGCTGTTTCCACAAATCTGTGAAGCCAGCAGCCACAAATTTCTGCTCTCTCAATTGCAATACCTTTGTTCCAAGGTCTCTTCTATTTAGTCTTGTTTCCTAGAGCTTCTATCGTCTCAGTCCTCAGCCAGAACATATGCATCAGACACTTGCATGAGTATCAGGTAACCAAGTTATGCCTTTATTTGACTAGAACTGATTGGAAGTTCTTCAAATTTTGACAAAACATTGAGTCAAAAGTGCTTGCCCAGAAGATATCAAGGACATGAGATGGGACAAGTTCATCACACCACAAATGCAACTTGAAATGATTTACCAGTGACAATCATTTTAAACCTGTCATGAAGGGTTTTTAATGGAATAAACTAGCATGCTTTCCTAGCGTCAACAATAAAAAAGAATGTGTTTGAAAGTAATTTAAAGATCCTTTCAAAGTAAGATTATGAGATTCAGAATTTCATTCAGGAAATAATCTTGGGTATCACATACATACCACAGGCTTAACTTTTCCCTCTTTCATGTACACAGTAGAAAATCAGAAGAAAAATACTAGTGGCATTGAACTGGTTGTGTCAGCGATAATATTTTGCTACTACTATCATATCCACTATTTCACAACCCCTCTAAAGTATCATAGTGTTCTTTGGATACATTATATTCTCTCCAACTTATGTACCATGAATATACTTTCACTTAGCATTCTGAACCTAAAAGAAGAATCAACTTAGTTTTGACTCTTTTTTTTTTTTTTCAACATTCCAGTTTATTGATGGCCGACTATCAAAATTAAATGGAGGAAGGGGATTCTCTGATGCTTTTGAGGACGAGATCACTTCAGGAGGCTTTTCTGGAGGTACGGAATTATTTAAAGCATGTTTTTATGTATCTTTGTAGCTCCCATTGGAGCAATTGAAGATGAAATCCTCTTGACATTGATGAACGTAACTTTTGCCTAACGGCTTAACTATTATAACTGATTAATTTTTTTTTTCATTTTTAGTACTGCTTCAGTCCCTTTATATCACTAATCAGATGGGTAACTAGTTGTTTAGCTAAGCAGTGTATTTAAGGAAGGTAAATAGATTAATAAACAATTCTTACAAAGTTGTGATAAAACATATTAGTAATTATTAATAATTACAAGATTTTGCTTTCTGTCTTCTTTTAATAATTATTAATTATTTTGAAACTTTATCTAATTTTATTAAAATTATTAAATGAAATTATTTATCTAATTTTATTCCATGCACCTCATTTTACGTCTGTCTTATACCTAAGTAATAGCAAGAAATCTTGGAAGAAATATGGCTGTTACATGCAAAATACGCTGCAATGTGACAGTGTAAAATTTACCTTACCCCTAAACAAATGTTCAGTTCCCTGTGTGTATATGTTCAGTTATATTAGATGACTTCATGATTAAATAAACTTTTACATCTTTTTGCTTCTACTAGCCATGCAGAGTCAACACCTTTAAGAATGTGTAAGGCATATCCAAAACGTGTCCAACATAATTGTTTTATAATTTGCAGTTATATGACACCAATTCTTATTGTCAGTTGTATTGGTTACAAAAATAATTTTACAGAGTGGACTCAATGCTTTCTGTATAAATGTGAAATGTGTCACTCAAATCAAATTCACCAAGTCACTTAAGCAGCTGTTTCAGTATTCTATTATAAAGCTACGTTAAAGCTCATAGATCTGGCCCATGAAGAACTTTTTCTGGATGACATTTTCCAGAGCTGTAAGGTTTCCATAACTTATACTGTATTGTGCATTGTTATCTTTTTGCCCTCAACTCTTGCTTGTGTTAATACCTAGCTACAAAATTACTTTTTCTCCCTGCATTTCACCCCCAGCCTCCTCCACTCTTGCATTTAAATCTGGCCCGTAGTTAATTTTACTGTGATATGAATGAGAGGATGGAAGTTAAGCCATGGAGGATGGAGTCATACCAAGGTTTAGACATTTTCCTCCTTCCTTTAGGGTAGCCTACTCAGACTGTTTTATAAATAGTTATATAGCAGACAAGTCCATTCAGATGGGTAATGTCAATACCTAAAGTTACATTGTCTCCTGCAGTTAAGAGGTCAAGAGACTGCAGTGAAACTGCATTAGAACTTGGATAAAGTTAGTTTCCTGGCTCTGCACTGATATGCTTTGTCAACCACATGTCTTACCTGGCTATGCTCATGAGGCAATGATCAGCTTCAATAGCAGTTTTGTGTTAGATTGTATTGTGTCCTTACTTTTCAAGTCAGACAAGCTGTATATTGCCAGGTTGTGGACAAATTGCTTAGGGCATATATTCAATATTTACATAACTGCTGTCTCATTATCATTATGAGGTGCAGGGCTAGCAGGAAGTATGTAATTGAGGGTGACGTTTTATGACACTAATGGGGTAGAACTATGATCCTTTTCATAGTTAAGTCCCATCAACTTTACCATTGGCTCAAGGTTTTACAAAATTGGGTGGAGTCCATGTTTCTGAAAAGTCACAAAAAGTCAGACTGAGCTATGCATTGTTGAAAGGAAAAGTGAACACATCATGAAGAATAGTGAAAAGAATTTCATGCTATTGATTCAAAAGAAAGGCTCTTTAAGTATCTTTTTCCATATCATTTGTGGTGTTCGTATATGTTAAATTGTATGTTGGCAAACATAATTAAATTGTGCAAATAATTTACTGCAAATTTTAGAGCAAAACGTTCATTTAGCCAATCTTTATTCAAATAATATTTTTTTTAAATGTGTAAAAATGTATATTTTTATGGTGAAAAAAGTGTTGTCTACTGCATCAAAATAGCATTTAATAAGTTTTCACCTTTTTTACATGGGTTCTTCTGTTTGCATTATCTTTAAAAATTATCAATATAACATTAAGTTCTCAGATTATTTGTGGCTCAGTCTTTAGCTCTTTTCTTGCACAGTTGGATAGGTCTGCTGGAAGGGCAGAATCAATTAGTATCTTTGACTGTGCTTTTCTAGATATGCTATGTAAGCGAAAAACAGCACTAATTGTTGTGTAAGGTGATGGGACAATTTGATTCCCCACCTGCTCTGTGTCAGAGCAGATCGGTTAAAAAGGTGCCTCGGCAGAGCTGTGTTAGGCACATTGTGAGTTCCAGGTGCAGGGATTTTCCCTGTAAGGCAGGAAAAGTCCATGGTGCAAGATCAGAGCCCGCCAAAGGTTTGCAGCTGCACCAGCAAGTGCATGCTCGTGATTGGCTTAGACTAAATTATGCACATGTGGCGGTCAGCAATTGGCTTGATGGCTGCATAAGAGGCTTGGGCGATGCCCGCCCAAATTGGAGGAGTGCTCGAACACGCGTAGGGAGAGATCCCCACGTGTACTTCAGAGCCATGGAGGAGGCTTGATCGCCCACCATCGACTCCCTGTTGCGGTTTTCCATGACGTATCCCGACCCCGCGTGAGTGTGAGCAACATGTGTGCCTGTCTTCTGTCTACGAATTGTGCCTACACTGCATGCATCAATGAGAGTCTGTGTACTACAGCTTGTAAGTAAAGTTTTTTTGTTGCAACCCACTGCGGCCTCTTATTCAACTAGTTCTGCTCTAAAGGCAACCCCATTCTGCCAGCATTTCTCAGCCCCCATACTCTAAAACTTTTAAAATTAATTTTTGAGAGTAAATACCAAGTGAAAGTAAGCAGGGGAGAAGGTAGAGTGCTGGCAGGCTTGGAGCAATGTTAAGATCACTTTTTCAATACTCCCTCTTCAAGGGTAGTGCTAAATTTTAAGATACTAAGATTGCTAATAATTTGTCCCATTTGCTGCTTCTTTTAGCCCTCTTTTTTTATTTTCCCTTTTGGCCTAAGGCCAGAACATATGAAATGAGTTATACCACCAAAAATCTTTGCTTTAATTTGGTCAATTTTGAAAAGTTGTTAGAAACTAGTAGCAACCTTTCTTGTAGTGCTAGTGTACAATTCACACTTCTTGCACTGCTTCGGTTAAACTTCTTGGCTCCATGTCATGTCTGGCTGCTGAGAACTGCAAAATTAAAGTCTTGGAATTCCCAGCAAATTACTCTTCTATATCAATGGTTAAAAAGAAAAAGTGGAAAAAAATGGCTTTGGTTAGAAATTGAACTCAGAATTGCCTTTCCTTCTGTAACAACACACAGATGTGCCTTGGCACTTATAATCTCATTTTGTTTGTTTTTTATTGGCATATGATTTGGTAATAACTGTTGCAAATTTTTTTTTTCACCTGTAGAATATTTTTTCATCATGTGGATTTACTGCAGAATTTAATAATGAAAGCTATCTATAAATATTTACATTTTTCAGGTATTTTTAAAAATATAGGTTGACAATTTTGGGTGTTACTGATAGTGAAGAAATACAATGCTTTGAATCTTTGTTGGGAATGTTAGCTTTATTATCAGGATTCAGCATTTTCCAGTATAAATTTCTGTAGTTCAAATATGACACAAGTAAAATTGGTGTTTGCTTTTCTATCTTCTTGGCTGAATATGTATCTGGTTGTTTCTTGGGTCTTTTGATTCACTCATTGAGTAGAAAATGACAAAACTTTGGAAGGATCTCTCATATTTAAGCCTTTCCAGCAGAATATTGGACTGAAAAATTGAAAATAATATATTAGACTTATCTTCTCTAGTTTTTGGAAACCACTATTAGTAGGGACCCTGAAAAATACAGTACAAGTATCTGAATTCCTCTATAAAACAGGAGCAAATGTTGGGTTTTTTTGTTTCAGTGGGCTTTACATCGGGCCTTAAATGATTGTATAGCTATGACTACCACAAGTCTGAACAATAAAATGCTATGTAAACAAAATGCATTTATTTAAAGTGTGTCTAGTTTGTTACAGTAGTGTATTAGCTGTGGTAACATTTTAACATATTGTGAGGAAATAATTTGTTTGTATATACTATGTCTGTGAGTAAATAAGGTGTGATGAGTCAAACTTGAGGGAGAAATATTCTGTCATTGCTGTGTAGGTTATTGGTTATGGCACTTCTGCTCAAGATATATGATCATAGCTAAGTCCATTAAAATCTCTTTCCCAACTTGGCATCCCTTTCACTCATAGCACCATTCCTGGGAACTCGGCTATCTCAGAAGTGCTTGCAAAGAATTTAGTGAAGTGGCATGCAGGTTTTAAATCAAAGCTTTCTGCTGCCTGGTACAAGTCCAAACAGCTAAATCCCATCACTTTTCTCACTCAGATATTGTTGGATTACATTTTACAATTGTCTAATTAGTCCTCAGATGACTTCTATGAGTGAAGGTTGTTGGTGTTTTGGCTTTTCACTAGCCAGTCTAACATACCAGAATTCCATCCTGGCTCTAGTTACTATATTGATTACACAGAGCCTAAGAGGCATTTTTTAAAAAGCCTGTATTGTCAAGTTATATCAGTACGTTCCCTGCAAAATTGATAAATTCCTTGCTTGAACTTCATTCTTGTGAGCTCAGACACCTTGGGTGGAAGCTTTCATTCATGGTAACTAACACTGTGATCCCCTGTATACATTACATTTATGCCACAATGTGTTAATCGTGGCATAAATAACAAGAATTCTACACATACACTCACTTTTTAAAGTGCCATAAAATGGCAAACCAGCCATAAAAATATTCTACAAATAGTGTTCTACGTAGGACATTTTTATGGCTGTTGTGTATGGTGCCTTAAATTGAATTTGTGAAATTTCTGGGACTGACAATCCCAGGCACACTGACCAAATGTCCAAGACTGACAGTCAGCTGACTTGCAAGCCCTGGGCTTTCAACTTGGTGATTCAAAAGGAGCTCAGAATCATGAGCATGGTATGTAGAAAGGGTGCAGTTGGGATCTGCCCCTGATACCAGACTTGTGCCTCCAGCCACATATGCATGGTATGATTGTTGGGATCAGGGATTGGATCCCACAGCACCCTTAAACAAACATGTGCCAGGAGACTATAATTCACAAGTGTCAGTAAATTCAAGTGGTCATTCTGCTCTTGAACTCAAACCAAACAACCATCAGTCTTGCATATTCAGGTGAAATGTCTTCTAAATTTGATGTCTCATTAGCAAAAACCTGTCCTTCTTGGGCAGCACCATATTTACTTGATTCTAAGACAAGGGTGTCCCCCCCCCCATTTAATATAGTGGGGAGGAATGCCCCTTGTCTTAGAATTGCATTTGAGGGTGTTTCAGGGGGACAGGTGGCTGCTGTAGCTCAGGCTCCCTCCCCTACCTGGGGTTAGGGCCATACTTTCAGCTGCTGCCTGCATGTCCCTCCAACACCTCTGCACCCTGCTAATTCTTCCCTGCGGCCTCTTCTCCCCATCTCCCCACCCCCATGCAGCCTCTGCTACCCCACCTGCCCTCTCCCATCCCCCCCTTACCTTTGCTCCATATTGGCAGGCTTTGTGCATGCTGCAGCTTGGGTCATTGAGTACAGCCCCAGTCTGGCCCCACAGCCCTGGCAGGCAGCCCTCGCAGCTGCTATAGGGGCCGGGCTGGATATATGTTCCGTGCCCCAGGCTAGAACAGGGATGGAGCCTGCCGGCACTGAGCAAAGCCTGGAAGGGAGGCAAGAGCAGAGGCTGGGGGAGGGGGGAGAGTAGAGGCATGGAGTGGGAGATGGAAAGCAGTTGCTGAGAGAGAATTGCGGGAATAGAGACTGAGGTGGAGGAGGGAAGCAGAGGCTTGGAGGGAAGCAAGAAACAGAGGCAGGGAAGGAGGAGGAACACAAGGCTGTGGAGGGACAGGCGGAGAGCAAAAGTGACAAGGAAGCAGGCACAAGCAGGGAGCAAGCTGCTTGACCTCCCCATACCACCTGTCCCCCACTTCTACTGCCTTTCCCCCTCCAGAAGCAGAAGGAATGAATTGAAGACAGCCCTCCATTAACTATGTTCTATACATGGAAATTGATAACAAATTTATAATTTTTCCATTTATATGGAAAATGAATGTAAGGAAAAACTTCACAGTCCTAGTGTCCAGGATCTGGAACAGACTTCCCCCAGAGGCGGTGAAAGCATCTACTTTGGACTCATTCAAAAGGCGTTTGGATGTTTATCTTGCTTGGATCATTTGATCCCCACAGACTTCCTACCTATGGCAGGAGGGCTGGACTTGATGATCTCATGAGGTCCCTTCCAGACCTTTATGTCTATGTCTATGTCTGTGTCATTTATACAATTTAACAATTGCAGGGGCTCGTCTTAAATTTAGAGTGGCCTTTGATTCAATAGATATGGCAATAGCACCCAATGATTCTGTCTGAGTTGGTCATTACTTCTTCCTGGCCTTTTACAATTATTGCAACACTTCATATATGAAAGAAAGATTCTGCCATTTACACTTTTATTTTCAGTGGGTTTCCATGCATCAGCTATAGGAAATGATGCAATAGTCTTTATTCATATCTCCAGTCTTCTTTTCATTCGCATGATAGTATCATCAGCCAAATTATTTTTTCCCTTACAAATTTTCCCAGAAGGATAAGGAAGCAAATCCATTTCTGGGAAGAAAGACAGCAATCATTATATTCAGTGCAAAAAGTATTCTAGTTACCATACCTATTCCTTCTTTGAGACATGTATGATTTTCTTTCCTTTTCTTTTTAGACCTTTGATCAGGCTGAAGTGCTGAGAGTTATGTGATTATGGTTTTAATATTTCTTTATACATAAGTCAGAGTTAGTAGCTGTCTTTGGAGATAAGTATGAAGTACAATGAAAAGGAAGTACTGTTTGAGGCAAATGGAAAGTTTGTAATAAAAGAAGTCCCATTTTTATTTTTTTATATATATAAACTTACATTCTTTACCAGCGGGATAGAAACAAATAAACATGTCATCCTCTAAAAAAGATGTTATGCAGTGTGTGTTGTGGGGAGGCTAGTGATACCCTAACTATTTTAAATGCTTCTCACCTTATTTTATTTTCCATTTTCATTGCAGGAAATTCAAGATCCTATCAGCAGTGGGTGTATACAGTAAAGGTATAAAAAGCTTTATTTTTATTTGTCTAATTTCTTTTTGGAAAAATTCAGTGTTTTGAATGTAAGACTTCTAAAGGATCAGACTTTATATAATCAATTACTCCTTTCCTCTCATTTTTTTCTCTCTTTTTTGTTCATGCAGTGGAAATAAAGAACCTATTTTATCCATATACAGTTTGTCATAAATTAGTGTCTTTGGGTATAGCAAAATTTTACTGAATTAAAAAATAGAAAAAAAAATCAAAAAATAAATGTTAAGATTTCAGAAGCACAGAATGTTTTTCTTTTGTATCTAGTCAAGGATGTTACTGTAGCCTATTGTTGCATTCCATAACTGTGAGTTAGGTGTGTCAGTAGGTTTTGAAAGGAATTTTATCACTTCTAGAGAACAGCAGTTTGGTTAATATGAGTAGACTTTTTTGGGGGGGTACATAGTTCAAAAGAAAACCTTTTGTTGCACAAAATTGTAACTATTCAGGGTCAATATAATATAGTATTTAAATGATCAAACTTTGGTTTGATTAAATTAGGCATAGTTGTTTTGATCTGATAAAAGTAATTTTTAAAAACCTGCACAAAATGCATATTTAGATGCATTAGAAACTGGGAATAGTTTCTTTACTACTTGTAAAATGATTACAGTGCATGCAGGCTATGAGAATACATCATTCTATTAGAATGCATTGATAAATATGTGTCAGCCATGATAATGACATACTATAACCCTTGTGTAGATGCGGATGGTAAGTTGTAGAGGAAATGCAGCTGTGGACATTTTTCTAATTTGAAAAGAAAGACTATTATTTTACTACTTTACTTCATGTCAGGCCCTCATGCATTTTGCTTGCTATTACCTAACTTTTGACCTTTGTTGAAAGGATTATTAAAGTAATTTTTTGTATATTTCAGAAAGGAGGTGCACTAATCAACACAGCAGTGACCAAAGCCAGTCCTGCCATGAAAACAGCGTACAACTTTGTAAGATCATTTTTCCCCAAACTGTTTGTTTAATAATTGCAGTAATTATCTATAGAATCTAGCTTTTCTTAAATACTAAAAAGGGCTGTATACTTTATCCATGTGCTATAAAGAAAACATTACAGGTTCAAGAACTATTTTTAGTTTGCATTCATGTTTCCATTCAGTCTTGGAAACGGAGGAGTTCATTTAGAAAAATAACCATTCCTGGTTTTCAGAGATTCAATATATTGGTTTTAATTACAATGCAAAGAGAAGCTTATCTGTTACATGTGTGACATGCAGCTGAAGACCTCCTCTATAGTGGGGGGAAAAAAACCCAACAATTTTAAAATGGGGACCCTGAAAACACAGTAATAGCAGTAATTAAAAAAGATGTGGACTTTGGACTCCTTTGTTATATTTTCCTTACCCAATTCAAGTTATTTTATTTTCAGATTGAGTCCAGTTTTAAAATTATTTTAAAATAAAGCCCAACCCACAAAGTGAACAAATTACTTGGTATGACTCAGTGTAAAAAATGTATAAGTAAGAAATAGCACATTTGGTTGAAATCACATGGGGGAAAAATTTTTTGCTCCTTTTGACTTTTCCAAAGGCTCTATAGATTGATGCATAGTGGTCCTGAATAAATATGCATTTTAGTTGGGTACTGGAATAGTTTATCTCAGCTTAAAATTTTAAAAGAGAATCTTGAATTCCACATATATTCAAAATAAAACAAGTCATGAGGCTAGAAAGTAAATACAAGTTCTTTGTTTTCATGAACTTATTTATTTAAAAAGTTAATTAACAGGTTAGCTAGAAATTATTCTCCTTTAGTTTGTACTAGCTTAGATGATGTACCCTATTTTCTCCTAGCCCATTAATAGCCATGACCAGATATTTTTTCTTTAAGTGAACTCTTTGACTTAGAAGGAAGTCCCATTAACTGTTGTGAAGGTCTGTGCACATGTCCTCTCACACACAGCAAAGTGCAAGACCAGACCTAGATGTCTTCTGTTACATTATTTTATTGCATATGTACAGCAGCCCATATAATTACTGCTGGGAATGTAGAATACCGCTCATACTAGAAGGAGGATCATCTGGTGGGTGGCACTGTAACAATAATAGAATTGGTACCTTCTCCTAGAATCTTTACAGAACACCCCAAGCGTGTCCAAATGCTGTGAGTCTGAATTGGGAGATAACAGTTGCTCTCACAGTAGTATCTTCTACCTTACACCTCATTGCTTTGTGAAAGAGCTGCTGGGTACATGATTTAATAGTCAAATTTTCAGAACACCTCAGTATGGCTTCTTAAAGAAGTGTTTTTCATTCTCAAAAATGTGTATGCACAGAAAAATATATAATGGTCTTCACAAGTGACATATCTGCACACAATGTAAGAGCAAGTTTTGTGTATATAATTTGCATATACAAACTGAGGTTTTTTTATATGATCTTAAATATGAAAAAATTGTAAAAAGCACAACTCTTTTCATGATATCTTTTATTAAACCAACTTTATAGTTGGGAGAGATGCTAGACAAGATTTTAGCCACAGAATACCTTTCCATATCAATACAACACTACTAAAAATATAAGCTGGAATTCTCAAGAAAATGTTTAAAAGTTGGTTCTAAAGTTACTTTTAATCTAATTGGACTCATATGGGAAAGTTTTCCTGCTTCTCTCAAACCAAATTAATATTTTTTCCTAAGAAAATACAAAATGCAAAAAATTTTGGGGCCAACTGCTTGTCATCCAGAATGATATTTCATCCCTCTGTATTGAGGGATGCTCGTGGGTCCATTCTCTGTGCAAACTACTGTCATGAACAATAGTAAGACAGCTGTCTAATGCACACAAAATTTCCTCCTAAATAGCAGCAATGTGCTGTTCAGCAACACTGGGCAAAAATCTCCATCTGCATATGAAATCACATCATTTCTCTTAAGATTGATGTTGCTTTGCAGGTTGCCAGTCTGAAACAAGATAGCAGTCATCTTGAAAAACCTAATATTTTTTTAACAATAATTGCTGTTAAGTATTTCTTCAAATTTAAAAGACCATTTTAAATAAAACTTGGGTGCTAGAGAATACGTTGATTAATTTTTAACCTGTTTTTAGTAATATGTTGGCTAAAATATCGTATTTCATAATATTGACATGCATGTACAGAGAAACAACCTTTACTATGATAACACTTATTAACATAGTATGACTAGTTGATATAGCACATGCAGGACTAGTGGCAGATCATTATCCTTCCTTTATCATATAACGTAAAAAAGCTTAATTTTTCATTAAGAATAACTTCATAAAACATATTCTTTGAACAGAACTGGTACCTTGCATTGCTACTTATGTCCTTTTGTTTTAATTTTCTAGGCTAAAAACCATGCAAAGCAGGGAATAAAAGAAGTGAGGAGTAAGTTAAAACATAAGGTATGTAAGATTAGTTTTACTTTCTTACCTTACTGCT
This sequence comes from Caiman crocodilus, assembly GCA_030014935.1. NCBI lineage: Eukaryota > Metazoa > Chordata > Crocodylia > Alligatoridae > Caiman > Caiman crocodilus. The sequence goes on along the minus strand of JAGPOW010001543.1, from coordinate 59,502,233 downwards.
TGCATCAGTTTGAAGCTTATACTTTACAAATCACATGAGATTTGTGTTTTTAATGACTTTTGAAATATGCTTAGCCCTTTGTTCAACAATACATTTTTCATAACGAGCCCTCTGGCAACTATCTGTCATTCTATGCATCCACTGAATAATCTCTTTATTGTTTGCATATTTTATCATAGAACAACAGAGGTCTTCAAAGATACATTAACAGGATGTATGTTTTCATAAAGTTGATTGCTTTGATATCACAATTGAAGCCTTTGCTTCGAGCTGTGACTTTAAGATGGGAGAGTCTTGCAGTACAATGAAATTCAGAAGGTGTAGTTGTCTTTTTTGGTTTCGTAAGATCAGTGTACAATGCCAGTGTTTAAACTGAATAAAAAAAACGACGTTCAGAAGTAACATTATAGAAATATCAGAGTGAATTTTGATTAAAGGCATTTCACCACCAAGTTTTCCTGTTGAGTTGTATGTCTTACGATTTGCTTTGTGGATATTTTTAATGTTGTTTTTGTATTTATCTCAATATTCTAAAAATATTTTATACGCATTTGAAACTTCACATCTTAATGATTCATTGAGTAACTTAGCTTCCTGAAAAGTTGATTTTTATTTAGTTTCTAAGTGATATTTTATGACAGACTTTTAATAATAGTCTTATTTGTTGAAGTAATATTTACTGCTTTATGTATGTATATTTCAGTTGGACAGACCTAAGTAATTTCTATAAATGAGGATTTTAAATCTACTTTATTCTGTAGGAAAGTGATGAAGAACACGGAACTCGCAGTTTGAATGCAGCACAGTATACTCCAGTCTACACAGTACACAATCAGAAAAGAGGAAGTTTAGAGAAGCGAAGACTTGCCCAAGTAAGGCACAAGAATTTTATGCTTTCATTGTCTTGAAATATGGGGGAAATGTTTTTAAGTCACACTGATGTGCTGGTGAAGACATTTACTGATAATTTCTATTACCTATATTCAGAAATATGATGTAAACTTAATGATACTCCTTGCAGAATGTACTGCTTCAGAAGAGAGAATGTGGCTGTTCATATGTTGCCCTCCTTGAAGGGAAGACAACAGACATTTTGAGACATTGATTTGATCTCTTAAATCCCATCAAATCAATGAAGATTGAGATTTAAACTTCTAGTCCCGTGACTTTCCAAAAACTATGCAATAAAAGCTGTATTTTGTTACTTCTTCAAAAGTACTGATAAGAAAATGTATAGGGCAGTTACGTAAGAACTGAGGACATCTAAGGAATGCATTGTTTGACAGCTAATTCAGCAGCATGCATCTTTTATGGACTTCCACTAGATAAATAATTTTATTGGCATAAGGCACATTTCCAATAAAAAACAAACATCACTTTTTAAGAAATGTTCCCCAGGATAAGACCTGACAAAGAATATCTTGCATTTGAAAGTCTATCTAACTCTATCCCAAGTACATAGTTGGTCCAATAAAAGATATCACCCTAAGAAGTCCTTGCACTCCAAAAATTAAGGAGTTCTGATATGCACAACTCGATTCCTATCTTTAACTATCATTTTTATTATGTATGATACAGTATTGCTCATTAATATATTGTTTAAAAGTCATTTGAATCTTTTAATTCAGATATTGCTTAAGTTGATTATCATGTTGTGATTTGCTAGTAAGTCAGCATATCAGGTGGACTTGATTAATCAAGTCTGCTGGAGCATGGTAATTACAGTGCTCCAGCAGCCTCTCGAATCTTGTGCATCAGGGTCCCCATGCTTCACAATGGTGGCAGGGGCACTTTAACTAAAGCTCATTGAGCAAGCTTTAGTTTGAACATTCTCGCCACCATTTTGAAATGTGGAGATGCTGATAGGCAAGATGCTGAGGCACTTTAATTAGACTGGCTCTCAGATCTCCTTCCCCCATCCCTGGAGAATGTGTAAAAGTGCCCAGAGGTCTTAGATTTAATGCACATTAAGTAAAGCACTTTAATGCACATGTGCCCACTATGTCATCTCCTTTACTTTCTGTTCTTAATTCCTTTAATAGTTCTCATTTTCTGTTGCAGCTCAGCTTAACTCTTTAATTCCTTAATGTTTGAATTCCATTTATTATTAAGCCTTATGCTCTGTAGTGTGATGCATAGTTGTTTTCTGATTGCTCTTTAGTAGGATTGTACATTTTTAATATATACAAATTTCTACTTTATGTACCACAAATGTTTCCTTCTTAGGTAAGAGTTGAGTGCCAAAGATCAAAAGACTGTTGTTTTATTTTCAGTATTATGATGTTATAACAGAATTCCAATTTTCTAAACAATTTCCTGTTTTTCAAACAATAATCAAAGGAAAAGTGTTTTGACTCCACTATAAAATAAGTGTTAATTAGTGATATGCTGAACTGGAGGTTGAAAATAAATGTTAATATTGAGCCCATTGGATCCAGTAGTGTAAGAAACTCTGTGAGCTCTTCATTTTTTATGTAGGCCCTACACCATTCCTTGTTTTTAGCTTTCTTTTAAAGACAGAGAGAAAGTCTGAAACTGTGTGCCTTCAGTGTATTTTCATTGCTAGATCAGCAAACACAATTGATTGTGCAATATAAATGTCTTGCTGTGATTATGAAGAATACTCCCAGATATACTTATAGTTTTAAAAATGTAATACTACAATTAATATTGGTACCAAACGTATGCAGTTTTTGGCAACCATAACATATATCCTAATAAAAGGTCAATTTAATATAAATTCACATACATACATCTATTTGTATATTCAGTTAATTTATCATGTATATATGCTATTATGTAAGTGCAGCCTAAAGATATATCTGCACATTCAGAGGTAGTCTTGTGTATTCAAATACTGAACATATGCACACTTACAGTTTACTGATTTGTTTTATGCTTAGTTCTGTCTGCTCTGCCGCTTTAATTGTTTCATCTTATTACTTGACTCAATACCAGTAAATTGTACAAAGGTAGCATTAGCCCATAGTAATGCTGCTGTGTATATGTGCTAGCAGGATTTTTCAGCAGTTACACCTTTTTTTGTTCAAGCAGGCATATACAACTAAGGTTTAGTCCAATACTGTTTACTAGACAACTTCTTTATTTCTGAAAGCAACACATGCTGCTTTTGGAGTGATGCAGTGCATCAGAGCAGAACAACTTGAGACTTTTTTTTGTCCTGTATAATGCAGGGGAAAACTAACTGTATTGTAGAAAGCAGGGTTTTGTTTACTAGACAAGCTCTGTCACTAATGGCCCCATATCTTTGGCCTGCTGAGAGAGCAGCATGTCCTGTATCCCCCCTTTCCCCACCCTCCCTTGAATGTCACAAGCACTCAGTGGACAAGGAGCAACAAACTGTAATCACTTGCCAAGAACTTTGGTCTGGCGTGGTTCAAACAATCTAGACTGTATGTTCCCAAAACATCGTTATCTCTATAGTGTCACAACCAGTCCTAACTCTTATAGTTTGCTGCTGCTGTTTTTAAATTTGGTGGTTATTTGAGTCAGCTTGCAAATAACATACTGATCTAATTGTGAAAGCATGTGTACGCCCACATGCATGCACATGCACACGCACCTGTGCGCATGCAAAATCATTACTAAAAGCAAATGAATTGTACTCATTGCTTCACAATAGTTTCTGGACTTCCTCTTTTCTCTCTGCCTCTCTTGATTAATCTTTCTATCTACAAAAATGCTGCCCATTGCTGTCATGTCTGGGTAGTAATTGAATAATTAGAATAGTGCTAATGGTTATCTAGTAGCTTATGGGGTTTTTTTTTTTTTTTAAATATATATTAAATAGAGGCACCAGCTTGATTAAGTGGAAAATTGACTTACCCAAAGACCTCCAAAAAACCCAGTGTGAGAAAATTTTAAATGTTGTTCTTACCTCAGAAAAACAAAGTCTTTCCCTTCCTCCCAGTAAAACCTACCCTTTCACAATAAATCATTTCATAGCAGGGCAACATTAAATTCTTTATGTTATACTTTCTGTTTCATTATTGGCCTATGGATGGAGCTTTCCATTTCTCACTGCTGCTTTCCAAAGAGTAAATTAGAAATATCAAATTACTTATTGATTACTTCAGATAAGTATCTTATGTTTTCTTTTTTAAATAGTATTATAAGGTAGTCTATAACACTAAAGTGTTCTTTATTTCGGAGCTAATTTTACAATTATTTCATTACTAGGATATTTTCTAGAGTAGAATGTGGATCTGCTCTCTACCCCAACAAATAATAGTTTGTATGCTGGTCTGCTAATTAGTACGGTTATTTCCTGTTTTGTTGATGAGGCTTAAATAAATGTCAAGGGTACAACCATGAAGATCTCCCAATTAGGCTTTACGTTTGTAAAACCCAGCCCCTTTGCTTTTGTGTGAAGATGACAGTTCCAACTGCAGCCTCAGCCTAACAGGGCTCAAGGGAAAGGATACTTCTCTGGTTTTATTGAAAACAAGGCCAGTTTGGCCCGGTGAGAATACTGGCACTGGTCACAGTGCAAAGCAGTTTTTAACAATGAATATTTACTAATCTTTACCACTGCTGTCATGGTTGTTTTAATTTTTTTCTGATCTGCAATAGACATTTAAAAATTAACAGTAAATCGGAATGAATTATGATATGTAAAAAGGCTGCTGAAGCTTAATCAGAAGATAAATAATTAAATCCATTATAATAAATGATAGTGGTTGTATTGGCTTCTTGTAATTTGTGTTTGGAAAATCTTTCCCAAAGAAAAGAAAAGAACACACATAATTCATCTTAGCCTAAAAGAATTGTTCTCTTTCTATAATATACATTTGAGCCCACTCTTGCTTAGGTTAGCTATTTTGGGCTTTTTTGTATGTGCACAAGCTTAACTGTATTGCAAGTCAACATTAACAGATGGATTGCCCTAAGCAAGGGAAAACCACAACAACAAAATCTAGTGAAAGTGGAGGATTGAAGCTTTTTTATTGTTAAGCCTTATTAAAACCTTGGCATATACACTGCTGTTAACTCGTTCATGCCTTGAAGTAATAACATATCTCTAATATTATTTACCTTCTAAGTAAATTAGGTGTCTGACATACTATGTGAATTTTCAGGTAAAACATTTTGAAAGGAACTAATTTAGAACAGGAAACTGCTTCAGCCCCCATTGACTTTATTCTGTCACTTATTTGAGAACTTTATTCTTGAATTCCTTTAACTGAGGACAGATTTTTTTTTTTGTAATACTTATATAAGATACTGAGGAGTCAGTGTTATTGAATCCATTTTAACTTCTGTTCCTTACCTGTATCCATGTAGTACAGATTTCTGGGTGTGCAAGTGCATAAATGCAACCGTGTTAAGATTGCGCCCCTCCCCTCCCACACAAAAAAGCTGTTTCAAAGATCAAAGGAAGATCAGTTAGTTTTTAAGAATATGATCTATGTAGTTTTACCATATGTAACCATTATCCTGGGTTATGTTATAGTGTATTTAAAATGGAGTATTTCAAGATTTAAATAGTCCTTATGTATTCAGTGGCTTATAAAACACTCTAGCAGATTTGCAGAGTACTGTTTAACAACTATGAGCTCATTTTATAATTAATAAGCTAGCAATGCACCCTTGTCTCTAAGGAAATAGACGTAATACTTTTACCTTTAGGCATGCAGTAACTTGTAGCCATAATAAAAAATAGGGCACTTAGATTGTAAGTGTGGATTTACCAGGAATCCCAGTGTGTCAACACTACTTTAAATACACATATATCGAAGCAACCACATGAACTCCTTTTCATGTCTATGCAGGGTCTTAAATATAGTGTTTTAAAGTATTTTATGTGTATATTTCATTATTGAAATGTGTTTACGTAACAAGTATAACACGAGACAGTTTAGAAGATCCTGTTACCCTGATGTCTCCAAATATGAGAATTAACCACATCAATTCTTTTTTCTTTTTTTTCTTTTTCAGTATAACATGCCTGTAATGCTCACCTACTTAGTGCAGTATGTTAAAATGAATTAGAACGCGCACAATTCGAATTACAGTATGCACACTTTGGTTCCTGCTTAACAAATACAGCAAGAACCAGGCAGGAGAGGTGTTCAGCATCTTCAGGAGAATACTGATTGCCCCATATATCAGTACCCCCCAAAGGCCAGTAAAAAAAACAACATAATCATTTGCCGCAAAGAGTTTCTGGTAGCTCACTGCCCTTCCAACCTGGGAAGATAAGGTGACAGTGGGTCATGGAGAAGGAAAAAAAATCTAGTAACAGAAAGGAAAAGCGGAGAAAGGGAATTGCAGAATAATTGAAACATGGGAATGCTGAAAGAAGAATGCATGTCAAAGAAGGAAATGCACAAATTTTGCAATGAAATGCCAGTAGAACATCATAATAGGGTATACAGCATCATAAATCAAATACAAATTAATTAATCACTTCAGTAACATAAAAACTCTGGTTCTGTGTTCTGTTGTGTTTGGCTTCAGATAAAGTGTTTGAAACAGAATAGCCACTGTCAACATGCCTAATGCCCAGTGAAAATCCAGTATGAAGTTGAGTAACTCTAGTCCCCTTTGAATAAAGTAATGCAGATAAAATATTACAATTGACAGCTGTCATGCACAATAATGATGAATAGATTTTAATGTGTAAATTAACAGTGTGCTTAATTACTAAGCAAATATCTTATACAATAACTTGTTTAGAAGTAAACCTTAGTAAATTGGTAAATTCTATATTTTGGACAAAAGTGGGTATAATTTGTATGCACTGTAAGTAATATTAGTTTTTTTTTAATTCGGAGGAAAATATTTTGCCATTGTATGCCAAGCAAGAGATCTTCGTTCTGCAAAATGTTCAGCTTTTCTTTTAATTAAAAGTGAAAAACCTAGACAGCAAAAAATTCAAATTATAGATTACAAGAGTGCCCTCTGGTGGTCCTGATATCTTTCTTAAATGCACTAATCATAAAATAATGGCCAAAGCTGTATGGAGAATCCTGGTTCCTCACATCAAAAGATTGTTTTAGAGACAAAGGAGTACCTATTATCTTAAGAGAATTGTATTATCTAAAAGAGTTTTAGTTTCAGGTTGTGACTCTTACTATTCTGAAGTGTTGTTCTGTCACAAGTGTTGTTCCTCTGGAGCACCCTGCTATCAAATACTGCTTAATTACATTATTCAAACAAAGCAATGCTTTTTGTAGATCTGATTTCTGAACAGTGAAAATCTACTGATTTCCTTATTTTATTGAACAAACGCTTTTTGAGATAAGCGTACTCCTGGCATTCATTATGAAATATAATTAAAGGGGAAATGGCTTGTTTCAAGTATTGATTGAGCAGATTCATGATTTTAAAAAATAAAGGAGCTTTTCAAAATTTTGAAAATACCTTCTTTTTTTTCCCATCTGTTTTTCCTTTAAGATCTTATGTCCACGAAATACAAAAAAAAAATATTTAGAACTATTTACAGGACTGGTGCAAGTTTCTCTGTGGTAGAAACTTGCTTTTTTTACATGCGCACATGCTATTTTTTTAATATAAGACACCTACCTGTCATGTCATTTTGTTTCCCCATTTATAAACCACATTTAAGAACCATCTCTGCCAGCCATCACATTTCCAAAACAAACATGGAAGGGCCAGAAGCTGATCCCCTAACTCTGATGGGCCTTTGTGCATTTAAATGAGTATTTGGCCTTTTCAGGGAAAGTTGCCAATATACATTGCCTCACATATATCCAAATGAGAAACCTAAAAAACAAAGTGTGGCAGGTGCATTCTTTTGGCATATGCAGTCTATTTTAGTTCTGAAATTAATGAATCGAAAAGCTGTTCTGCTGTGAAATAAATAAATAAGTAAAACAGAACTGAAAAAAACCCTACACCTTAGTATTGCATGCATGAAGGACTCTCCTTTTTAAAATGGTTTAAAGAGAAACGTGCTGTATTGAGTATGGTATTAGAGAATCAAGAGAAGCTCTTTTCTTTGTTAAGTTAATTGAAATAAAAAGGGGTAGACAATATACTGGCAATTTAGTGCTGGCATCTATCTCCTGCTTTTATTTGTTGTGTATTCTTCTTTTATCATCCTACCCAAGAACAGCAAATACAGACAGTATTATGGCTCCACCTAGCAGAAGCAAAGGCATCCATTCACCTGTTTCTTTTCTAGCTGGCTATCCTTCCTGACCTAAAAGCCCTGATAGCCTGTTGTCTCCAGCTTTAGCTCTCATTGTCTTATTATTCTAACCTTTCTCTCTCACTCCCACTGTCTCTTGCCATTCTTGTAACTAAGAGTTAGAGAAAGAAAAGATTCAGTTGAGGTAGAGCAAATTATGGTTGTCAGAAAAAAAGAGGGAAGAAAGAGCAAAAGGAAATATACCTTCCTGCAGAGGACTCATGACAAATACATTCTACACCTTCAAGAGGAATATTCCTACATGTATGGAACAAACAAGTGGATTTTATTCTCTTAAATCTTTTTGTCAAGAGCTCAGAATTCATACGTTTGGGGATCAAGTTTGCTGTTTCCCAGGTGCAAACCCCTTGCAGTAACTTTAATTTGTGTGTGTGTGTGCATACCCAGCTTGAGAGCTCCACCCTCAGGTTGGCTTTTCCAGAATCTATAAATCTGAAAGGGACAGAGTTGAAAATGGTATAGCCTCACCAACTCCTAATTTTTATCATGAGTGTTGTGGCCTTCGGTGCTTCCTTTAAAATCTCAACTCTGGGCTGACATGATTAATTTAATATCAATCTTAACTGTTTTAAAAAGGTTTTCTGTCTCAGGGCTATGAAATAAAGCACAAAAACATGAACTCTACAGAGCAAAAAATGAGAAGGCAGATAGAAAACACCAGTATATATTACTTTGGTTAAACGTACCATGATTTTCATGTCAAATACATCTCAGGTCCCAAGAAGTTGTGAATTCTGAACATTTGGGTTTGACTCTGTGCCAAAACTGTGAACCTTTCAGATCTATCTTGGAAGCCTCTTAGTTTTTAGAGCCTTCATGCTTTCACCTTCCTCACCAATAGGGTTTTATCCTGCATTTACAAAAGAACGTGGCTTCCATAACCGTTATTTCCATTACTAGTAGGTATTTTTTTCTGTTCCCTCTGAGAGGAACTTGCATCTAATAACCTTTGTTTCTTACCACAATATCTTACCCCGCTAAAGCAACAGAGTCTTTCTGCTATGGGGCTTTAGATTCAGACTGATTGTTTAGAAGATAATTTTCCCATTCTCCTAATATATTTTAGCCCAAATTACAGAGCTATCCCCAACCATAACTCCATTGTAACACTGTTTTTTCTGGAGATATAGATATATATAAAAATCATTTAATACATGGCCAGTAAATGAGAATCTGGAAATATATCTCACTTGCTTCTGATGTAATTTCCTAGTTGGGCATACAGTGGTGGGCATTTCTACTCTTGCAAGGCTCTTTGATATCAAAGGAAACGCCTCTTCTTTCCAAGCAGGGAACCTGCTCTGTCAATTGTGGGTCTGTGATCTTCCATCATCACTATCAACAGGATTTTGACTTTACTAACTGGCACTTCTGGCCCTATATCTGATCTTTTACAGTCCTGAAGGCTTCCAGCAGCTCCAGGTTCTCATACCATGTGACAACCAGATTATTTGAGCCTTTGTGAACAGTAAAGATGTTACCAGAATCCCTTTGTTCCTTTGTATAGCCATACTTCTCGTTGCAGAATACAATCTTGACTTTTCTCCTTCAGGTATTTTACCTGTAAGGTAAGGCCATTACAGAGAACAGGCATAGGATGAGTCAGATAATAACTATAACAGTAACCATCACTGGCAAATGGAGCTCACACCCTCCAATGTTTTTAGTAATTTGATACTATCTGGGCTATGTCTTCCAGCCTACTCTTATTCTAGTTCTTGCTAATTTCTAGAAAAAAATTCCAGGTTCATCCTTCAACTTTGCAAACTATTTACAATCCCAGGAAAGGTAGAGAAATTGATTCTAATTCCAGTGCTTCTTTTGTCTCCTTGCACATGGACATAGGTGCTAGCAAGTGGCTCTAGGGTTTCTAACTGCTAATAGAGCTTATAAACCGGGTTGGTATGCCTGCTGTCTTGAATGCTGGCTTTGCTCCTAGCCAGCCATCTTAACACAGACAGTTCACCAAACAAACACATAAATGAGCAAAGAAAAACCTTTAGCCCTTCTCCAGGCCATAGAAGAGTCCCTTTCACTCTGGCACCTTCCTCGTAGCAAGTTTATCTAAGTTCCAGTCTGCCTTCTTGGCCACAGACTGCTCCTTCTCCCAGCTCACTGCTCTCTGCTCTCCTCTCAAGGCTTTTAGTTGCTAGAGGGGTACTTCCTGGATAGCTGACTCCCCACAACTGGTTTTCTCAGACATGATTGTCTGTCCCCTCTTAAAGAGCTGTTTAAATGTGTTGAAACACATGAGCTGTTACTAAGCCACATTTGAATCTTTGAGACACCTATCCCAGCAGTTATAATTAAAGTTCTCTTAAGGTCATGTTTCCTGTTTCTGTCCAGATATACCTCCCCCCGGACTCCTCAAGGAGGAATTACACTCATTGGGTGTTTATACATGTGCTCCAGGAAGTGTGTGTAGGGGGGAGGCAGGGGAAGCGTTTGAATTAGAGCTCCCAGAGCATTGCTTGTATCAGTGTCCCCACACTGAAAAATGGCAGCAGGGGCACTTTAACTAAAACTCATCAAATGAGCTTTAGTTAGAGCACCCCTGCTGCCATTTTTCAGTGCAGGGATGTTGATGCACATGATGCTGGAATCTGCTGGAGCGTGACAATTACGCTTCAGCAGACTCAATTAATCAAATTTGCTCTGAGGCATTATAGTAACTGTGTATCAGAGCAGCCTCAATGTACATGTATAGGTGCTCACAGATTATTTTCCCCAAGTTCATTGTTTCTTTCATTGACTTCTCCCCATTCTTGGCTTTGTTCTGGTCATGCCCTTATCTCTATTTATCGAAGCTTCTGTTCCTGAGGCTATGAAAATCTTTCTTAGCTTACAGTCATCATTTCTCAAGTTGCCCTTTGTTGGCTGATTATAAAAAAAGGAAGAAGGTTACTAAATTATAGGGTTTTGTTTTGCAGATAGTATCCTCTTAATTAATCCTTTTGACTTAATATCTAGGGAAACCAGCTACATCCAAACTAACCTGGTGCCATTTTTGAGTGAAGCATCATAGTTTTTCGTTGTCAAAGCAGGAGTCATGATTCTGAAATTTAGGAGGTGGCCACTTGTACAATATGTCTGAACTTCATCTAGCATTACCAGCTGGATCTGACCTTTTCAACTCTCACATATTACTTCTAAGCTCTATATTAAAATAAAGCACTCTTTTGGCTGGTAAAATGGAAGATGTGCGGTACATTGGAGAAGGGAAAATTTACTTGAGCACAATCTTGTTTGTATTACCTTTGTCTCTTCCTCTCGTCCTTCTCTATCATTCTCTGTACCTTGATGAAATGTAACCTGAAGTTTTTTCTCTCATCTCTTTATCCATTATTTTAGTCTGAAAATTTTGACCTGGAAAGGAAATGGCTGGGTTGCCACTTAAATAGTACCCTTAACTGATAGATAGTCCTTGTTTCTGACAGGCACAGCAATAATTCTGTCTTCAGTTGCACTGGGAAGGTAGGGTGAGAAAAGTAGAAGTAGATTGATAACAAGTAGAAATGCTGGTGATTTCTTTTCTTAGTTAGGTTTTTTATTGTGCATTAACCAGATGTAAACTGTACTTCATATATTTTCTATGAAACAGTAGCTATCTTTCTTATATTGAAATGGTATGCTTGTTGATATATTGGGTAGTCAGAAATAGTGAAACTTTATGTGTGCTGCTGTTTATCAAAGGACTATTTGTTTCTCACTCGGGACAATTAACGGCCATAGCCTTATTAAAGTGCCTGTGTTTGTATTGATCAATAAAAACCTTATTTCCAAAAAGTTACATTTCTGAAAGCTGCAGTATTAAATAAAAGCTGACATTTCAAAGATTGACTTTCATGCTCTGTCAAAAATGTAACAATCTAACATTTAATTCCTTACCAGTTAGATCCTTCATTTATCACATTATTGCCACAACAAGTTTATTTAACCACCAAGTTTATTATTAAATGTGTAAGAGAACTTTTTTCCTTTTGTAGCTTTTCTTATTTTAGTTGGTTGTGTCCATATTTATAGTTATTGCCATAACCTAATCTTTGTGGTTTCCCAAATCCCAGCATTTGTTTCAAGCCTGTACACTGCAAACCTCTTGCAGGTGGAGGCTTGCAAGAGGGTATAGTTAAGAAAATTATGACTAATCTTCCATAGTCTTGTTAAAATTATGTAAACATCTTAATCTGTTTTAGAAGAAGTGGAAAAGTGAAGAAACAACAGTATCAGATATTAGTCACCAGGCCACCAATTGCAATATTCCATTGATCTTCCAGGGGCGATTAATGTCATAAGCTATCGTGGTGCCAACAGAGATTGATACTACTGAAGGCTTGGGGCTGGGTTAGTATGGCTCATCCCAAATCAAGATGACAGAACAAAGAGCAATGGGCTCAAACTGCAGCAAGGGAACTTGAGGTTGGATATTAGGAAGAGTTTTCTCATGAGGAAGGTAGTTAAGCATTGGAACAGGCTACCCAGAGAGGTGGTGAAGTCTCCATCCTTGGAAGTTTTGAAGACCTGGCCAGACCAAGCCTTAGCTTGGATGATCTAGTTGGGGCTGGTCCTGCTTTGAGCAGGGTAATTTAATGGTGATAAACTCGTAAAAGAAGGTTTCAGGCTAAATATAAGGAAAAACTTCTGCATGGTTCATGTGACCAAACTCTGGAATAGACTTCCAGCAGGGGTGATGTGGGCACCTGCCCTGGAGATCATCAGAAGGAGACTGGACACTCATCTTGCTGGGGTTATTTGACCCCAGCAGTCTTTCCTGCCCCGATCAGGGGAGCTGGCCCCAATAATCTCATGAGGTCCTTTCCAGCCCTAAACTTCTGTGAATCTGTGAATTGCAATTGTTCCTCCTTCATACCTTGCATACAAGCCCATTGGACAATTCAGGGAAATACTTTATGAAGACTGCCACCTAGTCACATCTAACCATCCTGAACTCTGTGTTATCTTTTATATTTCACAGAGAAAGGAGAATGAAATGGAAGGAAACAATGTATTAATCTAAGAGAGCCAAAGATACGTGGGGACATCTAGAGCTGCTTTTTTACTCTACTAAGATGAGAAAAATGCAGAATGCCCAAAATTTACACATGTACAGATTTTAAACATGGAGAACTTGATATGTAAACCAGATCAATTAGTAGAAGCTAAATAATATAGTAATTGTAAGAAGTTTGTTGATTCCCATATAGAAACAGAGATGGTATGAAAGCAGTCTATTAAGACTTTATAAAGTTTTTGTGCAGCAAGAAAGGAGTGTTACAATACGGTTTCTTGTGGTAATAAATTTAAATGGTCTGGTTGTTATTAAAGCACTAATCAGGAAGGAAACAGAAGTCTGTCCTTTTTTTCATAAAACAGTATGAAAAAACTGTGCACACTTCAAAATGCAGAGAAGACAGAAATTAAAAGCTTAAATAACTGCAAACAGCAGGGTACGTCAGTAATGGAAGGCTTTCTTAAATGACTTTGACAGTTTTTGCAGGTGCACGTACTATGTCACTTCATCTGGTAGAGCTTTGAAAAAGATTTACAGTTCTCCTTTTGGAATTTATTAAGAGTTTCTTTTTTTCTTTTTCCTTCTTTGCAATGTAGTCTGGACATACCTCTCCCTCATAGTCATTTTTATTACAACTACTAGAGGAGAGTCGCATCTATTTAAAAACATATGTTGCTTTTTGTCTCAATGGCTAGCTGATGAAGCTGTAAACTCCAGTGAATGTGGCTGTTTACCTCAGGATATACTCCTATTTTAGGTTTCTTTCTTTTCAGATCTTTTATCAAGATTTAGAATCAAAAGATTTCTATGTAAACCTGTAATGGGCAACAAAAAAGGAAATATGTAGACAGCAATAAATTTCTTATTATTTTTCTTGGCTTCATGCTGGTATGCTCAATCATACTCTACTGCCCTATATTATGCTATTTCTACTGGTGTCCACTGACATACAAACATAATACTTTCAATAGACTGCTCTAAGGAGCCGAGACATGGGTAACTATTAAGCTTGATGACATTTGCCAATTCTAACTAGTTTATATAGTTCCTGTTTCCCAAAGACATACTTCTTTGCTGCTATATTTGGTCTTTAAAACTTTTTTATTGTTTCCAGAAGACAGTTACTGCAATCTCTTGGAACTTTATTCTGGCAGGAAAGTACTTTAATTGTCCCAGCTCTGAAAAGTGCTTGGACAGGTGGTAACCACAGAAAAAGATATGTTCCAAAAAATATTGTCAATGGATCACTGACTATTACAATTAGTCTGAGAAGTCAACAATTCATTATTACATTTGATATTGACCCTGTATTGCAGTCTGTCCCTCACTTTGATATTAGTTACACTCTAAGGTTTAGTATGGATTCATTGCCTATTTCAACTTAGCTGACCATACTGTCTCTCTCATTCTTATCAGTGGACATTTGCTTTTAGATATTAAGTATCGTATGTTTACTTTCTGCAGCAGGACAATGCAGAAAAGACTAAGAACTTTGGGAAAGGATCACAACAATTATTGGCATAAATTAAATACCTGTTGATAGTCATTTTTGAAGGGGAACTTAGCACACACCTGCAGTGGGTATACCCAGAGATACTCATGGAAGAATAAAAATCAGAAGCTTTTTGTTGGGGTATAGGAAGAGCATACTTTGTATGTGACATCATCTGTAGGAGGCACACTGAAATCTTCAATGAGCTTTCCAGGAACCTTGTAGTGTCAATATTAAGGCCATATTTTCCCACCATTTAAGCCCTTCTGGAAGGCTTAGACATTCAGGGACTTTGGTTTTGGTTTTTGCCATAAGGAGGTATAGATGTTGGGCAGAAGTACTTTATGGTAGTGTATGAAGTTTTTAAAAAAATAAGCTGACATCATTCATTTTAGATTTGCACCTATTTCATCTGCATGGTGTCCTTAGACCATTGTCAAGTTTATGAAGTTTAAAGAACTTTTGTTTTCTTTTGTGTGGAATGGTGTTCTTCATAGTTTCTAATGTTATGTCCTCATAACAGGAAGCAGAAATGCATAGAGTTTTGAGGTGGATTTAATAGCAGGCTACTACATTTTGCTGTGTACTTGTCACCAAAACGTTTGGCTTAAAGCTTTGGTTAAGGTAATTGTGACGTGTTCAAGTGCAGTAAAACATTTCAGTGAAAGTCTGCACATGCTAAATAAGGGCTTACCTATACAGGGAATGTAGTGTGCATTAAGCTAAGGTGTGAATTTACAGAGCGCTGGCTGCTTAACACTAACTCTCCATAGAGATACTTAAAGTGCACTAAAATGCAAGGTTGTTTTAAAAATGGAATGAACTCAATTGCACAAAGGCACTCTCAGTGTACGTGAAATGTTCCCCGTTAGGTAATTAACACAGGGAGTTAGCAAAGAGTACCTAATTCACTGAAATTTCACCCTTGGTGTACTACATATTAACTTCCCTATGTAGGCCAGTTTTTAGATGCATTTAGATGTAAATTCTTGGTTTGTTTAATATTACAGACTTTTCTCCATCTGTCTTTACCTGGTGTTAATCAATGTTTTGGGTGAACGTTAAGTTCTTGGGCCATAAAGAAAAACAATTTGCCTTGTTCATTCTTTCATTGGTGGTTGTTGAATTCTTCACATTATCCCATCAGAATCTCTACAATGACTATTCAGTATTTCGCATTCCTCACCGAAAGTTTAATTCTGGTGAGTGGTCAGAGTCTTTATTGAAATCATTGAGTCAGACTGAAAATGAGCAGCAATGGAAAAAGCAAAAAACAAAGACACAAGTATTATTTTTTTTATTCTCCAGACCCGCTTCAACTCACGCTTTGGTAATCGTGGCTTCACCCTGGATGAAGATGATGATGAAATAGACAGAAGAAGCAAGTGAGCTCCCTATCTACCTATTTTTGTTTATTTGTGTGTGTCATGGCATGGAATCCCCAGGGATGGCTGTGATGACACGCAGGCTCCATGACCATGCCTATTCACCCTGTGGATGCCTTCTAAGCTCTCCTGCCATGTTTTGTTGGTTGATATAATAATAAGTTGGGAGGCTGCCCATGAGTTTGTGTGGTCACGGTCCTGCTGAACCCCACTAGGTCCTGTTGATCTTGGATCCCTTGCCAGGTCTCACTCAAAGTCAGTGATTATCGAGACACCCTAAGCCTTATGGGCTAGACGCATGGCTCCAAAACCGACCCTTTACCATGCCCCATGCCTAACAGATTGAACTTGAACATTGTTCCTTTCTGATGAGGCCACAGTCTAGCTTGGACTCCTGTCGTCACTGGGCCCTTGGCCCCTCTTGGGGTCCCTTCACCCCCTGTATCCGCGGTGCCCTCACTGGGGTCTCTCAACCCCCAGTAGTGGCATCCTCTGGCGCTGGGCTTGCTGCGGCCCTGTTGTTGTGTTCTCACTGGCACTGGGCTCGCTTCAGCCCTAATGCGACCTCCTCCTTGCCAAATAACCTCATCCCGGTCCACTGGATTCAAATAACAATGTAAATACAAGCCCCTAGGCTATAACATAACAACAACAATAACACTGGAAGTCATACCTTGCCCCTTTAAGGAGGCAAGCTTCTCCCTCATCAGTGTGTGCCTCCTAGCCCCAGATACTTTAGGAGCCCTTAGAGCCCATTAGTCTTACCAGCAGCAGAACAGGCAATCAAGCATCTTGGAGTAGCATTTCTGCAAAAGCTTCTTCCCCCTGGCTGCTGCTAGAGACCTAATCCCTAGCGATTTCCTTCCGGTCAGCTGACCAGATGCAGGTGCCAGCTAATACTCTGATTAGTCTGCTACCAAGGAAACCTGAAGCTGTGGAGCCCTACCAAGCTCTCAGGGCTCCCAAGCTAAGCTGCTTCTGCTCTCGAAGAAGCAGGCACACCTTAATGCCCTGAGACAGTGCGCACATGCAGGTGTGTGGTGGGCAGGAAAGGAGAGAGGAGCATCTATCCAGCAAATGAAAATGTAAATGAGCTGAATTCATTTGATTCAACGTTTTTCTATTTAGGCTTCCAGAATTACTCTAACTTGAAAGAAAATCTTAAATACTCTGAAATAATATAGAAATAAAAAACCTCCACTTGATACCAGGGAAATTATTGTTATTATTTATTTGTATTGTTATAGCTCCTAGGATCCTCACTGGTGGATCAGGATCCTACTGAGTTGGCCACTGCACAAACAAGACAAAGAAGTAACCCCTGGCCCTGAGAGTTTGCAATCTAACACAAAAGATAAAAGTGGGATACAGGTAGATAGCCAGAGAAATAATAGGAAATAACTGGCCTGT
This sequence comes from Caiman crocodilus, assembly GCA_030014935.1. Classification (NCBI taxonomy): domain Eukaryota; kingdom Metazoa; phylum Chordata; order Crocodylia; family Alligatoridae; genus Caiman; species Caiman crocodilus. The sequence continues at coordinate 59,484,741 of JAGPOW010001543.1, read as the reverse complement.
CTCCACAATGATGTGGGTGTAGGTTGTAGCCGTGATCGTCTAAGGGCAAGGGCAGACAAGGTTCTTTGGGTAACTGATATCTTTTATTAGACCAACTTAAATAGTTGGGGAAAAAAATTTAAGCAAGCTTTCAGGTTTAAAAACCCTTTGTCAGGCTGAGGAAGTTTCTGCAGTCAGTGTGTGCTCTTCTTGGATGGAATGAAAAGTAAGGAAGCCAGAGGCTGGTCTGGTATACATACAAGACAGGTAGTCAGTGAAGATGTAAATTGAGGAGTCAGTGGGTAAGAGACAGGCTGGGTAGGGGGGAGAGAAGGGGATGAATAGTGGAAAGGTACTTGGGAACCCGTTCGTCCGCCGTGTGGGCGGGGGGGGGGGGGGGGGGGGGGGGGGGGGGGCGGGGGGGGGGGGGGGGGGGGGGGGGGGGGGGGGGGGGGGGTGGGGGGGGGGG
>JAGPOW010001543.1:59451894-59475449 GCA_030014935.1 Caiman crocodilus | reverse complement strand
AAAAAAAAAAAAGAAAAAACAGTTTAGATTTGTTTGAAACTCACAAATGTTGTTTGTAATGAACTAATTGCCTTAATCTTTTAGGTAAAGGTTTAAATATAAGGTGAATTACACAGCAATAACAGTTTTCCATATCAGGTATTTGCTCGAGCAAAGGGGAAAAGGACCTTTTCTAACCTAAAGCATCTCTTGGAACTTATTATTAAGTTAAACTGTAGGTCATGTCTTCCAGACTTTGAAAAGGTAGTGTATACTCTTCTCTTACATAAAGTATGCAAAATGCTGAATTATAATGTGAAGTCAATTAACTTCTGTTTACAGTTAAGATACCATGTGCAGACATTTTCCATTAGGAATTTTCAGAAAGGAAAGTATAAGTGGATTTGATAGCTTATATTACTTTATGAATTTCTGTAATATATATATAAAATCCTGTCTGAAAATTAATTTGTGCCATTTGAATACATATGTTTCACTTTTACAAGCCACTCTTAAAAGGTACTTTTGAATTCCTGTTTGTAGGATGCTTCTTTCATACAGATTTATAAAGCAGACTGAATTAAGATGACATACAGCTCTAGACAACTAAAATAATTAGTTCAGCAAGTTAAGAATGTACATATCTGACTCTGTTTAGCCATGGATGTAAACCAGAGAATCTTTCTCCAAATATAGGGAAGAAAATTTAACATACACTGTGCTTACTGAACTTAGACATAAATGTTTATCCTCCTTCACACCAGAGGCTGCTTATGCATTTAAAAAAAAGTAGGTCCCTGTCTTTGTATGGAGTACCTCTCTCCATTCACCTGTTCTCTTCGTTGTTCTTGTCTGAACCCAGAATGGCTCAAAAGCAGGGGAGATGAACAGCAGAGACTGTAATTGGCGATTTTGAAGTATATCCTTTACTGACCAGAGGATGTATTGCTGAAAAGGAATGCTTTCTACTCTTCCTTTATTGATATGAGGGATATTTCCATCTACCCTACCTTTTTTTTTGGCAAGAATGGCTTATAAGTTATTGTCATCCTCAACAAAGACCAGAGGAAGCAGGTTACTGGTGTTTGATGTGCTGCAGTGCCTTGCTAACAGATTGCTGCAGTTTTAACATACCATACCAGTTGCCCCAATGGTCTAAGGTGCCCCAATGGTCACAACAGCTTCGGGACTGACTTGACTTGATACCAGTTGCCACATTTGACTTTATGAGGAATTTTCCTTTTCATTAAAGCAATTTGAAAAGCTTTCCTTTGGATTTCCTTAGCACCATGAATGGTAGACAGTCAGTTATACCCACGTCATGTATAATATTTAGATTAGGAAGCTCCAAGGAAAACCAAAGTTGCTGAGAGGTGACTCAATAGAGGGTATCCCTTGACTTTGTTGATACCAATTCAACACAGAAGTGGATTATGTTGTGACAAAAGGGGAAGAAAAAAAATCTCTTAACGATATTGCAGCACTTATTAATGAGACCAAGATTGTTACTCCTATATCACAAGAATAATTTTAAAAGATTAATTACATTTTCACTTGTGTGAAAAATACATGTGGCTAACTTTAATTTAAAGATTCACCTGAATACACTATTATTTTCCATTTTTTCTTCCCTTAACTGTTGTGGAATGTTGCTATGCATAATACAAGTTGAGTAATGGTTGTTTTTCTGTTGTAGGTAAAATAATCACTAAGACAGGGTGAGGAAAAACCAGAATGAGGGAATTATAAAAAAAAAAAATTAAGACTATATATGGATGAGAGATATGATACACTTACACAAGAGATTATTTGTAACAGATGTACCTATGTAAAAGAAAATTCCTTTTTATCTTAGAGACTGCTGAAGGGGAAAAAAACTGTATTAGAAATTCTAGCCATATTAACTTTTAAATTTGTTCAAGGCCTCTTCCAAGAATGCTGCATGAGATTTTGGGTGCTGTTGAATACTTCACCCACTCTGTTGGACCAGCTTTTACTGACTTCTGATGAGTTGGACACCCCTCCCCTCTTACCCCAAGCCTTAACCTTACCTGAAAGGAGGAAAATCAGGAAGCTATAGCAGGCTTGTAATGTTCCTTTAATTATTATCAGAATTATAGCAATGAAGAAAGGATTTGAGAATCAAACAAAACTGATGCATCCTTGGATCATTGTTTTGTAAGTAGTAATGATTTCAATACTAAGTGAAACTATAAATTGGAGAGGCACACCTTTAAGGGAGGTGGTAAAATTGAACTTTTTGAAAGTATTTTTGATTGCTTTCGCCATAACTGTGTTATCATTACCACATTTAGGACAGGCCCTTTCCATATTGCTGATACAATTCATAGAGTGTTTACAATAATGTAAGTATTTTGTCTCCTTCGGTCTTTTGAACCATATGTACCTTAGAAGAGTAACTTAGTCTTACGTGTTTGGTGAAGTTAGATTTAGGTTACATTTAAGACTGAATAATTACAGAATCTTTTTCACCACTTAAATGATTTTTTTTAAAAGGCTAATATTTGTGCCTTATTTAAACATTCAGAATTGCAAATAGTCTTTTTTTAGGGGAAGAAACCTGTTAAAATTGCCAAATGTGTCATATAGAGTATCTTCAGGCACATTGCTGTGTTCTGCTCTTGTTCCCATATAAATCTGTCCATGGGGCACATCTATAGTATTTCGATTATCCAATTAAGTCCCATAGGAAGAGAAATTGTCCAAGTAAAGGATATTAAGTTTTAGTGCTTTCCATTCTTCTATGTGGGAATTCTTTTAGTGTCTTCTAAAATCATCAATATTAGTCTCTACCCACAGGTGAGAGCCAAACTTGTTTTAGCCAGAAAGCTCCTCAAGACTCCCATAGAGGAACCTGGGGTGTTTTTTAGGTCAAAACAGGATCTTGGGAACTTCTCATTTGTCCCTATCTGGGAAATCTCAGGTTCTTTATGCAAGAGAGACATTTTTTAATTAGACTGTCACATTGGGACTTGAGTTCAAGGTCTTCTAGGTCTTCTCTCTCAATTGGCTCCCTAAAGTGAGTTATATCTGCTATTTGATTTGGGAATCAACAAAAAAACCAAACAAACATGATGGCACTGGAAAAGTAGAGAGACTCTTCAGGGTTCCCATCTCCAAATTTCCCCATATTGTTCCTTTGGAGTAATGAAGCTAGGCCCCTGAGCCTATGGGATGATGAGAGGTTACTTTGTTCCTGGTGGATCTAAGAATTAACTAGAGCCTGGGGGCCTGTTTTTCATTCCAGTGGGACATAATGGAACCAGCAAGCCAGGCCTACCTGTACTGGCTTCTGTCTTCATAAACCTCTGCACAAGTAGGTTTCTAGCACAGACCTTTCTGGCGAAAGAAATAATCTTTTCATCAAATTTCTTACAGGGTTGATGAGAGAATTATATGCTGACCCTGCTATCTCAGTCATAGCCTTTCCATTTCGTCATTTGTAAATCCGCAATACTGTGAAAATCCTTTGCAGATATTCAGAGATGGACAGTACCATGGATGCAGAGCCAATCCCTGCCCTTTCCTCTTTGCATGCAGAGGGCATCTATACAAGGGACAGTGGTTTGGTCAGATTCCCTAGGTGTGTTGGATTAGCAAAAATAGCCTTGTTTTGAAGGAAAAAATGTAGTTTTAGAAGTTGTGAAATAACTTTCTTGACTGAAACTGTCACAGTCACTTAGAATTTCAGAGTGATGTTGCTGCTTTTTGATAGCTAAGGTGTGGGATTTTCAAAAACTTTCAGTATTGTCTAGTGTCCACTCTTGGATGTTTTAATGTGGACTTTGGCAGAAGCAAAGTTAATCCAACACTGAGCACTTTTTAAATCTCATTTACATTTTTAATTTTTTTAAGATATCACAATTCTGGTTTATGTTTTTTAAAGGAATTAACTCTTCCTAAGCCTGTGTTCTAGTTAATTACGTATTTCTAAAAAAAAAAAAAAAAAATGGCTTCTAATTTTTCACCCACAATTAATCATGGGTTGTGTTCTGTAGAACAATCAAACATGATGCAACCAGATTATCTTTTGCACCTGTAATCAATTGAAGGTGTAAAACATCATGAAATAAACTAGCAGCAAGATGGGGCCCTTCAGAAAATGTGACCAGAAGTGTAATACCTTAGTACACCACAATGGCTCACCCACAAGTGCCTTGCTAACCATCATCCCTGGCTGTATAGCTGTGAAGGAATAATCTCTGCTTAAAAGGGAGGTAGCAGCTCTGCTCTTGGTAGCAAATACTTAATGATACTTTGGCCTCTGATATGTCCACCTAAGTCACCTTCTTTCCCAAGAATTTAAGTTACAGACTAAACAAAACTGGTTTAAATGAGAATGGTACCTAGTAGAAGTTGCTCCTTTTCTGCTTAACCTCCTTTTCTGCTTAAATTCCACTTTGAAGCCCATAGTGGTGAGCCCACCAGTGCCCTTCTGAGAAATACTGATCAGGGTGAACGTCAAAGTTGGAATTAGATCAGCACTGGTGGTGTAGCTTAAGGCGGCACCTGAACTATCTTCGTACACCTTCCCAGTGATTAGGTGCAAGACCCCTTCATTTTTTATCCCCACCACACATGAATATCTGATAACATGGTTCAGACCAATAGACTGATTAAGGTTGTCCCTATCCTAACCTTAGTGTCACTGAGACTAGTCTAGGCAGAATGTAGGGCAGGTAGCACTTTACAGACTGGTTCAGAGAGGCATGAGCTCTTGTAGGCAACAGACCATTTCATCAGCATTATCAATGAACTTAGTCTAGACTTTGTAGCTTGCCGGATGTGAGGATGAGAAGCCAGTTTAAAATTTGAAGCAGAGGAAATATGGTGAAGATCTCATATACAGAATTTCCCCAAAACTTCTTTGCTACTTCCTTTTTCACAACATTTTTAATGGCTGGTAAAAGGGTCTCTACAGGAGGCTGCTAACCTTTTTTCTAAAAAGTTAACTGCCTGCAGACACAATAACTATGTCAGGACGATATTCTGCTGGATTAGAATATGTTGTAGAGATACAAGAGTTGGGATTAAGAAGTGCAAAGTGTAAAAAGGGTTATTAATCTAACATAAGCTGGTTTGTATGTTACGTAGGTCCATTCTAACAGTGTTCCTATTCAGAGTCCAGTAACAGTATTAAGATTTGAAAAACAAAGTTGGAATTCAAATAAATGGACATTTTGATTCTGTTTGTTTGTAAATTGAATTTCTGTTTTGGTTAAAATATGGGAGCTACTATGATGTGGAGGGAAACCTGTTACTTTCAAAAAATGCATTGGATTTTGTGCAATATTTTTCTTTGTTTTAGAATAATTTAGTTGTGACAAATATGCACATCTGCTTTTCACTCAGATCCTTTAGATCATATTTTTCGGAAATGTGTAAAATTACATGTAGTATTTAATGTGGTTGTATGATAAAAACCATAAACCAAGCTTTGTCACAAGGAAAATGTATATATGCAATGACTGAAAATGATTATGGATGTCACATTATTGCGCTATAATAAACATATCACCTCAACAATTATTACACATTTAATCACAGTTCATAATAATGACTATATTTCACTCAGTATTTTATACATTCATAACACAACTTCTTTTTATTTAGTATCGACTTCTGAACATCTCAATACAATCAATGCTAGATAATTGTATGGTAGCAGCTATACATCTATAATCAAAATCGAATTTATGACATCCATAATTGTGATAAATGGTTGCTCAAAATCAAGTTTGCTAGTACCTTTTTGGTTTGTGTAAATTAAATTAATTTCTATCTTTATGTATTGATGTAAATTTTGTTGTAACTTTCAAGTTTCTATTGAGAGCTACTTTAAATTAATATACTTGAATAAGACAGTAAAGCACTGTGGAACATCTGGATGTGATGCAACACACAAGCATATACTGAGCTAATTCACTGTTTTGTGCATGAAAGGATGTGCTCTTTTTCATTTTAAATCTATGTCTTAAAAAGAAAGGAAAAAAGCCTCAACTTTGAACAAATGATGTATCCTAACATGTTTCTAAACCTTTTCAGAGCCTTTCAGCTGGTTTTGGAAAAAAATCTTTATAAAGTCCTTTGTTATGCATCAGCAGGCACATCTTTAATATGTATAGGAAAGATATGGAGTGCAAGATGTTTTGAGCCTGTACTATTTCTTTTAATAATCGTGGAGGTATTTGAATAAATTAACATCATGTTTAACATATTTATAAATATTAGTCACTGACTCGTAATAAAATTCCTACCAAACGTGGGACTTTACTCTGTATTTTAGACTACAGTGTATGAAGTCATGTCCAGAATGGCAGGACCAGAGTTTAGACTACTATCGCTAATACACTGTATATATCAGGAAATGAACTGTTTCCCCCCCCCCCCAATTAATAATATCAGTGCAAAGGTTTTGGTAAGCTTCATATTACCATAAAGTGCCCCTCACTGTATTATAAAATAAAATTTACCAACATGAAACTATTGTTGTGGTGCAGGTTTTTGTCTAAGTTGATCTAATTTATATCTTTCATGTCAGATTATCTTTATCCATTAGCAATGCAAAAACGATGCAGCAAATCATGTCATATTTTGAGCTTTCAAACCATTAAATAATCGTTTCAGTTTCTTATTTGCAGAAACTATAATACATTTTTATTATACATTATCACATATGTATGCAAGAGATAGGTACGCACATCTCTCATAGTTCCAATGATATTTCAATGATTAACTCCTTTAGGCTCCTTTGAAAAATCCCAGACAATAATATCTAACTTTTAAATACTACTTTTCACCCGTATATCTCCAAGCACTTTACAAAAGAAACCAGTACTACCGTTCTTTGGAAATGGGAGTTTCCAATACTAATGAGGATATTCTTTGTCCAAGATCACACAGCCAGTAGAACTCAAGGCTTCTAATTCGCTCCCTCCCTCCCTCTCATGCAAGTCAACTGCCCCTTACAGCTTCATAAGTTCAGTCTTTCTTTATATCGTTAGAAACAACACATTGAGAAAAATAGTTCATTGTCCCTAAAACCTCAGACTGAGGTGTGTTCACAGCTGTGACAGCCTCAGGTGAGTTTAATTTCCTGAGCTAGTTCATTTATCTTGACAATTAGAATTTAAAGATAACATTGCATCTGCGCAGAGGAAGAGCCCCAGAAGGATACTGGGGCGCGTGCTGAGGACTGCACTATCTTTCCTCATAACTGTATATCCTCTGTATATCTTCCCTCATAACTGAGCTGTGACACGTGGAGTGAGAGCAAATAGCTGGGACATGTTGCCTAGTGGGAAGTTGGTACATACCTGGTCTAACTGGCAATAGAGGAGAATTTGGTCCAGAATTAAGAGGTATTCACTTGTCCAAACTGGAAGAGAATGACAAGAAGCACGTTGAGGTCTTATACTGCATAAACAACCCAGTTAGACTGCCAGCTCTTGTAGTGATCATTAGTTGATTTTAAAAATGAAGAGCATGTCTGTGTAGCACAACTCTGATGTAATTGTAGTGCACGTATAAACATGTATATAAAGAAGCACGGACTTTCACATAAGCAGCAGCCAGAAAACAAGCCTTGATAAACACTTTGATTACTAGGACATGAAGAGCATGCATCACTATATCTTACCTGATGCTGTTACTGTGCTTGTTAAGAGTTGCTAGAATAGATATCTAAGCACATGATACAATTGCATATTCTTGCTAGGTAAACATGTTGTTGCTGTTACTCAGCACAACAGTGTGCTCTCATGTATTTAAATTATGAGATATGAGAAGACCAACCCTATGTAGATATAAACATTTGGAATGAGTTTTAATAGAATTGCAGTGATGTTATCACAATAGTCACTTCTTAGATTCTTGTTTCATGGATGCAGTGTGAGTGAACAAAGTAGTCAGCCTGGTATAAAAATACCATTGTATCATTATAAATTGAATGGATGGGTTTTCTTTTCTGGCATAATTATATAACTGCAGTGTAGGTGCAGTTAGATACATTACAGTACTCACAGAATACTGAGTGCTGAGTTTATGGCATACAGTAACTATAAGGAAAAACAATACTATTGAGAAGATAATGAGGTAACTTGTCTGGTTACCTTAAGTTCAATAAACAAATTTCAAAGGGGCAGCATTGCAGAGCTCCTTGGTTCCTATCAGAAAAACTATGTCAAATGTCTGTGAAAAATTGGATTTTTAGAGGGCTCTGGTATGCAAATCATTTGGGACTTTTCATATGATATCAAGACTGGGATATTATATTAGTAAGAATTGTGGTACACTGAGAAAATGTAATACTAAGAACTATCATGTTAGGTCCTTACTTAGGAATGGATTCCCTACTCATTAGTGATTACTGTATTGTTTGTCTTGCAAAACCAGCTGACAAAATTGCTTTTGCAATGTACTCTTTACACAACACTGCTTCAGTCATACCTGAATGATGGGTAAAGCATTTCATTTTCATTCCGTAAGTACTAGTGCATTTTAACCCTCACGATCACAAAAGAAAAAATAATTTTATCAAATTCATGGATTTTGATTTTTATTTGATGTGACAAGTCATAACAACAACAAAAACCAAAGTAATGCCTCAAGTTATGATGTGGGTTTGCTGGTATTCAGTTAAAGCAAAGCAGAGTCAGTTTGTGGTTTTTCATCAGTCAGGAAAAATGCTTGTAGCTTCTTTCTAAAGCTTTAAAACCCTGGAGGTTGTCAGCCCTCTTACACATTCTGGATGAAATATAAAAATGAGTTTGTTCTAGAAATAAAGTTTAGGCACTACTTTTGAAATATGCTACAGAGCATGTATCTTTTACTTAGCACATTCTCCAAGTTTTAAGTTTCCCCTTAAACTGTCAAGCCCAGAGTCTTGTCTTGTGTATATTACATTGTTCTTTTATCTGTTACGATTCCAATAAATCATACTCTTCCAGTCAAAGAACTGTTAACAGATGATAAAGGAAATGGAGTAAAAAACTTGGACTACAGAAAAATGTTTAAGTTCCATTGTGAATAGTTTTCTTCCAGCTGTATTTGTTTTTATTTGTTAAGTACTGCCCATGGACTCAGTGTCATGCAGGACATAAAGATGAGTCCAGCAGTGTAGAGCTTACAGTATTAAGAGAAAAAAGACCAAATAAATATAAGTCATGTCTGCAAAAGGGGATCTTAACAGTTATAAGGCTAAAGTTCTAGTTTGTCTTATGCTAGGAGAACCCCTCATGTGGGATCCTCCAGGCACACTGGTACATAAGTACATCTCAGGATTTAGCTTGAGGATTTAGGATTGAGTAACATCAGATCAATAGGAAAAAAGACATTTACTGGAATGACAGTATCTACAGGAGAAGCAAGTTATACTAGTATAGCTATACTGGTTTACACGCGCACCAAATCACTTTCCCCTGCAGACAAGGCCATAGATAATACAAAATAAGATGAAAAGAGAAACATGTTGATGCTTTTTATTCCCTCCAATTGCTCAAACTGTTGGGATAAAGAGATGATTACATCTATGTTCTGAAGCCCCTCTGAGGTAACTTCCAAAAAGATACGGGCTTCTAGTTTGAGGGAGGAGGTGAAGGAAGGACATCTGGGTAGACTGCAAGGCCCACAGAGCTAGGAGTGCCCTCCCCCCCCCCCCCATTTGTGTAACAGCTTGCATAAAAATAGAAACAACTTGAGAGCAAATAATCACTATGCTGGAAGGTGGATTATGTAGGAAGCTCTTTCCACCAGCTGTTCTAGTATTACATGTAGAATTACAGTTCCATAGCTGGCATTCCCCGTTCCCAAAGAGGGCTTTTGTAGTGCTGCTCAGAGGCATAAGTTAAAATGTTCAAAAAAGGCTTCTGACTTTTTAGATTTCCGTCTTGAGAATCTGTGGACATGGTTTTCATAGATGTGAGTGCTCAGGCCCCAGATATTTTGTGATGGCTACAGATAATCAGAGATCACTGCAGAAAATGTAATCCAACTGTTTTCTGATTCCTCCCCTTTACACTTTCTTCAGCTCCAGAAAGCAGAACATAATTCTAAACATCTGTGATTATGTATTTTTTTTTAGCACCAGCAATTTCTTTTATTCAAGGCTAACCTGTTCCGTTTTACATTATAAACCTGATAATATAATACAACCTGTTTAGCAATGAGGATGATTATGTATTTTAAATGTTCATTTATCTGAGTAATATATACAACATAATACATACAAACAGCTGACATTTGGTCTGCTCTGAGACTAGGCGGCATGCTTATTTAACAATTTTGAAAATGGTAAAATGGTGAGCTGGAAATTAAAATGTCATTTTAAAATATTTGTATTTAACTTCTCTGATTCAGCCCTTTGCTACATTTCCCTTTGGCATATTCGAACTATGGGTCATGGTAGCAGCCTGACACTATGGATACTTTGAACGATATACTGAACAATGTTGGCATTTCAGCCTAATTAGTTGCATCCTATTTTGTGATTTGTCTTTGGTCCTTTGGGTTGCCAGCCAAGGGTTTTTTATCTCTTTTATGCTCATCATTGTCTTGTTTTAAATGTCAGCAGACCAGTACTTGTGTAATTGTGTATTTTTTTTCCCTTTTTTCTTTTTTCCTCACTCTGTCAGGAAGTTTGACACACCATTTCTACATCTCAGCCAAGCTGCAGAAGGAAAATACATTTCAGGATTGAGTGACATGCAAAGCATTGAATAGTAAATCCATGTCTTGATTACTGGGCCATCTGTTGCATCACATAGCAAACTCAAGGCTCTACTTTAAGACTCCAATGTTATGTCTAATGGGAGGAATAGACTAGATATATTGAACTATAGCCCTTGTGTTAGTGATTTTCAACCAGGGTGCTGCAAGATCCTTTTAGGCCAGGTACAGACATTACACTTCTACCAGTATAAGTGTTTGGAAACTGGTTAATACCTATAACAGAACAGAAATTCATCGCACGTAGACTAATTTAAAAATGGCAGAACCCGATCTAAGATTTGCTATCCCTCTCTCCTCCTCCCAACCAAAGGGTACATGTGTCGTTTGTTCTCTGTTGATCTAAACTCTGCCACTTACAGAAAACCAGGTAACTTAGATGGATTCCACCTCGGGCTCTCTGAATGTCTGTACCTAGCCTTAAGGATGCAATGGGTGCTATGCAACATAGCACTGTTAGGTGTGAAGACACCTACACATAATTAAAGAAATAAACCCAGTGATTTCAAATAAAAATCCATAAGAGCAAAAATATTCTGACCTGTTTTGGTCTTTCTGAATTCTTTACAAGAGTAGAAGAGGCAGCATATTCCGAAGGAGACCTTAAGTCTAATGACATCAAGAACCACTGGCATAGCTGTTCAACAGAGACAATACTCTAAGGCATTTGGCTAGTTCATCTCTTTGCAGAGACTTATGAAAATAACAAGGTAAACACCAGCTCAGATTTATTTTTAACGTGCTTAACTTGTATACCTGGATGCAACGACACTTTTTCATGCAAAATTCAGAAAAAGAAAAGAGGCATACATACATAATGTTCAGTTTATTTGTCATATTTCTACTCCTCTTACTCAATGACATCACTTGGACATTTGTGTCAATTTTTTTAAAAGCTCTTTGTTCACTAGGTTTACCAGTAATGAAAGCAACCTAGCAGGAGCTACAGGAAAGTCTTGTGTTTTTTTGAGATGGAGTATATCAGAGTTTGGCTGTTTTAGTCTTGGCTTAGGGGAATAGCCAGAATGGCTCAGCACTGTTGGGTGCATGCAGACTTGCATCTCTTCACGGTTTTTTTTGCTTGGTAAGGAGAAACATGCAGGTGGCTTGTAGCAATATTTAATTGTGAAGTTGCTTTTCACTATGGCAACATTTTGTGGAAATGTCTCCATAATATTTTTCCGATTAGCTCACACTTGGCCAGTATGCCCGTGATTGTGAAATTATCTATTCATTGTGTGGCCCATGATATTCTATTACTGTACTATAATGATTACTGTACAATGATGCAGTGTGTGGAGAAGGCATACTATTTATGTAAGGGGATAGAAAAGCAATGTTCTATTACCCAGGACGCCTACCATGTGTGCTACAACCATGCAGATGTTGTGTGATCATGCATGTGAAAATATCTTTGTGGAAGGATTAGAAAGCACTGCAGTCAGAACAAGTGAACACCTAAAATTGCCTTGCAAAGCTTCTGTCGTTAGGTTTGTCCTCACTGTTTAAAACCCATTTTGCTGACAGTATTTGAATTTTTGGAGCAATGTAAGATTCATCACAGGTGCCAAATGAAATTAAGTGGGTTTAAATTGGAAACACACATTTTTGTCATCACTATTTATTACAATACATGCCAATGAAAATTGCACTCTTGGTGAAACTACAGGTGAAATTTGAAAGGTCATACACAATATTAAGCCAAAAAAGTCACACTTTGAACAGTACCAAGAAGAGTATATAACCAGATGAAGGCCAGTATAGTTTATGATCAAAAGGATAATTTAATGTCAAGATTTGGACATGCCAGTATTGCTGTTGTTCGACAATATTAGATGAATTATTGGTAAATCTGATTGGCTTTCCAAACAATTTTATGGAAAAAAAATTACAGCCTAATAAAAACAGGAATGAAAAGCACCTTCTATGAAACCAAGTCAGTGTAACCCACAATCAACTTAAATTGATTGTAATAGCAAAAAAAAACAGAAAAAAAAATACATTTTTATTCCATAATAACATTTACAGGGAACTGAACTCTAGAAATCTCACCACTGAAATGAGAACATTTCTTTCTGGTCTTTAGGACTCCCACCTGTGCCTTGATTCATAATTTATACTTTGACTTTTCAGCATGCAAGAGGCCTTGGCACATCGTGGCAAGCATCATAGATGGAGTTTGGGTTAAAACATGTTTTATTGGGAAGCACAGGGTATATCCTAGTTTTCACTTCAAATACTTGTGCACAATTTAAACAAGACCTTCCTCTGCTCCCAATAAATACACACCAGATGTATCTTTTATAAATGTTACATTTTGCAGTGTCTTGACACATGCCAGTAGTTTGAAGGCTGTGCATGCTTCACTGGGGCATGAAAGCCCCTTCCATTCATTCAACTGTGACGTTTTGTAATAGGCAAAAATGTTAGTGTTGTCAACCACTCGGTGTTCAACTTTATTGACTTCCACTGTCCAATCTGATGCTTTTATTAGAATCATATACAGAAGTGCCAGATTTCTTTAATTGTAGGCAACGAAGAAAAATGGGAAAAAAAGTTCACCTTACTGTTCTGATCCCTAAAGCTGTGCATTTTCTTCTGCAGGGCATATCTTGAAATAAGGGACATATCCAAAAGGGTTGCAGTGGCACAGTCGCACCCTGCCTTAAGACCATGTCGCAGAAGCAGTGGCAGGGGACTTTTTTTTTTTTCTGTCCCCAAAGCAAGCAAGGATTCCTACCATTTCCCTCTCCCCCATCATGTTTGGCTGGCCTGGGGATGGGAAGTGCTCCAGAGTCACTTCTGTCCCCCTCCAGCTGAGCTGTGCAGGGACGTGGGCTCAGTCCATGAAAGCAGCAGGTAGGAACCTCCTCCCTGCCTGGTCCCCCCTGGGTATTCCTTGCCAGCCCACCACTGCTGCTGTCACTGTCCTGGGCTGCTGGAGCAGGGCAGCAATAGCTCTGGAACTCCCTCTGCTCAGCTGGGGATAGAAGCAGCAACAGGCAGGAGAGGAGGGAAGAAGGGAAGGCAGGTGACATGCTGCTAATAACAGAAGGGAGAGGAAGGGGTGGTAAGAAAAAGGGCAAGGGAAATGTTACCTGCTTTGGGGCTTAAAATTAGTTCCCAGCTGCTGCTCCTGAAGCATGGTCTGCCTGCCCTTGGGGCAGGTGAAAGGGAGCTGGGACCAGAGATGCAGCTACCCCTGCAGTGCTCCTTGCTGCTCCCACACCCCCATCCTTTACAAAATCCTGGATCCTCTAATGCCTGCAGTAAAAGTTTAAATGAGTCCTAAGCTCAAGATACAGGTGAAGTAAAATGCAATGAAGAATATTTCAGTTCTACCTAGAAGTTGTAAATAGGACAGAAGTTTTCTGTTGAAGGACTCTCTTTTCACACTTATTGCCTGAATGTGCTTTGACTTTTACCATCTTCCTTGTTTAACACTAATAATTATAGTGTGTCAATCATCTGGATTTTTATAAAAAGGAATAGCAAACACTTCAAAACTATTGTCCACATGGGGTCTAAACAGACTTTGCATGCACCCACGCAGATACAGACACCAACAGAAATTATAGCTTAGCTCTTGAACAAGAATCCAGATGAGCCTAAAAGCACACCTAGTCTGGGGTTCTGTCAGGTGTCAAAGAGGAGCGAATTCCAGATCCAAGAGCTCTCTAGCAAGAATGACCTGGTAGAGCTGCAAAACTGAAGTGAAATTCCTTGAGAAGGGCAAAGAACCCCTTTTAACATACATCACATAACAGAGATTTCAAAGCACTCAGGCACACAACACATTGGAGATAGCAGTTCTTTATAGAGAGGCAAAAGATCCTTGAGAAGTGCTCTGTGAGAGCTTCTTGGCAACAAAGACATACATGTCCTTTCTGTTCTTAGCATTCACTTTCCATAACATAACTTTAAGGCAGGGAAATAGTATTTCCTGTTTAAAGAAAGGCAAATCATTATCATCTCTAAATTTTTAGGAGATCAAATTCCCATGGTGTTCAGTTACTACTACAATGGCATACTTTAGTTTGAAATAATTTGGTCTGGAACTTGTCATAAGGTTCAGAAGGCACTGCGTTAAAGTTGAAGTTGTTCCCTTCCCAAAAATTCATTAATGTAAAGTTTTACTGGAAGTGACTTGTACCTTTCCAAAATATCAAAAGCACCTACTTAAATCTTGAGGAACTTAAATCTTGGACCCACGCATGTCTCTCTTGGTCTTATGTTCTTCTCAAAACCAGAAAATAGCAAATTAAGGCACACCTGCTTTATTTTTGGCGCTGGAGTTAGCCAGTACCGTTGGAGATATACTTGCACACCATACGCTCTAAATAACATACGCACCTTGTTTTGGGAAGGCACAAGAAAGAAAAAAATGATTTTTTTTCATAGTCATGGCTGAATGCAAGGACAAAGTCAACTACTCAGTGTCACTCACTTTCTCCTTTCAACTAAAGCTTTAACCCTGTCACAGCTGCTGCCAAATTGGTAGCAACTTTTGCAATCCCTGCTGAATTGGTACCAGCTTTTGTCTGAGCAGCTGTGACAGAGTTAAAGCTCTAACTGAAAGGTGCAAGTGACACTGAGGCTTTACCTCTTCTGCATGTCCAGCATACAGACCATCCCTGGCAGCCACGACCGTGTCCCCATGCCTTCATTCCAGCATGGAAATCATCTTCACCTAAAACATGCACCTCAATTTTGGAGAGCTATTTTAGGGGAAAGGCTGTGTGCGGTACGCAAGTAAATACTCTGAGAAAATATAAGCAAGTCACTCTACAGTAGGCAGGCGTGGGCCATGACTAAAAAAAACTCACTGTTTTCTCTGGTGGGAACTGTATTCTTGCATTGGTCTCCAAGGAATCCAACTGCCCTTTACTGTGTTATGGACAGTTGAATTGACTGGTGCAGTGATTATTTGCAACAGGTTGCCAGGATCTGAGACGTGCAGACACCCTCCACTTCCATCAGTTAGGAGAAGTATAGCTGTACAATAGTCTGTGCTTGCTCTTGGGAGTTGCCTGACACTGGAAGCAAATATGACAGTGCACTGCAGATGTTGTTCTACAGGGGATCCTTAGGGCAAAGCTCAAGGAGTAGTAACCTTTGGCAACTTGTGCAGGTGAGGGTTGGCACAGCTGGTGACATGTTTGTAGGTAGGCAAGAGGAATCTGGCCCTAAATGTAGTTTTTGAGAGCCTGGTTTTTTTCACCTGTGTCCATCTGCTGTATCCTGCAGTTGTCCCACCGCATCATTGGGAGCAACAAAGCGCTATGAAAAGCTAACAGGCAAGGTAAGCCATCACTCAAAGAAAACACAAGGTTGTGAGGCAAAGCTTATGTGCACTTTAAATTCTGTTAAAATTGGAGCATGCAAGGGACCACAGCTGTTGCAAGGAGTTTTGAAAGAGTTACTTGCACTTCCCAGAAGGGGAAGCCATCCAACACCACCCCCTTGAAAGAGGCTAGTGCTACCCCAAACACTAAAATAAGCTGAAAATATTGAGGAAGTTCCTAATTGTGCTAGTTGGTTTAGGGGTGGTCCCTCCAGGGAAAAAATGAACTGAGACCAACAGATGGCAGCTGAAGGACTGAAACGCCCAGTAGAGCATGCCATACAGTCAGTCAGCAGGAACATGAGTGAAGCAATGCATACATCAGGATATTAATGATAATAGTCCCAGATCCCAACTACAAAGCACTTATATGTGATTTCTATATATATGGAAGATATTTATGGATCGCTTGATTCCAAATGATATATTTCTTCATTTGTTACACTGCAAATATAGCTCAGGCCTGAAGTTAATTTTCTTTTAAACTGTCTGATCACATAATCTCCTGTAACAAAACAAATAGTGGGCAATTCTTGCACATGGTGTGGTGTAATCCCCTATTTGTTGGCCATTTCTATATTCTAATGCTGTGGGTAGAAAATAAGAACATGATTTGTTATAGCATAACAATGTGTACTATACATTACATACTATACACACAGACATAGAGAAGAAATTGAATTAATAATCATAAAGTGCAGAAGGCACATACCGTAATAATGTATGCTTCTTTAACCCTTGTATCCTGGCCAAATTTACATTGGAATAATTATATTCTGTCTAGTTTAAATCTTCCTTGAATTTTATTTGGACATGGTTTTCATCGTCTCTTCCTTTTCTACACTACTGAAAAGTCTTCTGTGTCTCTGCTCTTCTCCCTTCTGTGGCACCAGTTTGTCTCCTTTTTTGGCCTTCCTGGTTTTCATATCACTGCCCTCAGTCTTATCAACAAGCAGCAACTAGTATGATCTGCCATGTCTTCTGCTTTCCTGCCACAGCTGTGTATCCCCAACCCCCACACTTAAATTCTTTCATTGGCTTCTGATATCTTTCTCAACTACCCTTTCAAGACATTGTTTTCCCAACTCCTCTCTGACTTATGCCTTGCCATCTCTCCTTACCTTGACATATCCCAGCCCTCTCTTCCTTGAGCTGCTCTGCAGCTTTTCTTGCACTTTTTGCTATGCCAATGAAACCTCTTTGGCATTGTACACCCTGCAGCCTTCTTCAGACCTGTCCTCCAGATTCCCATCTAGGGAGCCTTTCAGCCCTGATCTATAACAATTCATAATCATTACTTCAAATCATTACTTGCATAATCATCACAGACTAATATACCTAAAAACTACAAAAGCCTCTGAAAAATATCTTTAGGCTACACTAATCAATAATGCTTGGCTCATGATAATGTCCCATCCTTCATCCCACCCACTATACTCAGATTGCTGCTTTGTCCTTGTTTTCCAGCAGAAAATGTAAGTGCATTGGGGAAGTATCTTGTCTTTGCTTTTAAATATACACCCAAATTGCTTTAGAAATGATCATTCAAAACAAACCTCACTGCATTTCTTATTAGTCCAAGTCATAACCAGTCTCATTCAACAACGGCTAAACTAAGCTAAGCTACAGGTGTGAGCTAGAATTATGATCATCAGTATCAGTCCTTATCTGAATGCAGTAGCAAAGAATTCAAACCCCACAAAGTCTCTGCTAAATTTCTGCTGTCTTTGTTTTCCCCCCCTTTCTTTTAGTAGCTGTCATTTGGGTTTATTGGAATCAAGCTGCAGCTAACTTCTACTCATTCAAAAATGTAGTGAGCAAAACCATAACCTGACTTATAGTCTGTGCAACTCCACTGAGGTCAAGATGTTCACCTCCAGTGGAGATAGAAATATTGTAACTCAGAACAGAATTAGGCCTGATGTTTATTCTTTCTCAGACAGAAATGCTGCTCTTACAGCTCAGTCTGAAATTCATCATCATCTTCTGGTTTTTACAGCACCTGCTTTCTTTCTTGTTTGGAATTAGGTTTTTGACCCCAAGACAGGAGCAGGATTTACTGATACATTTAGGCCCTGTTCTCAGTAATCAGTTGATAAGAAGAATCCAAGCTTCAGTTGGATTTGGTCCTCAATAGTCCATTAAGAAATGGGCTTTGACCAGTTGAATGCTGAGATATTTAGCAGAAGGTTTATGTAGTACATTATGTTACTTCTGATTTCCGTTGGAGTACTGGCATAACCATTTGAGGCATGATTTATGTATGCAATCTAGTGCAGAACTGAGGGGATATGGAAAATGTTACAAGTTGAATGTTCAAGAAAACGTTACAGAAGAAACAAGTTGAGATAAGACTTTTCAATGGTTTCATCTCTTTTCCATAAGTACAACTTGTGAAATCAAAAAGCTTTAATTCACTTTTAATTATTTGTGCTAATTGTGATTTTGTCCCAGGGCAGAAAAGTCCTGGAATTGGCATGTACACATATCGCCCTTTTATTAGGGTTTAGTGAGTGGCTAAATTTGCTGATGCTTTGCTGTCATTGATTCGATCCCAGGGCAACCATTCAGATGTACCCCACAGTGTCCTGTGACAAACCGTTAGCAATTCATAACCGGTGAACCTTCTCAGGGTTTGTCCTGGGGCAACAAACATATATGTCAGAATGGTCATGCTTTGTCCTGAGAGAAAATGATGACTTCTGGGACAAACGCAACATCTCGAGCCCTGATTGTTTGTGGAAATGAGTTAGTTAAATGTGTTAAAATTCATTTGTAGGTACAAAAACAATACATGTTTTTATTTGGCTGATACCAGTTTTCCACCACGTCAGGGAAGCTTGTCATTCCATGGGGATTGTTAGAAATGTTTTTTAACTTTCTCATTGCTCTATTAATTGTAGTTTGTATTGTTATAGCTATTTCCAACAAAGCATCTCAAAGTTTTTAACAACTATTAAGGAATATTAGTAGGTAGACAAATACTATTTACTTCCATTTTATGAAGAAGCAAATGGTGGCATAGAAAGTGGGAACACCTATTTCATGATTTTCAAGGTTACCCTTTATCCGCAAGGCAATCCCCCTTCTCCTTTCCTGATACTTTCTAAAAACATTGAACAAGCTTATTGTTTTTCAATGAATGCACGTTTGTGACCATCACTACAAACAATTTATACAATGAACAGTAATACCAAAGACAGTGATACAGATTGTAGGGCTTAAACTTTGCTTAGAGTCCATACTTTCAAAGAGAAGTCACTTTGAGATCAAATCAACTTGCCTTTTTGGCATATAGGATCTTGCACTTGGAGAAGGATGTGTCTTTGTAAAAGTGGTTAATGGAATTCTCCCTAGAAAAAGGTGGTGGAAAAGCAGGTGAAATTACATCATTTAAGGAAGAAAAGTCCATCACTTTTGAAATGTTTATTTTGTTTCAAGGAAACCTTCCCTATAGCTTCTTTTTAATCCCTGAATTAAAGAATGAAAGTAGATAAATTCAGATACAGTTCTACTGCTAAAACCTCTGCTGACATCATTGGCATGTCCTTGTTGTACAGGTGTATTTGATTTCTCCACATTGCCTTCTGCAGCAATGATTCACAGGTATTCAAAAAGGGAAAAAACCAAAACTGAAGCTGTGGTTTAAACTGCATCTGAGAGACAGGCACTTACACATATGCTAGAAGCCACTACAGTCTGTAAGACCTATTGCTGATTACAAAGGCTGAAATTTCCAGTGCAAACAAAATTGTCCTTGGACCAAAACAGTGGCAAATGGCACCAATTTACTCAGATATTTAAAAACTCTAAAGTTATTTGATTAAATGAAAAAAAAAATCACAGGCCTAAAAGTCATCACAGCTTTCAGATGAATATTCATTTTGTTTTTGAAACCAAGGAACAATGATTTCCAATATATTTACAATATTCCAGTTTAACCAGAAGCTGTTCTAGTATGTAGCACAGAGGAATGCTTCCTTCTAAATCAGTCTTTCCATCGGTGGCGGCTGCACCATGTTCCACATTTCCACCCGAGATCCCTCCTTCTCCTGCCGGCTGGGGCTGTAGGTCCCTTGAGTTGCCCGTTTGTTGGCAGCTATGACAGAAACCACAGCTGCCAAGAAGAGGATCAGTAACAAAGCCAGCGTAACTGAGCCAATAGAGGTGAATATATTCGAGATCAAGTCAGCTGTCAACTAGAAGGATTGAAATAATTATAAATATAATTGAGATTAAGCAAATGGAGGCACACACACAGTGGAGCTACCATGGTGGGAAAACATTTTAGAGTATGAATCTTAAAGATGACAAAAGATTTAGGATTTAAAAAGCATTGGGCTAGGACAAAAAAAAAATCAGCCTTCCAAATTTCGAACATCAGCTTTATAAAAAGTCAATCTATTACTAATGACTAATTTATTTGGCAATTTTCCTTCTATATGCAAGTCATTTATAAGCGTATCAGAGTTTATTTCTAACATATCAATTATTTAGTCATTATCCACTTAATCAATTTTACTAATAAGTCTTTCTCCCTAGCTCATTGACAATCAGTTAATTGCAAATCTTTAATACTTCAGATTTGAATTGTATTATCTAGATGCCTATGAATATTTCTGTTTCCTTCACTGGGCAAATCAAGTTTCTAATGTGAACATTTGCAATTATAAATTCAAACTTTGCTTTCTGTAAATAGTTTTGTAGAATATACCATTTTAGCAAGTGTTACTTTCAGTATTTTTTTTTACTAGAATATTTTAAGGAGATGAACTTATAAAAGTCAATGACCATAACTGAAAAATAAATAGCCATACAGCATGTTTTGTAATATTCACTTTACTATCCTATCAAATATAAATGTTACTTCTTTACCAATGGAGATTTGACCTGTGTCCTTAAAACCCTTTTCCAGAGAGCAATACATTGCAGAATGGATGCATGGAGTGAATTATTTTATGTATTATTTACAAAGGGCAACGAGAAATGTAATGTCATCAGACACAATCAAACACATCTGTCAGACACAAGGTTTAGTTCAATGAACTGGTGTGTTAGTAAATGCAAATATTGTTTTTATCAAATAGACTCCACAGAAAGGAAAGCCATTGAAATGATACGGACACATAGAAAAGTGGACACTATGGACAGTATGACCCTAGAAGGTATTGGTCTTCCAGGCAGATTTTACATCATCTTTTGACTGATATTAAAAGCGACAGTTGAACTGTTATAGATGAATGTGTGCTTGAGGCTGAATTTTTATATCCAAAATGTTTAAAAACAGAAAACAACAGGTCAGAACTCATTTCTGCAGTTAGATACAGTTTTATACAGAATATTTAAGCCCTCATTAAGTGAACTGCTTAACATTCCTGCCCATGGGGATACTGCACTCAAATATGGAGTACCTTAAAAGGTCTCTGACTCCATAGAAGTGCCCAATACATGCAGCATGAACCTATACTCTTCAACATTTCTGCAATAGAACAGCAGCACCACAGGAAAATCATTAAGACAATCCTCTTTTTCTGATTAAAACTCCCCCAAGTTATTATAATAAAGGCAAGTTTGGCTTAGGGTTGCCCCTCAGGGGGCTCTTGACCAGCTGAGTTTGCTTTCTTCCTTTGTCCTTGATCATTAAAATATGACTCCCATGATTAAAAAAGTATTAATTTTTCTATACAGAAATAACTTACTCCAGGTGATAAATCACCCTGTACTCAAAAACCTGAGACAAGGTGATGTTGGATATGGCGGGGCTATCACATTGTCAATGCAAATGTCATTTCATTAGCTGTTTAACCAGCATTTTAAGAATATAGTTTTCTGTTTCTACTTGAGATTTTTTAATTGACTCTATCAGCCAATTTTGAAAAAATCATCAAAATAGAAGGGACTTTAAGTCTCATCTAATCTAATCCTCTGCACAGATATATAATTTCCTCTTTCTAAATTAGCCCGTATACATGTCCATCAAAGCTTTTCTTGAAACACTCGAAGGGAGGATTAAAAAAATCCAAAACCTCCATAATGATGTCTTTCCCCCTTGTCATTGAGGAATCTGAAAATCTCTCAATCATTAATGGATTGCTATCCTTACAATACCATTGTGAGGTAAGGATTATTATGTCCATTTTGGAGTCTGGGAAACTGAGGATCAGCATAGATTAAGTTGTTTGCTGAAAGTCAGACAGAAAATCTGTGGCTGAACTTAGCCCCTTGGGTGGTAGTCCACTAACCAATCTGTTACTGCGTTCTTGAGAGAGGTAGTTAGCCATGTTACTCTGAAGTCAGGAAGAAGACAGGCCAGGGTGATTCCTTAAGGGCATAGATGAAACAAGGGGCATGTGTGATGACACTTTAAAGCAGGTTAAATGCTTTTGCACTGCTTTAATTGTGTTGATGTTTGCAAGCGTTGGTGATGTATTACGCATTAATTCCAGCTGCTGTGGCACATTCAGCGGCATAACATGACTTAACTGACTTAGGGAAGCAGCAAATTAAAACGCCTGCAAGGAGTTTGTTTGCTTCCCTACAGCTGCGGAGTGAAGCTCTGTTCAATTCAGGGACTGTGGAGGTAGCCCATGCAGGCAGCCTGGCAGCAGCCCAGGAAGGCAGGCTCCACCAAAGGAAAAAATTGTCTTTGTTTTTTTCCCTTGGAGCCTGCCTGCCTGCATGAGCTGCATGGGGACCTGGTTCTTCTCTCCTCCCCGGGACCAATGGAGCCAGGTACCTGTGGGTGGGTGCCACCTGGGGGGGCTGTCACTGTTGCGGAGGTAAACACCAGCCCCCCTGGTACCCTGCCCCTTGTAGCTGAGGGACCACTCTGCCCAGCAGTCGCTCACCCTCCCATCCCCGCCACTGGAGATGCAGGTAAGACATGGGTGTACATGACATGGGGGTTTACTTTGCCCTAAATTGAAGCAGTGTTTTTAAAAATCCACCACTTCAATTTAGGGCCCTCGTTTTGTCTACACATGCCTTAAGAGATTAACTGGTCTGAACAGACCATCTGTAAAACAGGCATAATACAGGAATCACTGGATAAATTTTTTGGGCTGCAATATACAGAAGGTCAGACTTGATCAGGGGCAAGCTAAATACAGCCCATGGGCCAGATTCAACCCATCAGGCCATTCTATCCAGCTTGTGGGGCCCCGAAATATTTCAAAAATTAATATTTATGTGCTCCTGGCTGCCTGTCAAAGATGACTGGAGCCTGGGGCAGTAGGATCCAGGGGAGCTGCCACCAGGATCCAGCAGCCCAGCTCTGCTCCACCTCCAGCCATTTTCCTGCTTTCCTGCTGGTGCACTGCTCCAGCACCACATGACTCCTGGTTGCATCACCAGACCACAGGAGCACAGGGTCCATGCTGGAACCCCAGGGCCAGGAGCAGAAGGGGTGCGTGTGCATGTGTGCACACGCATGCAGAGAGGGAGGAACAAAGTGTGTGTGTGTGTGTGTGTGTGTGTGTGTGTGTGT
>JAGPOW010001543.1:59415428-59451794 GCA_030014935.1 Caiman crocodilus | reverse complement strand
GTGTGTGTGTGTGTGTGTGTGTGTGTGTGTGTGTGTTCACAGGGTGAGTCCCACATCCACACACCCCTCACGCTGCCATACACACAGACCACCACACCCACACCCCTTCACACACCCCAACCAACTTTCCCATACCCACCCACACCCCCCATATCTACACACACCCCTCCACATGCTCCCTCACCCCACAACCATAACCCCCACACCTGTCCACCCAAACGCACACACCCTCCCCCACATCCCACATACTCACACACCCACATCCCCCCACAAACCTATACCCACCCTCATTTCCCCCACAATATACAAGAGATAGACTTTATTTTAAGCTATCGTGCAATCACTTCTATGTACACTACACAAAAACGTGTAAATTGGGACAAAAATATTTTTTGAGATCAAATAAATGAATGTTGTAGATGTTTGCTTTTTAGAATACAATTTTGTCTTTTTCTGGTTTCAAGATGACAAAACTTCTTGCTGAAAGGAGTACTTCCAGGGGCAAGATGAGCGACTTCTGGTAGCAATGGTTAGGGACAGGACATTCAGTCACAAGATAATGACCAGGGGTTGGAGGTACCTGTTAAGGGACAGGGCTACCCATGTTTACTCAAAATTCGGTAAGCGGCCCTCCACCCGAAATAGTTGCCTGCCCCTAAACTAGATGATTCAATGGTCTGTTCTGTCCATAAACTCCACGTCCACGTGAGCATGGACATTTGTTTCCCCAGGGACAGTTAGCAGCAGCACACTTTTTGCTATCAGTAGTTGTCCCTGTGGAACTCCTGTGCCACGTGCCCTCTAGTGGACAGTAGGTTACCCCGGGTGGTGTAGGGGAGGTGGGGACCAGCACTGGGTTGGCCCTGGCAGCCTTACCTGAAATCCTGGGGGCCTCCTGGGGCTGCAGCAGTGGCAGTCCTGCTGCTTGGAGTTTGGCTGGCAGCCAGACTGTGGCTCCAGCCAGTCAGGCACCAGTTTTGAGTGGCGCACACTGTCCTCATATGCACTGCTCTGCTTTTTGTTTGTGTGGGTTTTTTTGATCCCTGAATGTCCAAGGGTCAACCCCCCTCCCCCCATGCTGCTCCCTTGCAGTGCAGAGAACAACTGAATGTGTGCTACATGGCACTCAGTCCATGGGCTGGACTGAACACAGCCCATGAATCTACTCAGTGGTGCAACCAGGATGGTATAAATGGGACAACTGCCTTGGGCACCAACATGGGCAGGAAGGAGCAAAACAGAAAGCAGCTGCTGCCAGCAGCCATGTGATTGCAATTATGATTGTGGAGGCAGTAGGAAGACACCCCTGCCCCTGTCCCACAGTCTCTTAACTGTGTCTCTATATTGATTAATCTATTAATTCATCTGGTGTTTTCCTGTTCAGATAGACCATGTCATATATATCCCGGTGAAGACAGTTGAACCAACAGCACATTTTAAGGTCATGCTCTATCCCGGTAATTTTTTTTTCTATTTTAGACCAAATAAATTTTGGGTGGTAAGAAAAAATGCAAATATGTTGGATTAAAAGTCAGAATGATCTAAACTGCATTCATATTCTATAGATCAATATAGAATGTACAGAGTCCATTCCCCTTAATCTGCACTAGCTATTCATTTTTAACTTTCAGTATCTGGCCAGCTTACTGTAACAGCCTACTGTAACTATATAATAACGATTGTAGAGGAAGCTGCTGGAACTGCACTAGTTTCTGGAATTGGTCAAAATGTATCTCACAATTCGAGTCTGTCAAATTGTTAAATCTCAGATTAGGATCTAGGGAACCATTTTCTGCCATAAAGATACTTCTACACCAAATGTGTTTTTCTGTTCACTCCAATTTTCTAATATTAAAGAAATTTGCCCTTCCTCTATCCACTTGGCTGGGCCCTATTGAGCTATAAAAACTATCAGACATGGGCTATCCTGCTCTGTCAGCTCATATCAATACTAAGGTTTACAGTGCGAGTAGCCCTATTAGCAGTAGCAGTGAACTAATACAGAGTTGCCAGAAGGGTCTGCAATCTGGTCCCATGAAAATCAACTGTTTTTTTTCACTAATTGATTGCTCAAAAGTTAATTTAATATGGAAGATGGAAAATGAATTGGCTTCAATCCAAAAGAAAAAAAATAGAATCCAAAAAGAATTTTAAAAAACTCTGTCATAGGCATCAGGATCTGCTTGTCATAATATTTGATACTGATGACAGAACTGGGAAATATGTGAAAAAATAATCTGTGGTCCCAGGAAAGATGAGGCACTGAGAAGTATCAGAAACACAGTAGACCTGATAATAAACTTGTGAAAAGGTGGCACAAGTTAATAACCGCACAATAAATGAATATTTGAATAATAGCAGGGATTGGGCATAACAGCGTGAAAATCATACGAAGGCAACGCCTTTGTCTTACTGATCCTGGTCTGTCTGTGGCTACAACCTTTCGCAATTTTTTGAGCCAGATAATGAATGCCTCCCTTGTTCTAGTGTTACTAGTCCACCTGACTCCACTGATGCTACTTATGTAAGTAAATGCTTACAAAATGGATGTAAATTGTGATCAGTGTGATCTATGATACTTATGACAGCATCCATGTTGCCAAGACTCCTGAAGTCTCAAGGCACAGGGTATAATGTATTGTAATATACAGTTAATGTCTCCTTGTATATTTTACTACCTAAACATCAATTGCACGGATCAGCACTAGTAACCCTTTTTCAGTTTTGCAACGCTTTCAGTATGCAATAGGCTTTATTAGTTTACCACAAGCCTGCAGGGGAATCCAACATGAGCAATATTGCTTTCCCTAGAGCTCTAAAAGCAGAGGGGAAATCATCCTAAAAACTATAGGAGGATGCATGGTAGAGTTTACTGCATTTCAACACAAACAAATAACTACAGGAGCATGTTGTAGAAATTATTCTTAGAGACACCTTGTCATCACAGCAGCACATCACATTATACACAGCGACTGATTTTCAGAATCCAGTATTTGCTAAAATATGTCGTGCAGTTACTAAATTTCTTCCCTAATCTAAGCACAGTACTTTTCATAAGTACATTAGTGTACGTGCAGATTACAGAGATAATTTAACTCATGTAAATTAATACTATAATGACTCATGTCAATTAGTACTATAAAGCTGTACGTGCTAACACTTTATAGGAGTGAAATGTGGCATCCAAGCTCCTAATGTCTGGTATAAGTGGGAAATCTTGGCTTCTGCAGTGACCATTACTAACACAAGGATGACACTGGGAGATGCTCAGAAGCCATATTGAAGCACTGAAGATTAGCTTCTTCTACAAAAAAGGAGGGAATCAAGTCCTTTAATTTTTAACTTCTGATAGTTACATGCCCCAAGAAAATGTCTCTGTTGGGTCTGCAGTTCTTCCAGAATCAGAGGTACTTTCAAAGCAAAAGTGTTTTGGAGGCCTTCTGCATCAGGCATTGGAGATGAGTTTCTTTTCACTCCAACACCCAAGGGGAAACAGCCATACTTTAAGGGCTGTCTAGGAGGGAAGAAAGAGCAATAGGAATTTTAAATTACGCAGACTGCAAAACTTAGGAACATGCCCTCATCTGCCATTTGCAGTACTTCCTTAAGAGTATAGAGCTGCTTACGTGCACCAGAACTGTATCTGTTTAAGTTCCCTGCTCTGAGCAACCTTGATTCCTGACACTATTGGTCAGGTTATCACTTCATTCCTAGTGAGCAAATCTGGTTCATGCCATCAGATTTACTGCCTAAAAATCAAAACCATTTGCTAAAGTAATGAGGGACTATTGACTTGAGTAGTTTAATCCATGTCAAAATTACTTTAAAGGGTTGGGGGGAGATAGGGATAATTTGACCAGAAAAAGAAAAAACCATAAAATTGATCAAAAAGCTCATAGACGTACTGAGTTTATTTCACTGAGGATTTATGACCGTCTTATCAGAAAGTTATTCTGTCTGAGGCTGGATTCAAATGAGAATCCCACTAGTTCAGTAAGAAATCCAAAGACTTGTACACAAATGCAGTATAGAGAGATAACCCTTGATTTGTGGCATATGAGACTACAGTACATTTAAAAAAGCATTAAAATAGCAATAAATCCATATCTTTACTTTCACCCAATACAGCTATATTAAATTAGCAACATACAAAGGCCTATTTCTATTTCCTATTTTGTGTGTGTGTGTGTGTGTGTGTGTGTGTGTGTGTGACTTCTTTACATTCACAAATTATCACTGTTTGCTCTTTCTAGAATAAACTAGTAAAACCATTGGTACAACTAGCTGCTCTGCCAATGCTAAATTCTAGTCAGCAAATCCTGAGAGTTATGTAGTCTTGAATGCTGGATTCCCAATCAAGAAAAAACACTACCGACTCAACTGAATCTAAGAGGTTTGTGTCTGCCCTAGGCAAATTTTGCACCAACCTCTAGAGGTGACAAACTTTCTTTAATTCACAGATGTAGTAAGCATTTGTCTAATTCCTTCAGGCTGTCACTTAAGCCCTGATTTTTTTTTTTTTAATCTGATGTTTCATATTTTTCTCTCCTTCAGCGTTGTCTTAATGGATATTCTCTACAGCTTTTCTTAAAGCATTTCAGATACAAGCTACAGTATTTTAGCTCCCTAAAATTTTGGTTCCAGTGGAATTCAGTTCAGCTAATGTTGTTTCATTAACCCATTAAGATCTAAATTTTCTGAACTCAGTGGTGGACTTTGAATGGACAAGGATTTTTTATAAGGTAGAATCAATCTAAATTACATTTTCGGTAATATGAATATCTGGTTTGTGTTCTGTTAATTGTAAGATATCAGTTGCTTAAATGGATGTGGTCTAGTAATAGCATCAAATTGCATTCAGTACATTTGGGGTGGATTTTTTAGGAAGTAACACTGAAAGAGTGATCTATTTTTTAAAGTCATTGCATTTCACTGCAGATCCAGTCCCATAAAGTACTCAGACCTCAGGTCAAATGCAACAAAAACCTCAAGGATGTGCTTAACTCTAAGCAAATGAGTAGTTCATTAAGAACATGGTTAAATGCTTCACAGGTACATGTGATCAGGACTGAGTCTTAGGTGCCTCTTTTCTTCAACCACCACTTAATCTTGTTCTCAGTGGATGCCTGGTTCACTTGGGTACTGCAGCAGGAAAAAACATTGTTATATGGTGGGCTTTTCAAATACTCCCTGATAATATTTCTGCAGCAACTGCCAGGGCTAATGTAAATGCGCTCAAGTGTTTTTGGGGATCATTCTGTTGGTGCAGCTCCGATTAAATTTACAGCTTCACCATGTTGTTAGGAGATGCCTTTTAAAATTCTACTGACAGCCTCTGGTGTAAAACTTAACCATCTGCTGAGATTTAAAAACATGAGAAGAGAAATAGATCCCTGGTATAAACTCACTGCAGTAAATGAAATTGCACTTAGGACGAATTTGGCCCAATACTGCTAAATCTCAGACCAGGCAAACAATAAGAAACAGCGTGTTAGCGAATGTGCCAGCCTCTGAGGATTGGTGTTCCATTACAGTCCAGAAAAAGTTTGGGCATGTTACGGTAGCATCCACGATACAAAATATTAAGTAGACTCTCAGCCCCAAAAGTAAAATCCACATGAACATATCCCATGGAGGGCAGAAATCCTTAAAAGACAACTTGAACAAGGGGGCTGGATAATGTATTCTGTATTATTCTTGCTGATGATACCTCTCTCAAGTTGCCCTACCCTATCATTAGCTGATTAATTTCAGTTAACATAGAGGTACTATAGCAGAAGTAGATCTTGAGCAAGAGTCTGCATTTGCACGCATAAAGGCAATGTACAAGGTTGTTCCAATGGAAATGAATGAATGTGGAGCTGATGCTGGCATTGCTGGTGGAGTGGTGAGTGCAGGATCAGGAGGATAAAATCCCAGTGCAGAGAAGTAGGGAGCGACAGATGTAAAAGCACAAGGTGCTTGAACTAGGTAGTCTGAAAGAGCAGAAGCAAGTGGAGGGAAGGGAGTGATCTTCAAAGCTGCTTTTTGTAGAGCAGTAATATGACTGTGGGCCAGCCACAGAGTGAGGAAAAAAGAGGCTTTACATTTAAGATGTGAGGCCATCAACATCTGATTGAAATGTTACATAGGAAGAATTAGTAAGATTCAAACATAGGTAAATGGAGTAGGAGAAAAAAAAACAGTGGTTGGGAATGAGATGACCAGTTTGAGTGACAGGAGGGCTGCTGAATTATTCCAAACCTTGCATGCATTTCCTTCATCTGGAATAAACACCAGTGTTAATCTCCCTTGTATCTGTATAAATCAGGAGCAATTTCACTGCAAGCACCAAACCAGCCCATATGAAACTTGAATCAGGTGCCCAATGCTTCGTACTTCATCCTCTCCTACTGGGCGTCCATTAATTCTTGTGGACCTAAGAAAGCTGCATGAGTTTCCCAGAGGGCATTATTAAATGGTTTTCATGGTTGGTCCTTATATAGACCACATAGAACGAGGTAGTTGTCTTCACATCCTTCACCCCCCCCCCCCCCGAGTCCCTGCACAAGGGGCAGTTACAATCTTCCAAACAAGCTGGTTCAAAGCCACTGCACTTCATTACTCTCCACGTGATCAGAATGTGCCAGTTATACATAATAATATTATATACCAGATATGTGTACTATGATTATGTATAATATTATTTATGCAATGACAGCAATTAATACTTGGCAGGTACAGAGTACATTTTTGTGACTGTTCTTTGCAATTAATTAAGCATCCCAACAATTGTGGAAAGATCTGGAAATGATACTGAAAGGGTAAGTCATTTGTACAACACATGACAGTTAGTAGCAGCCTGGACAAAAAACAGAGGGGTGTCCATATGATGCAATGCCATCAAGTTAATTCTGGAAGCAGAAGCAGTATTATATGCATAAGCAATACTGCTTCAGGACCCAAGCATGTATTTCAGTATGGTGCTGCACTGTGCTGTGTATGCAGAGCCATGGCAAGGAAGTTTGGTGCCTGGGGCAAAGCCTGCAGTGGCAGCCTGCCCTCACCTTGCGCACAGATCCAGGGGGCACATGCCCCTCCATTCTTGCCCAGGAGTGCATGCAGTGGCAGGAGCTGCCCCCCCCCCCCGAGTTGCTCCTTGCAGCTCTGTCCTGCATCCCATTTGCTTTGGCGCCTGGGGTGATCACCCTGCTCACCGCCCTGTCCCCCCCACTTGCTACAGCACTGTGCTGTATACATATACCAGCTCATTTGCTGCTAGCATGGCCATCTCTACTTAGTACTGCACATAGACCTACCCAGTCATGATTCCTTGTTGTGTGTTATACCATCCTATTTGCCTACTATGCAAACAGTATTCAAGGGAACTCTTCTCCCTCATTTGTTGCTAAACTTCTGCAAAACAGCCATGTACCACTACCTACCATTAAGCTGATGCAGTCAAGTAGCAAGAAAATAGCTATTTGGCTGTTTCATGCTTTCATACAGCAAGGTATCAAGTCAAAAGCTATCCTTGATTGGTGCAGCACTTAAATTGCAACCATCTATTGCTTCTAAACGTAAATAGTAATTGGATAATATAGACCTTTACTGGCCGTGTATTCCTTGCCTTAGCACGCTACATACAAATATAGTAGGTTTTTTAGCTCAGGAATTCAGCTAATTATAGTTCTTGTTTTGACAAATTTGTGTCTATTGTTATCCAGTTAGGCATTTCTTAATGCAGTTTTGATCAGGGAGAATTAACATTATCAAAATAAACTTTGATGGAAACTTCAATATAAATATTTCAAATTATTAGTCAAATTCAACATTAGAATGCATATTCCTGTTCTGTCTTGATAAAATGGAAGCCTTCATATACAGTGTGCATCTTCATTCAAATGCTTGACTTACCAGTGCTGGGGTTTTGGGAGACATCTTTGGGGCTAATGGTAAGATGTGATGTTTCTCTTTAACACAAAACCTTAACTCTGATCTCATATTTCTTTTGAACATGTTCAACTTTCCCATGCTGCATCCATGTGCAACATCATTATGCCCTCAAATGGCAGCGTTTGATGTCTTTCTATTCAAATGTGAGCTGTAGATGAGTTTTCTTTGTTTTGTAGCTGTTGAAGATAAAGGCAAATGTCTTTTGGGGTATTCCTAATGTGTTGTAATGCAAGGCAAGCAAGGAATTCTGCAGACTTTTTCCTTAACCACAAATTACAAGTGACTGTAGCTGCCCACATGTTGTACTCTAATACACTTGCTCTGAGTCACTGGGATGTAATAGAAACCTTCTCAATAGTTTCCTTTGCGACTTAGACTTCAATACAAATATCAGGACCTCCCCAAAATCATCAGGGTTAAAGTAACTGAGACCATTTTTGTAAGAGGAGAAAATAGTTTGGTCCCTCAATAGAGGGTGTGTTAAGTATAAGTGTGATCCTAAATTTGATCTTAACTAAATGGTTTCAATGGAAATGGAGGCTCCTTGAAGCAGAAAGAGCTTTGTTCTGTTCTGAGTCAAGCTAATATATATCTTTACTTACTGATGGAAACTGGTCCTGAAACGCCATTATTTGTTAATGTTGGTTGTTTTTAGATATTACCAGTGTTCTCTGAAAAAAAGTAGTGTATCCTTTCCCTGTTGTAAGTAGTAGTAGCAAACTTGCTCTAATGTAGTTCTTTTCATCAATAGATCTCAGTGTGTGTCTTACAAAGGTCATTATCATTAATCTCCTTTGTATAGGAGGGAAAACTGAGGCACAGCAAAGGGAAGTGAGCTCCCCAAGGTTGCCCAATTATCTCCTGAATCTGTGTAGTGCGCTGCCTCCCTAAACAACTTACAGTTCCTGGCAATCACATCTTAGCATCCAGGTTTTGGCTACAAGGGAAAAGCAATCAGAAATCTTGTGGTAGAGGCAATATCTTTTATTAGAACAAATAGAGGAGTTGCAAAAAAAGTATTTATTTGCAAGCTTTCTAATAAAAGATATTGCCACTACCATAAGATTTTTGCCTTTAGATTAACATGGCTAAAACCTATATCCCTGGCTACAAGGGAGGAACATGAAAATGCTCTTGTGAAATATTTCATTGTTAAAAAGAATTAAGAACAATTCATCCGGTATGTCTTGAGTACATGTCTTGTCTTTTAAACAGGAAGTTAGGATCTGTAATTTCCCCTTTGTGTGTACATCTGCAAATATGATGGGGCAGGACCTGCTTGAGATCTGTTGTTGCTGCCATAGTATAAATGTTAAATGAAGATAAAAACAGATCTAGTTATTATTTGTAATAGAGTGGGAACCATGTGCAGTTCATCATCCTTGCCAAGGCAAGAGTGCTCAAAGGGTATCACAGTAATACTGTTTGTAGTAATTGGATATCTGAACTATATTGTTTAATTGTAAGGACATTGCATACACAGGAGCAAGAAGTTAGCTGCACATGGATATTGGTTACAGCCTGAACTCAGACAAAGCTTCCACTGCACACATGGATCAGACTCTCATTCATTTTTTACTAATAGGACGTGCTCTGTTGTGCACTGGATAGTTTAGGATACTTTACACAGTCTTGACAGGCAGCAGTCAATAATCAGTGGGACTATTGCCTGCGTACAGAGTGCTAAATACAACCCCAAGGGCCTTGTTTTGTGCTAAAATATTCCAAGTTATTGAAATGACACGTTGTCCTCCATCTCATTATCAGTAATTACCCCAAACCAATAAAGGCTTAGTTCTTTTAAGTCTAAATGTGGGTGCTTTCAATCTCCCTCTCAGTAGGAGTAGGGCAGGTGCCAGTAGCTATAGTATCTACATATCCTGGAGATTTAAAGTCTCTCAGTGTTTTTGTTTCATGGGAAGATAATTTGTTGTGTACAATATAAACAGAAGACTTCTTCCTGCTACTGCTGACCATCTGAAATCATTGTGGAATTAAATAAAAAATAAAGGCTTCACAGCCTTTTAATTCAAATTTCATCTATCTAGATAGATATATCTGACTGTCTAGAGCATTCAGATAACTAGGGCCTTCATATAGATGGGAGACTGAGAATTCACTGCTGTACTATGCCTGTCAGTAAATTCCACAGTAAGCACTCCAGAGCTTGACTTAATGAATGCATTCCTCTCTGCACTAAAGTTAAAATTTAATGTGTTAAAAAGTTGTATGAATAACATTAATTGTAATTTTAAATCTGCTGAATTAAAATGTGAGTCAAATTCATGCTCAAAATTTAATGATGTAAAATCAGTTACCGAGGTTACTGAAAATAATTACAGTAAAATTTCAGGATCTGGAGTTGCACTTAATTTAGCACCAGCTAACAGCTGTGAAAAGATGCAGGCTGTTGAGATAATGCAGAAATTTTGATCAAAAAGATTCACCTGTATTAACTGTGAATTAGGCCAAAGATACCTGTAATCAAGTGCTCAATGGTTTACGTCTTTAATTCAAAGAGAAATTATTTTCAAGTCAATGAGAACTGATTTTATAGCATCTTTATGATTCACTTCTTCAGTCTCTACTTTCCCTTACTATTGTAGTATTTTAATGTTTAAAATATTTCATATTCTGATCTATTGGTGTGGATAGCAAATCAAGCAGGTTTGGGGAGAAAAATACAACATCATTGTGTGCCAGTGGTTCTCAGCCTTTATAGATTGAAGGCACCCCCCCTTGATATACTCAAGGCATCACTTGGAAATTGCCAGCTCTCAGTTGTACTTCTTTTTTCATGTGTGTGGAAAACTAATAGAGCTGTTATGTTGCTACAAAGAACTCGTAAAGACCACAACAGGTCAGAAAGTTTCTAATACTATGCATTTCTAACTGAAAGCTCTGAGTTTATCTCATGAATCATATTTGCACACCTAACAGGTGTTAACATTAAGTGGCACTGGTGACACCCTTGAAAAGATCTCCAGGCACCCCAGGGTGCTGTAGCACCCTGGTTGAGAATCACTGATACATGCTTTAAGAGAGTTCAAGTCATTTTTGAAGCTCTCTTTGTGATCCGCAAAGACGGACTGACTCTTGAGTTAAGTGAGTTAACTCAGAATTAAACACTGCCACATCTCAGTCTGGCTACAGTAACATGCCAAGATAGCTTTCCGAGCTTGCAATTCAAGAGGTAACCTATGCAGAGTAATTCAATATTCCTGAGGGTGCCTTACATGATTATTTTGTATTATATGCATGATCAAAAACTCTTCACTGTCCCTATACAATTACAACTCACCAAACTCTGAGACTGAGTAAATTTGAAGGATTTTCTGTAGGATAATTGGTCATTTTTGCCATTACACAAGAATGTAATGTATCTTACAATAAATTAAACAATAAATGTAATATATTTTAACAAAAATTAAACAATAAAGCTGTAATGTATTTTACCAATACATTTATCATATTCTCAAACTTAATGCCACTATAATCTTAGAATATGTTTTAGATCAGTGGAAGCCAAACCTTTTGGAGTATGTCACAAAAGGGAGTGCTCTGAGTTCTACCCCTGAATCCCCTTCTTTTATCTGGTCTCCTGCTCTGCTTTCTGCTCCCGTCTTTATCTGCTGCTCTGCTGCCTGTCCCCTCCCTGATCTGCTGTGTGTCACACACACATGCTGTTTGTGCTCCTTATGGCACATATTTCATAGGTTGTCCACCCTTGAATTCTGCTTGTCTGTTCCCCTTTGCTGTGTTGACCACAGGTTGACATGTGAAGACGAAACAACTTGTTCAGACTTCCTGGGTTTGGGGCATGGAGGAAATATTTGGGAAAGGCAGAAATTACCTGAAAGTGAATCCTTCTGCCCACCATCACTTTGGGAACAAGTAAGGTTCCACTACACTCTGTATCTTGGCTATCACTTTTTGTGTTGGCTACCTTAACTTCCAGAGGTTTTCCCTCTTTATGTACTATTTGATGGTGGGATCCTTCTTAGAGAGTTTGAGTACTTTTGCAAACATCTGTATTCTTTAGCAGATGCCCCTTCTATACTTAATACTGTTGTGAAAAAGAAAGGAGTGGAAGTTGGGAGACCCACCAGCAATCCAAGCAATTACTCAAAGGAGGACATCTGAATGAACTGAAAGAGCATATTGCTGGTGTGCATCTGTAATGGAAATAACTACAGTGCTACTCCTCTTGCTGTACATACTTAAAACCAAGTAATGGTACGTGTAGCATGTGAGGGGCTAGGTGGATCTGTGAGGAGCACCAGATTAACTGCTGCTTACTAGGTCAAACCATAGATCCACCTCGCCCAGTATCCTATGGCAGAGAACAGATGCTGAAAGGGAGAGTGAACTGGGTATGACCAGGGTTATATCTATTGTTCCTCTCTCACTTGCAGCTTCCAGCATTTAAGGTTCAAGGTGCCTCTATGTGGCTGAAGCACCCCATTTGTATGCCACATGTTAGTGGGTGGGTGCCTTGGCTTGTAGTGTGTGTTAGGAATCAATAGCCATCTTTCCCTCACTGTGTGACTTTTGTTAGGAATAGTACGGGGGGAATAAAAGGAACCTTACCATTGACTGATTTGAGCAACTCCTTACAAGCTTGTACCTGAGGTGTTTATGTATTTTGGCAGTATGTAACTGGGAACCCTAGCCCTGTCACCAGAAGGCAGGGCGGCCCCTTTAAGGCCAGAACTTTCTGGGCACAGAGTGCTGGTAAGGAGGGGGTTAAATGCTGAGCCTGGCCAGCTAGTCAGCTGACCGGAAGGGCCAGGCCAGGACTATAAAATCCCTGGGCAGAGCGGCAGTAGAGGCCAGTCGCCAAAGGAGGAGGAGAGCGTCCCAGAGCTCCACAAAAGGCCTTGGTGAGGGGATGGGAGGGGAGCTACGAAGGACCCCGGATGGCAGCAATCCCACAAGAAAGACTGTAGCCGACAGTGTGGAGCCGAAGCACGAACCCTGCGTAAATGTAAGCTGGCATGCTGCCTTATTTTATCACATCTTTGGGTACCGGTTATTGCCCATGGACAGGACTGTTTGTATTCCTTTTTTTATTGACTAACACTGGTGGCTTGAGCGAGGCTATCAGAGGCCTCATTTCGGGGCTCACTACAGAGTGGGGACCCCGGTGCCGGTGAGGGCGCAGCTTTTTGGGGGACAGACCCCAGCGCCAGCAAGGGCGTGGCTTTTTGGGGTGCATTGACCCTGGTGCCAGAAGGTGTGATCTTAAAAGGCCAGAGTGGTCTCGTGCACCTGATGTGCAATTTTATTTTTGTTTTTTTTGTTCCGTTTTGTTTTACTAAGATGGTGTGAGTTTGAGGTCGTTCCCCAGCTTTGAACTCGCAGCCCTCTGGCTGTGGGCCGGGCCTCTGGGGCAGGGAGGCCGGGTTCCAGATTGGAGCAGAAAAGAGGGCCATGAGCCCCAAGAAGCCGAAAGGCTAGAGCCTTGGCATCAAGCCCTGTTTGATGGATTTAGATGGGGAGGCCTAGCTAGAGACAGACCGGGGTCAAGGCCTGTGGACGTGACAGGCCCCAACATATGAAATACAAAAAGCAGTCTCCCGCTTACAAGAACTTCAGCATAATAATTTCCATCAAGATGTGACAGGCAAATAAAGAGCAGGAACCTTAAAGAAGACTCCAAGAACACCCCACATAAGGCACGGATTAACAGGGAAGATGGCGCTGGGAAGGGTGACCTGTTACACAGTGACTCCCTGGTCCTATAGATCTTGGGGACAAGACCCTATTCCATCCTGCTCTAGTCCCTGAAATACACTTGACAGCTCTGGTTCGAAGTTGAATGAGCTCTTCTCCTGCTTACTTTGCTCTCTCATTGTTATAGAGCAATTAATGTAATATTTTTGTTGACAGGGTATACAGATTAATATTTACCTTTCAAACAACAAGTTCCTTGTTATGGTTCTTGGTGAGGAGTAAAGATGGACATAAAATATGAAATTCACATCTAAAACTTCCCCAAGGTCAAAAATAGGTTGCATTAAAGCACTAGGTCAGACTAATTAAGAGAAACTCAGGTCACAAAATTTCCATCAGGATTTGACCATTCTTAAAATGTGCTGATTCAAATGGGGGTGGGGGCTGTCTCAGTTCAAGACCATCTATTTATGGAGGTGGCTGTGAGGCTATAATCAATATCTCAAGCCAATTAAATGACAGAGAGAGAGACAGACAGGTATCATTAGGTTAGAGATTGGGAAGAACGTTTTCACTGTGGGGGTGGTTAAGCATTGGAACAAGAGAGACGGTTAAAATGTCAAGAGCAGGTTAGACTGACATTTGGCTGAGATGGTTTAGACAAGGGTGATCCTGCACTGAGCAGGGAGCTGGACTAGATGAACTCCTGAGGTGCCTTCCAGCCCTTCTCTTCTCTGATATCAGGTTAAGAGGCATTTGGAGGTGTTAACCTCAAGCAAATTGTATTCAGGAAAAGCCTTTAAAAGAAAAAATTCATGCTATTAGAGGAAGGAGGAAGAAGGAAATGTCATGCAGAGATTGATATTTTTAAAGTTATTGAATAAAATGGAACAATAGCTGAAGAAACATGATTGGAAATGCACCTGAAATCGTATTCAAGGATATGTATATACTGTCTTCCTCGAATATAATATTGAATTGAATGAACACCCAGCTCATCAAGCAGATCTCTAGAAA
This sequence comes from Caiman crocodilus, assembly GCA_030014935.1. NCBI lineage: Eukaryota > Metazoa > Chordata > Crocodylia > Alligatoridae > Caiman > Caiman crocodilus. The sequence continues at coordinate 59,437,166 of JAGPOW010001543.1, read as the reverse complement.
GGAAATCCTATGCAAAGGATACAAATATTTCTGTCCTTGAATAGAACTGGAAAGATGAGGAAGGTTTGAGAGCTGTGTGTTTTAAGTAGGAGGCTCTGTGATGATATTATGTTCAGAATATAGAGTCAGACAAGACTCCTCAAGTCTGGAGGAAGAGGAGGGGCACCAGTTAGACAAGTTGGGGGGGATAACCTTTGAGTAGCAGCAAGTATGTTTGAGCATGAACTGGGCTACTGAGAATACCAAGAAAGAGGCCCAGGTCAGAAAAAACCTGTAGGCAATTTCTGATTTTTATTTCTTAGTAACTGTCTCTCGAAACCTAACAGACCAAACTTCCAAGACCACTTCTCCAAAGCAATTCCTTTTTTCTTGCATTTTATTCTATTTTATGTCATAAGCCCATTTTGGTTTATAACTTACTGTCTTGTGGGAAGAAGCAATTTCAGAGTTGCTGACAGCCACAATCATACCCTTTCTACCCAGATGTTGGGTCCCTAATATTTTTCAAATTGTAAGTCAACACCCTGTTAATTTCCAGGGCTTCCTCTACTGGAGCTCTGGAAGCTGTCTGGTTAGGGGTTGAAGAGACTGTGATTTGCTGGGTGTAAGCAGTTACCAAAATCTAGTTTACTCCCTGAAGGCTCATAGCAAAACAGCGGGGAGAGGCTTGGGGCTCTGGGGTCACTCTGACATTTTTGTCACTCCAAATTAAAGCTATTTCTGGGTGATGAGGCCACCCTTAATGAGATCAGATACACTGCACATGTTCAATACTGTTATGACATGTTTGATTTCTACAGTTCCAGTTAACCTTCAATATCCTTGACTGCATCTATGGAGTCCCTTTACTTCTCTTATCTCATCTGGGTACCCCAGGAATTCCTGCAGATGCCTACTTACTTGTACTGTCAAGCAGTGTCATATGTAATCTTCTGGCTCTATCACAGATCACCTCTGGGAACTACATCCATTCTGAATTCTTCAAAGATCTTCTCCCATGTTGCCCAGGCTTTCCAGGGACATCATGCATAGAAGACAAAATTGTCAAACTAATATAAGGGGTTTAAATCCCAACTGTGTGAAACAGGCCAACGTATATTGGTAAGTTTGAACCTAGTGTGGGAACATGTTATATTTTTGGATATACAAAGAATAATCATATAATTTTTGTCTGAGATATCTTTCATTTTGGATGTAGAGAAGCTATAAAATGAGAAGGAAAGTGTTCTAACAGGCAGCATCAGCTCTGCCTGACAGAATAGCAGCTGCCTTTGCTGAAAGATGCTTTAGAAATGAAGACATGCAGACCTTTAGAAAGCAAAATTGTAATAGTTGAGTTGCTACATATGGTATGGTACAGGGAGAAGAGGAGACCTGTGCTTTCTCTACATGTAAGCGTGGGAGAGCAGATCAGGTCAAAGACCACCAAGCACTTTTAGCTGCAATTTCTTTTTTTTTAATGCAGATCAAATTGACCATTGTAGAGGATATAATGCTGCTAGAGTCCTATCATGCCTATTCTTTCCCCAGCACCATTCACCAGACTTGGAAGACCTATAGGTCCATCTCCTCTCCACAGCTGACAGCTCTGGTTGATGACCACCAACCAGTTTTATAGTTTTTTTCAAATCAAGCTATTTTGTTACTTTCTCCCTGAGTGACTATTTGTTAACTGGTGAAGAAAATTACAATCGCAAGGTTTTTGTTTTTTTTTAGAGGACCCTTGCGTATCATTTCAAAAAGTTCCACATACCTCTTTAGTAGCTCAGCTGGAAAGAATAAAGGACTATACCCTTAGTAGGGTTCAGAAGTGGGCAGCTGTGTAAATGCAGTCAGTTTCCATTGCTGGTTTCCAAACCTGAAGATCCTCAATCAAGCATGCAGTTTACATGAGCTGATGTGTCTGAGACTTGGCTCAGTAGCTGCAGTTCTAATAGCTAGGGTCTCAGCCCAGTGTCTGTTAGAGGCAATAGGAGTTTGTTCGTTTACTTCAGTAGAAACTGGATTGGAGCCTATACTACCAATGCATGTGTACTCACCCCATATACATACTTTATCTACCCGTGTCTAGGATTTTGTCATATAATGCACATTATGTTAAGATTAAATAATCATGTCAATATTTTAGAGGACATACATGCTGATTCTCCTCCTGCTTCCAGCAGATTTACATTAATTTGTCATATTTCAACTTCCAGGCAAGTACTGCTAATTTACTTCAGTATAAGTGAAAGAAGAACTACTGTTTGCTGAGAAAACATACAAAAAGTGCAATTCAAAGAACCAGTTGTTTATGTAAACAGCTCTATATCTCTTTTATTAAGTGCTGCTATATACGAGAGCATAATTACTCCTGATCAACTGAAACAAAAACATCTTTCATATTGGCATCAAAAGGTTTTTGTTGCCGATATGAAAACCACTGAAACATGACTGAAACGTGCTAAAATTTTACTGACTCAAATGAGATTCAGGCAAGTACTTAAATATTTTGCTGATTCAGGACCCAAGAGTTTATAAGTCAGATTTTAAAAATAGCTATCCCAGTTCCAAATCTGAATAAAGGATTGGATCACAAGAGCTCAGCTTTCAAATAAAAAATTCTTATGCTCCAGCTGTTACACAATCAGTCCGTCCTTTGACTTCTATCTGACCTTCACGATAAATATATAACACATGGAAAGCTATTTGAATTTCTGGCAATGACAGGAAAGAGTGTTGCTTAGGACAGGAAAACCTTACGCTTCAAACCTTCATTTAGCCCAGTATGTGCTTCCATTGAATCCCATTAGCTTTATCTGTGTTCCACCCACACACAGCTCATTGCAGAACCAGGTCCTTAGTTTTAATGAATGAGATAGTCATGCTATCCTTGAAACTACAACCATCATGACCTATTTGTGAGTTAAGTTTTCCATTATAAACTAGGCCTACTTAACAAGTGTTCAGCTTGAAGGTGAAGGTTTTCTCCCCCTTTCATTTTGAAACTTTTAGTCAATTAAGCCATTTGTGATTTATGGAATTCGAACAGATTTATGGGCTGGTCATAGTCCATTTTTTGCCAAGTTTTCCAGCAAATAAAAAGCATCTTAATATTTTAAAGCAAACCCCTCCCCCACAGATGATTAATGTATGTTGGGGAAGGAACACTGTATGGTTTAATTTTGTAAATTTCCATGGTTATAAAAAAGAAAAGTTTTGGAAATTAACCTCTATGCAAAGATACTATAGCACACAAAGAACACATTAAACCCTCATGAATTAGAAGAGAAAACAAACTAAAATTTAGGATATAAAACAATGCAAGCCTGTTAGAAGGTAAGGATGAGTAAATGCCCTTGTGATGTAAATGTGAGTCGTCAGGGAAAACATTAGAAAGTGAAGAAAGGGAAAACAATGCCAGTGCAGTGTAAAGGATGCTGTACAGACATAATGTATTAGTCTGAATATTAAATCTAGTATGTGAATATTGTACTTGAAGTGATTCCTATATTACAGAGTGTTATGCTGTCATATGTCATCCTGACTCCCTTTTTTTGCTTATGTTTACCATGCACATTAAATATTCAACTTCTGCTTCTCACTGATGCATGCAGTAATGCTGCCTTGTATGGTGCTTCTTGTCTTTTCCTGCTATGACACATTAGCTAACCTTACTGTCTTTACATCATAACATTTTTGCACGTTAACTTATGACACATATTAAAGATTGTTTCTTGCAATGTTCTTTTTATATTTCTGGTTAAATTGAGAGTATAGACGACAACTAGTAAAAAATAGTGAAGGATATTAAAAGTCTGTTCTGCTTTGAAAAGGGACTGTAAAAAAGGTATTTTGACATTTCCAATGACTTCCAGAGCAGGACTGCTCTGTTAGCAAATCTAAAGATGTTTTATCTTACTGAACACTCAGCCTGGAACAGGAACAAAGCTGAGTTCTTTCTGGCTCACACATCATCAACAATAAAGGTTCTGCAATCTTATGTGGTTTACAGTCCTATGGATGATGTGAAAATGAGGAGAATCCAGCCCCCCCACCTCTACTTTGTCTTTGCTGGGCTAACAAAAATGGTAAAACTTACTTCAGTCAATGGAATAAGAAAATAGGACTTTCTCAGCCAGACTGCAATAATTTTACACATGTCTGATAGTACTTTACTCTGCAAATAATTACAATCATCAGTAGGACTTCTAATAGAGTAAGGGATTATTTAGCACAGGTGTGGTAGAGTCATGTTGTATCCATGACCTGAAGAAGAATGTTTTGCATCCAAAACCTTGTCTAACTTTATTTTGATCATGCAATTGGTCCAATAAAAATATTACTCTCAAAAAAATCCTTGCTTAAAATCAGTCTTTGGCATTTGGCTTTCAGCACACTAACTACATTTATCTCTCTGCACCCAATGAGGTTGGGAGGTAAATAGTGTTATCCCAGTATTCCAACCCCAAACATGCAAGTATCATGAGTCAGACTACCAAAATCCTGAGACTGGCTTCAAAAGCATATTTGAAATGAATAATAATCAAGGGTTTTATGTATGTATGTATGTATTTATTTACTATTTCTTTTTATTTCTGGGATTTTTTTTGGTAGGGGGAGAAGGTGGGTTGGTCTTTAGGTTTAAAGTTTGCAAGTTTTCTTTATAATGAGGAAAGCAAGAAAAACTTTTAAAGCAAAAGCTTGTGCTGGAGTTGAATAAAAGCCAACAAAGATCAGAAGACTCATGAGAAACTGGCTGGTGTTGGCAACACCATTATTCTCATTTTTATAGATTAAGAAATTCAGGTAGAGTGGTTAAGATCAACAGGATTCAGTGTTATAATGCAGGAGTAGAAGTCAAGGAAATTCTTGGCACCTCTTTCAGTTCTATCCTACTTCCTTGAGGTGCGTGCACTCATAGCACATAAATCAAAGCAATTTCCTAGAGAACTAAATCTGTAAAGCAAGCTCAGCTTTCCACTGCTGCATCTCTTACTACTCAGAACAATTTGTTTGCTGTTCTGAAGACTACAACATTTCCTTTTTCTTTCTAAATGAAAGCTGAAAAGCTGTAAAATTTTACTAGGGCCCTGGGACAGGAACAGGTACAAGATACTGCTTTACAGCTGTCTGAATTTGAAAACATCCCTAATTGAACAGGCCTATATTTATCGAAATAGTGTGTTATATCTCTTGTTAGGACCTAAAATGTCACCTCCTGGTCTCTCAACAACATGCTATATTTGGCAAGACAGGACCGAAGGGCAGAGGAGCAGAAGGCAAAATGAACACAGGAAAGATGATGTAGTTGTTATATTCCTAATGCCCATGTCTTTCAGTTGGTATGATAATTACCCATGAATAACAGCATAAGTATGAATATGCAAAGAGAGAAATAATAAATTATTCATGAGATACCCAGCATTAATTATTGTAATTAAGTATCATTAGATACATTCATATTACTAACACTTGCAGTTAATGAATATGTTAACTAATCACTGAGGGGCAGATTCAATCAAAATTCCAAGCTTCCACACTATGGAAGCCTGACAGAGATTTTATTGAATTTGAATTCAATATTGAATGTATTTTACATGCTTATTAGTGTATTTTTAATTACACTTAATGTGAGGTGTAACCTTGCAGCATGTGCCACTTGTCCATTTGCCCAAGAGAGAGCAGTGGTACCAGATGGAAGAAGATAAGAAAGCAGGAATGGCACGTGCAGATGAGGAGAACTATAGCTAAATTAAAGCAGAATTTTAAGTCTGTATTACGAGTCGAACCACCACTTCAGTATTATAGGTAAAACAAGGGAAAGTACACATTAGGGTGTGTCTACATGTCATCATACAGCATGCTACAGTGATATAGTGGCCACTTCACTGTAGTGGCATGCTCTGTGGCACAATAACCTCCCATACCGAGCTGTGCCTTAGTACTTCCAAAAGGAAGTACTGAAGCATGGCGCCATAGCAATATCACCATACAGCGACATGCAGGTGCACCCTTGGGGAGTAAGTACTATCTGAAAGTACAGTCCACCTTAATGCCCAGGGAACCTTTTTGGAGTACGATCTAATCCAGTAATTATCAGTGAGGATGTGGGGACACCCTGGGATGTCATAAGATCCTTTAAAGTGTGTAAAAGTAAGTGTGAGCAGATAAGCAGATAAGAGCAGGCTTAGGCTGCAGATGTGAGGAGATAAATGAATAAAGACAGACTTAGGCTTTTCCTGCCTGGCTGCTCCTGGCTGCTCCTGCTAACCTGGCCTACCTGACTGGTATGGGTGTGCAAAATGGGCCCTATTTGATTCAGATTCAGATTTGGCCCATATCAGGAACAGTGATTCAATTCATTGATTTGGATCACTGTCCCTGATTCAATTTGGTCAAATCTGAATTTAAAGATTCAATGCTGATTCAGAGAATCAGTGATTCGGCTGTAAACACAGCTTTAAATGTTTTCTCTATATAACTTAAGGTACCAGGTGCAGCTTCTGAACACTGTGATGCTGGGATGGATGGAGTGTCTCACAGGAGCGCGAGCCCCCCTGCATGCTCAGTGGTGAACCCAGAAGTGGACCTGGAAGTACTTCTGGTCCACTGGAGAGTGCGCTGGGGAGCCCCACCACACCAGAGTCAGGCTGGGTGATCAGCCATGGGGGGAACCCCAGGTGCCCCCAGACCCAGGAGGCACCAGTTGCTGAGCCGGGGACAGGGGAATGCGGAGGGAGGGATGTGGGGGGGAACTCAGTGCACTCCTTGGCAGACCCAGAAGCGGACTGGAAGTGCTTCTGGTCCACTACTGGGTCTGCTGCCGAGTGCGCTGGGGAACCGTACCCCCCCCCCCCCAAACGCTCCTGTGGGACACTCCATCCACCCCAGCACCACAGCATTCACCTAGTACTTTGAGGTATGTAGAAAAGACATTTATAGCTGTGTCTATGTCCAAATCACTGAATCTTTCCAAATCAATTCAGAGGGTTCTGATTCAATTCAGAGAGATTAAAGGGTCTCCTCATTCGATTCAGATTCAGAGATTCGACCACTGAATCAGGCCAAATCTCCATCAGATTGAATCAGCAACTGAAGTTGCACACAGCCCTACTGACTGGCCTCTCTGCAAGAAGTTAAGCATTGTAATAAATAAACTATTTAAAATGGAGTGCACTCATTTCACCAACATTATAGAGGGTATTTTGAATCCAATGAAGTTGCCATGAATCTAAAAGATTGAGAGCTACTGATCTATACTTTAAGCCAGTCAGAACAAGAACCATGTTTAACTTTGACTATATCAGGCACCGAAAACCATGCGCTTCTGATCTTAATGGAACCTTTGGGCAGTGAAGCCATATCAGCTACCAGTTTACTCCTGCTTTATGCAAAGTGTTTGGTAGTCTACTTCTGATAATTTGTTGCTAAATACTATACTGCCACTGTAATAAGCCCTGCATTTTAGGTTCTGGCTCTTCTATCAAACCTGATGCTTTTCTAACGTGTTCTTGACTTGGAAATCTTAAACAATCTTTCAGTGCAGGGAGCAAGACTGTATATATTTTTATGACAGGGCATGGAATCTACATGTGAAATGCCAAGTGCACGGGCTAAAAATTGAAAGGGTGGAATTAAGCAATCTCGGGCATAAAACCTTCACCTGGAGTTCAAGATTGTAGGAAAAACACCTACAGTCAAATGGTTTTGTATCAAGCTTATGAGACTTGGAGCAAGATAATTTTTTCTTTTACATGTCCTGCTGCATTATCGCCCTATTGTTGATATACAGAGGATTTGATGCAGGCTGGTTTTTTTTTTAAGCTAAAGAGTGTTGGGGTAAGGATTTATAAGGGCATTCAAAGTTCACCCAAGATATTTTTAAAATGTGCAAAACCACATGGTCCTTAGTAATTAAAATCATGAGAGATAATGCTATCAGAATTGGAGACTGCATACTGGCATATCAGGCATCTACTTCCCACTCTGTAAGAGGTGGCTGTTCCCCTTGGGGCAGTCCCAGGCATGCCTCATGAACTTAATACATGGAGAGCAAATGCTGAAACTTTAAGAAGAATTCCAGTGATCTGTCAGGAACTGAAAGTAAATAGGGGTTAACAAAGTAGTTAAACAGGTTTTAAAATATCTGGCTAAAAATTACTTCCTTTACTCAGGTTTTAGTGTCTGATGATATCATAATTTCAGTAACTCTCAGTCACCATGCACTGTTCCAGGGTAAATGAAATCTGTATTTCTAAAAACAGATGAAGAAAAGGGGGGAGGAGATCTTATTCTTTCTTCCTTTTTTTCTGCAAAACCTTTCAGAAAAAGCAGAAGCCTAATTATTTTCAAAAATCATTTGCAAGCCACCTTAAGTTGTCTGAATTCAGTGCAGTCTCCACAGACTTCTTCTGCCATTCTTTCTCAGCTTAAAATATCTTCATTTGAATCCCTGCTTTTTAATAAAACAATCATTTCAAAGTAAAGTGAGTCCATACATTAGTAAAGAATGTGGATATAATTATTGTTTACATACAACCTGCAGTTGCTGTAAAGAATAGCGATTATTTGATGCTATTCTATTAAGTGGCATAAATTGTTTTCTATTTTTCTTCTGCTTTTTCAGAACCCATGCCTATTTTGCTTACAGCTATTACACTAAAACCTAGCGAACTTCTGTATTCTCTTTCTAGCATTGGAAACTGGGGGAAGAGCATGGTTCAGGTTTTAACAGACAAGTCCCAAGTGAGTCCATTTACTGATGACATTTCCTGAAATCAAAATAGCAGGCACCTAATATATTCCGGACTAAGAAATAAAGGACTCTTGTCCAGGGGGTGGGGGGGAGACTAATGCTCCTCTCATGAGAAGGCATCAGTCTGCTGACATACTTAAGGGGCCATGTATATTATCAGAATATCACCCAGGACAGGAAAGTTGGGCTAAGTACAGACATTCAAAAAGCCTGAGTGTGAATCAATTTGATCTTTGCAGGTTAGTCTAATCTACACAGATTGAACCAAGAGCCAAGTGAACAGACATTCACTTTTGATTCCAGAAATGCAGCCACTGCACATGCCTGCAGTGGCTCAGGCTGGAAGCTGGGGGACAATACAGCAAGACCTCCCTTCTGTTCAGCAGTAGCCAGAAGGCTGGAGGAAAGCTGAGCTGAAGTGGAGCATGGCCAGGCCCCAGAAGGCTGATTGGGACAGGGTTTAAACCCCAACCTTGGCCTGCATGGTCCCTTGTTGGGGTTTACCTAGAGGGGGAAGGAGAATCAGCCACTGCCAAGTATTCCTCCCACCTCACCACTCAAGTGGTGGGAAGCATGGCCAGATGCTGGCCCCAGCTGCAGCCTAAGGTGAAGTGGGGAGGAAGGGAGGTTAAAATTCCCCATTCCCTCTCCTCTCCCACCTGCATGGGCTGGGGTCCTGTGCCAGTGGGAGATGCGGGGGAGGATGGGACTAAGGCCTCAGGCTGCTGCTCGGACTGGTCACAGCCCCTGCTACTCAAGTAGCAGGTTGGGGAAAAGGCCTGACAGGGGTTGCTATGCCCTTGCCTAGCAGACCCTGGCTGAAGTCTCATGCCAGTGGGGAGGGGAGGAGGCAGGGGTATTAACCCTGCTCCCTGCCCCCTTCACCACAGGCTGCCACCGGGCCCAGCATCTGGCAATGAACCCTGCCGCTTGAGCAGCAAGCCGGGGGAAATACCTGACAGGGGCTGCTCTACCCCGTCCAGACAGACCAAGCTGTCACCAGCCATGTTTCCTACCCTCGCCGCCTTGTCAGCCAGCCCTCACTGCTCTGGCTAGAGAGCAGAGAGATGAGGTCAGCCTGCTCTGCTCAAGCGGGCAGTGCAGCCCAGCCCAGGGCTTCACTTAACTTGAACCAGGATAGGGTCTGGGACAGAAGTTCTATAAATTGGTTTGACCTAAATCGGTTAAGTCTGACACTACATTCAACCAGGTTTATCTTAAACCATTTTTGGCCATTTTGAAACTGGTTTATGTGCACTGAACTTCTGTTTTGTTACAGGTTTAAACCAGCTTCTAATCACCTAAACCAGTTTATGTGTAACTTCTGTTCCTAAACCTGCAGTCTAAGTTTTTGGATAATATACTTGTGACGTGTAAATATTCAAAAGTCCTGGTATACTTAAAGCAACTGAAAACAGGTATTAGCAGAAAAATGAGAAATAGTAAACATAAAGAGACATAGACAGGGGATTTATTTTGTACATAAAGATAGGAAAGTGATGTATACACACAAGGTAGTCAAGAATACAGAAGTACAAAGAGGAAAAGAGCAGCATTTCTGAAATCAGGAGATGTTTCATGATGACAAGACATTAGATGAAGGAAAGAAATCATTTACAATCACAGTGGGTAAAGTGGTATTTGTGATATGTATACAGATGAAAATAGCCTGAATTACTGCTCTACTCTTAGAATATATTAAATGAGTAACTTTTTATATAACATGATATACGTATAAAATATATACCTGATACTATATATACATATGAACTTAAATATCAAACTTCTAGATTTGATGAAATAGTTTGAGATTTCTATGCATATATATATACTTTGGTTTTCATTTCTTTTTAATTTCATGCATGTACATACAGTATACCAGGAAGCCTGATATTAAACACATTGCTGTCCACATTCCCAGCCACACTAATGACAATCTGAAATGAATTATCTGAGATGGTTTTGCAACATACTGTTCCTGGGCCAGATTCCGCAGTCCACCTTTATTCAAAAAACCATAATCATGCATCAGCTCCCATTGACTTAAATGGGCTTTGAGTAGAGCTAGTGCATAAATCAAAATAGTCCCACATGAAATTTTGAATAAAAATATTTGTTCTTTTTTTCATCGACATTTTTCAGCTTTTCCACTGGGTATTTCAAGCTTCAGGTTGTTTTCAAAGCAATACTTTGAAATTCTATGAAAAAAAATTTTTCAATTCTAAATCTCAGGGTGGATTATTTGTCTTGGTTTTTTTAATGTGAAAAAAGCAACATTTTACATTCAAATGAAATGAAGACTAGTTTTGTTTTGAAATTCAAAATAAAATATTTCATTTTTGCTTTTTCAATTTCAAATTGCTCAATGAAGTATTTTGTATTTAAATATGACCAAGTAAAATTTTTCATTTGACCTTTTTTTGCAGAAAAATCAAATATTTTCCAATGAAAAAAATTGATTTAATTTAAATGAGACTTTTCAGTAGGTTCCACACAAAAACATGGACTAGTTTGAATTAATGCACATGCCTAAATATTTTCCTGAATTGGTGTTACATTGTAGAGATAGCATTAAAGCATAAACATAATACCATTTTTTGAATATTTGCTAGCTTTCATAGTTGAAACTGGCTGAAAGTTTGTAATCACAGTCACGTTCTACAGCCAGTCTTTGATTATCTGAAGTATTCTATTTTGATGTAAAATAATATTCCTAGGAGGACATATATTTACATCCTTCATAATCCTATAATAAATTAATCCCTAATAATAGAACATTGTTTTCACAGACATATGACTTATTTAAAAAAACAGAGGAAGGGAATGTAACTTCTAGTTGGGCATTCTATTTTTATTTTGATCAACAACAAAATATGTCAAGCCTTCTCCAGGAAAATAAAGATAAAGATAACAAATCAATTTTCTTTGTGTAATGCAGTTATTATAGAGCAATGTGTTACACTTATGTTTTCAGACCAAGGCAGCTCCTTGAGACATTAACTTGTTACATGTCACAGAGACACAATTGCATGCACATATATAACAAGGGACTTTTGTTTCTGCATTTATGCAAAATATGAAAAATATGAAAAAACTATTTTCAGTGATCCTATTATTGCTTCATATATACCCTGAATGGCATTCATATAAAGAGTTGATTTGGTGGGAGAATATGATAAAATATTTGTGTCACAGTGAGAAATAAAACCAAAAAAGCCAAATTCTCATTTAATAAAGGTTGCTTTATACAACCATGGCATAAGGCCTTTTACACACAGTCATAGCTTTGTAAAGTGAACTTGTATAAATAAGAATCACATCCCAGTAAAGCTAATCTGTAGCTTAATGAGTTGAGCTGGAGAAGAGGACTCAGGTTCGGGAAAAGGAAAATTGTTGGATGATATACCACTGGGACTGCAAATAGAAGTAAAGGCCAGCTGGTAATTACACTCACAAACCATAACTCAAGGACACTAGACTGGACTGGACCTCTACTAACATAACATGAATAATAATGAGCAGAGAGAGGTAGTTAGCTGTGTTAGTCTGAAGTCAGGCAGAAGTCAGGGTAGAGATGCACCTTATATTCCTGTTACAGTAATGACAAAAGAATCCCTCTGGTTGTCACCTACAGCTCCCGCTTGACCATCTTGGACACATCATTAATGCCCTCCTCCCCTCCTGGAAAATGGTGACTATCTCAAGGACAAACCTCTCCTGACTTACAGATCACCTTCTAAACTCAAGCAGTCTCTCTCAAACAACAGGCTACCTCAGTAAGGAACCAGGCCTTACAATGGACCCAGATGTAAGCTGTGCCCCCACATCAATACAGACAGTATCAAATACCATGAAGTAGAACATCCATGGTTCATTCACCTGCACCTCTACCAATACTATAAATGCCATCACCTGCTTATATCACCTGCTTACATGCATCACCTCTCTGCTGCATTGGACAGGCAGGTCAACCCTTACATGAACAAACGAGGAGATACCAATCGGACAAAAACACAAAAAGCCTGTGGAAGAAAATTTGAACCTTCCTCGACTTTCCATTTCTCACTTCAGAGAGAATGTTCTTGAACAACAGAACTTCATAAGCTGACTCAAATGCAAAACTTTGGAACAAAAATTCATCCATAGAAGGATTAGGTTAAATATGGTTTAAACGGGGACAATGAATTCTTATTTCATTACCTGAATTAACTGTTATGACCCCCTTTCTCCTATGGATTTATTACTTGTTTGCCTCTCTCAGGTCTGTCCCCCACTCCTCTCCCTCCCTTCCCTGTCTTTTGTATTGAAATCGTTCTCTGTAGTTGATAGGCTGCTCTGTGCATGTCCTTTCACAGCATCTGATGAAATAAGCTTTGGCTCATGAAAATGTATGCACCTCTGGTTTGGTTAGTCTATTTGGTTCATCTCTACCCTGCCTCTGCCTGAATTACAATGCTTCAATAGAATATTACACAAATCCTGAGTAACCATGACATATGTAAAAAAAAAACTTGTTTGAAATGAGAAAAAATCATAAATATATAGTAATGGATTGTTCTGGATTCAACAGTGCATTTAAGTATACAGGAAAACCCTCACTATTTGTGGGTTTGGCATTCACAGTTTCAAATATTCGCGAATGCCAAACCTGCATTTTAAATATACTTTATACACTTACAGAGGCTTCTTGGGAGTTCTGCGCATGTTGCCGCCAGGCTCCTGCCACTGCTGCTGGGCTCTCCACAGCCTCCGGGGGATCATTTGGGGATTTCACCATTCACGGGGATCATGAAAATGTATCCCTGTGAATGGTGAGGGTTGCCTGTATACCTAAATTTTAGTATATACTTAAGTGCAGTTGATTTCCATTTGCTCATGCTCTCAGACACATATACATGTCCAACTGCTTTGCTAAACCCATCCCATTATGTGATGTTGAGAAATGTTGTGTACTTTGTTGTCTTGATGAAAGAAAATTAAGTTCAGTTTATTAGGGATTCATCCATTAAGTGAAAAATACCTGCAAGTATGTCTCTCTTCCTTGTGTTATTTGTTGCAATATTAGCACCACATTTATGGATAACATAAATTTACTTAAAATGCCAACAATTTTCTAATGAACAAAAATTGAAATCTGATGTCTTGAATATTCTTTAAAACTAATACTTTGAAGTAATTTTGTATATTAATTTTCAGCACAACTGCATTTTATTTCTATCTATTGAATTATATTGGAGATGGATAGTTGTATCAGCTGATCTGGCTACCAGTGAAGTCAACAAAAATATTCAGAGTTGGCTTTAGGGGTGGGCAACGTGGGTGACCCCTCAGTGTGCCATGGTCAGGGGAGTGGGAAACACATGCACACACACACAAACACATGCACCCATGTGAGCAGCCTGCACTCACAGCAGTGTTTTCCTCCACCCCACCTCACCCCAGCTGATCCCTGCCCCAGACAGAAGGAGCAGTGCCTAGTCCAACCCACCCTCCCGCCTCCAGCTGCTGCTCAGAAGAAGCCAGTCTGGGCACAGCACATGTGGACAGGGTGGCACCTGCTCCAGCCTTCCTTGCTCCTGCACAGCAGCAAGGGTGCCAGTTTGCCCACCTGCCTGGTGCACCATGCTGCTCTACCTCCCTGCCAGACTGTGCCCTGCACACTTGCCTCTGCTTGCAGAAGCACTGCTGACCTGGTAGGGAAGGGAGCAGGCAGGTAATGGGTAACCTGTCTGTCTGGCCACTGCTGCTCTGTGGTTCAGGCTCAAAGGAGAGAAGAGCACCCAGACTGTAGTGGTGGTGGCAACTGGGCAGCCAGGTTAACCTTCCCTGCCTTCTCCCCTGAGACAGACAGCATGAGCAGTCATAAGTAAGCGGGACCGGGGAGACCCAGGGGTGGGCGTGAACCAGGGGAGCCCTGGGGAACAGGGGACAGGAGGGGAGCCTGGCATGGGAGCAGAGTGGGGTTCTTACCTTCCAGTCCTCCAGACCCCTGCTGGCCTGAAGTGCGACTGCTCCGAACTTGAACTAGTCCTAACACTGCTCAATATCTGTGCGTCTCCCCGTGTAACATGTAACAAGGCCCTAAAACGCTAATATAGAGATTGCTAATAATCATCCTGTTCACCCCACTCAACTGCTGGCTCATCATCCATTCGCAGGATTAGATAGGAGAGAAGCTGAAAGAGATTCTGCCACAATAATAAAGAGACATAAATGGAGAGGTCGCTTACATCTACCTCACAGCGGGGGCCAGCAAAACTCAAGTCACAGATGCAGTAGAACTTGTTGAGTAAGTTCTGGCAGAGGCCTCCATTCAGGCACGGATCAGAGCTGCACTCATCAATGTCCATTTCACATCTAGGAGAAAAAAAAAGCCCAGCAGACAGTAAGCTTTGGTAATATAGAAAAAGTAACCTTAGAAAGAGGAATGGTTCACTCAGGTCACTGTTTAGTCAGAACTTTAGCTGCCTAACTGCACTTAAATCTTTCGGCTCCTTGTACTGTTTAGGAATGCAGGTATTCCATGGTAGGTGTCACAGACGTGCCATTTAAATGCTTGATTTAGACATCTTGCATGCAAAATGAGCTTTTATGCAACTTAGAATTTGATCTGGGATACTTTCTGCAGAGATGCATGCCCATTCTGTTTTCCTGATGTCACTGTGGGTTGGGTGCACTTGGCATATCGAAGTGTTCAGCCCCCAAGTCAAACAAACTCTCATTTTATATGTTTAAGTGCCAGTGTGAATGTTCACATGCCATATTACCTGCTAGGTATCTAGGTTGTAGCCATATTGGTTTTGAGGAAAGGCAATCAGGACTTGTAGTAGATATGATACCTTTTATTAGACCATTTATTATTTCCAGCTTGAACTGAAATTCCATGGGACTCAAGTTCCCACAAAGACTAAGTGTGCTTCTATACCTAAATGTTTTTATGTTGAAAAGCTTTTGCCAAATTGCAAAACTTTGAGCTACATAATCGATCCAGTACAGTCTATTTTATTATTGTTGTTCAATGACTGGACAATTGAAACATTTCAATTAATAAAGTATGAATGTTTTATGTGAATAACAGCCCTTCTCTGAACATTTATACAAGCAAAGTTCATAAGAACTGACTGCCCAAAGGAGTTTTCCATCTACTGTCTCCTCTGTGAAATCCTATGAAATATGAACTTTCATTTGTACCCAGGAGAACTTTTACAATCTTTTCTCCAATGCCTGATGAAGGGTGTTTGTGGCCAAAGGCTTGCAATTAAAGACTTTTTTTTGCAAAAATCTTGTTGATCTAATAAAAGATACAATCTATATTACCTGCTAGAAATGCCAGTAGAGGCCTAGTAGAATCCCTATTGATCCAGCTGAGGATCAGAACCCCCAGGAAATGTAGAAATGTTCAGTGTAGCGTAGTCTCAGATTTTAAATGTTTACTGAAATATAAAAAGGCCTTACACAATTTTCATTATAAAATACAATTAATTATATTTGAGTTCTTATAGCTTTTCATGACAATCTAACATGCATTAAAAAGTGTACTGTGACTGATTTGTTAATCTAAATGTTTTTTGTTGCTGTGACAAAACTTTTCCCAATATTTTACTATGACTCACAAACCAATCTTAATATCATCTAATGAGTACACCCAATCTGTTTCTGCAAAAGAAATATGTTTATGAAATTTTCTCTGAATTGCAAATAAGCCATTAAGTTTGACCATAGTCATGGTCAAATTCAAGCAGTCCTGCCAATAAGTTTTGCTTGTATAAATAGTCAGAGAAGGGCTGTTATTTGCATAAAACACTTGTACTTCATTAATTAATTAAAATGTTTCAATTGTCCAGTCACTGAATAATGATGATAAGATGATAACATGGACTGTAGTGGATCAATTTTATAGCTCTAAGTGATGCAATTTGGCAAAAGCTTTTCAATATAAAAACATTCAGGCATAGAAGCACACTTAGTCTTTGTGGGAACTTAAATCCCCTGGAATTTCAGTTCAAGCTGGAAATTTAACTCCCTTGGTTTATGTTGAAATTCCCAGCTGTAAGTCCATGAGTCATTTTGCAATAAATAGTTTGAATTTCTCTTCTAAAAATGAGCTTTCCATGTCCTTAAGTGATGCTGAATTGGAGAATCAGTGATTCGGCCATAGACACAGCTTTACATGTTTTTTCTACCACCCTCTTTCTTTTGTGCTTGACCCAAAGTCTGTCAAATTGCATGGAATGTACTTCAGTAATTTTCATAAGGGATGGCTTGAAAATTTTCTGAGGGACTGGCAATGCTCTGAAAAGAATACTGTACATCAATTTTATCAATCCAATTAATAAGTGAAAAAGTGGTTTTTAATTTCCCTCTGTTCGCATGTTACAATACTATACACTGGTAAAATAAGTCCCGTATATTTTACACATGGTAACAATCTGATTTAGTTTACTAACTGCTGTTTACCTATCAGCAACTTGGAGGAAAGGTATGAAGTATTTTTGCAATTTAGGGACCAAAAGAGTGTAGGTCTCAATGAAGTGCTCTATTGTGGTGCCGTAGTCAGTAAGCAGCATCACCATTTCAATTAAGATCATGGAATCTATAAAATAAAAATTGTTGCGAGCCAGTGGTGAAGGATGTAAGAAAGGATTCATTGCCAAAGCTCTAGTTAGCAAGATGTCTAGGGGTTAGGAGGGAGAACTGCCGCCCTCCCACCCCCACACACACTTTTCTCCTACCTTGAAGACCCAAGCAAAATACACACCAAACACTGAGGGAGAAGGTGATTTATTTTTATTTTTCTCCTATTCCAAATCTTTTGGGATTGGCAGGGGGCCTTTCTGGTTGTCTGAGCTAAATATTAGAGCACAGCAGTGATTGCCAAGTGCAGTCTGTACTGGGTAGGCAGGAATTTTTCATTTCATCTATCATTTACAATTTACTGCAGTGATTCCACAAAGTCAGTGGGCATTAAAAAGTTATTTAAGAGAGTCAGAAACCTTGAGTTGAAAGTTCTGTACTTGCTGAGTTGAACAGCTTGGGCCTGTGGGGGCTTTGGGCACTGCACACTACTGATTTAATTTTCTTTGTATTAAGAGCAAAATCATTTGTTTTGTTTTCTATCTTTTTATAGTCACATTTACTGCTATTGGGCAAAGTGCTGAATGCCTCTGAACAAAACTTGAGTTAATTTGTTAGGATAGGGACTACATCTTCCTCTGCTTGTACAGCATCTTGGACAATGAAGTCCTGATCCTGACTGGGAATTCGTGTACTGCTGCAATGCATAGAGTTAATACAAATAAAAAACTGCCTTGATACAATGCAATACAAATTTAGACATGTGTGCAGGTAGCCAGTCCTTCTTGCTAGCTCAGAGCTGTGCTAAAATTATGCTTAAGTATAAATCTATACTTAATAATTTATAATAATTACGTATAATAATTTCACTTGTAATAAACAGCAAGTTACAATGTCAGTTTGTGTTTTGTGTAATGCCCTCCCCTGTCAGAGAACATGTCTTATATCCAGACTGGATGACAGCTCAGCGAAACCAGTTGACACGAGGTATATTTGGCTTTGGACACGCATTACTTTTGTACCACTACAAACACACTTATAGCTGTATATAAAATGTGTCCTCATATTCAAGCTGTTTGTAGCACTCTAAAAATGGTGGGCCCACCACAAAGACGTTGTGACTTTAAATAGAAATTTCTTTGTAGTGGTACATGTACACTGTGGACTGTTAGATGTAGTGCTACAAAGGTCTCTCAGACCACAGCATACCAAAAGTGCTCTGTTTTCCCTTCTGCCCCTCTGAGAGGAAAAGGGAGCAGCTGACATCCTAACAGTCCACAGTAAGCAGAATTGCAGCCTTGTTGCTCTGTTTTTCTTCAGTGGAAATAGCCAATTGGGCACTGGACACTGCTTGATCAGCTGCTGTTGTCACGGTTTTCAGATAGCTTGATCAGCTGTTGTCACCCAGCATCAACAACTGATGGGGCTGTGTTGATTCTAACAGGGCACCTCTGCTCCTGCTATTAGAAAGACCTGAGAGGGTGAGGGACTCAGGGCCAGGAAGGGCGACAAGGAGTAACAGCCCAGGTAGACAGGGCTTGGGACTCATAAGGCCAGGTGGCTAATGAAGCAATTAGCTGCACCTGGTCACTGGGTACAGAAGACCTGGTCAGATGACCAGAAGAAGCTTGGGCTTGGGGATACAAGCGTTGTCTCTAATCATGCAGGGTGCAGTCCCTGCCTGAAGCAGGTGGGAGTCGGGGGCTGCTGGAGATGGACAGTAAAGGTACCCCAGCTGCCCACATGAGCTGGGGAAGAAGGCTCCTATAGGTGGGATTTAAAGATAACATTTACCTTGAGGAGGGAAAGTATTTGTGTTATGAGCAGCTGGCTTGTGCTTTTGTTCTGTTTGTACTGGAGCACCAGATAGTGGCTACAGAGGTGGAGGCCTGAACAGGGGTGCTTGTGTGGCACCCCTTGCTACTTGTTCCAGGAGCTAGCCCTGAGCTAAAGGGGCTAAGGCTGGCAGTGAGACTGAAACCCTAGGAGGGGTTTCAACCCTGAGATTGAAACCCAAGGTAGGGCTGGTACCCAGGGGCTCAGGTCTTAAACAGTAGACCAAATCTGAGGGTGTTGCTAGAGAAAAAGGGGGCCATGGCTATGACAGCTGAGGCTTGACAGTTCTGAGAAGCCTATGCAAGTGCTCCCTTAAAACAGAAGCACTCAAAAGGGAGTACAGGCCCCCAGATGAAGCAACCAGCGAAGCTATCCCAAGGACCGCCTCCCTCAACAACAAACAAAATCATGTTAAAGGCATGGCAGTTGAGAGACTGGAGGTGAGGTGGGGCCAGGGGTAAGGGAAACCCTGGTGTCGGGGTAGCAGCACCTGTCACTTTAAGATGAAAGGCTGAAGAAGAAACAGCCTGCAGGTGTAACCAATTAGAAAGTCATCTGACCAGAAAGAGACTGGACTTGACTTGAGGTATTTATAAGCCCAGGGCCAGGGATCCCAGAAGTCAGCAGCCTAGGAGAGGCAGCTGTCAGCAGGGCTGGGGTGCCTAAGAGTGGGGCCAGGGTCGAGAGAGCCTGAAGGTCAGGGACCACTGCTGGCAATTGCCATGGCCAGGGAGTCCAGAGATGTCAATTGGCCAGGAGTGGGGTCAGGGCCTAGAGAGGGGCCAAAGACTGGGGATTATTGCCAGAAACTGAATGGTCTACAGAGCTTGTAGCCCAGGAGGGTTAAGGAATTGGGACTGGGAGCCCATAGATCAGGAAGGGCACGTGTTAGCATGCCACCTGAGACATGGCAATGGGTATTGGGGAGGATGGAACCCATGTTATTAGCCCTTAAGGCTAATTACAAATTTTTGCCCATGGGCACCTGTGGTCCTAAGACCAGGCTTAGGAAGACCTGGGGGAACCCTCCCTTTCTCTAAAAGTTATAACATCAAGGTCTGGCAGGAGAGTGAAGGGGAGATTGTCCAAGGAGAGTCATAAGTGGGCAAAGGCCAAGTGGCCACCAGGGGGCATCATCCACCCCGGGACAAGCACTTGTAATACTACCACAGTGGCAGAAACAGCTGACTGGCTACCAAAACCACCCCAGCTGTTCCCACTGCAGATGGGTTTTGGACAGTCTGATCAGCTGCCTTTTTCCCTGACTGGCTCACCTGGCAGGAAAGGAACTACAGAGCAATCCTTTATTATCATATGGGTGGAAAACATGTCTTTTAGAGGACTCTAGCCAGGGGATTATGCACATGTGCACAACCTCATAGCACGCTCTTTTTGTAGCACTAAAAATGAATGCGTGTCCAAAGGCATGTATCTGAATCATCAAAATATTCTATTTTGTCATAATTGGAACTAACATGGACCCAGGAACATGTGCATGTAGAAAGAGGTATGTAAAATATAAAGGCATTCACGCAAAAAAAAAAAAATCTTAAAATAAATTAATTCCATGCTGAAGTCACTGGAGCTGTTGAAATGAAACTGCCATGCTCTTGAAGTCTTGAATTCATGTTGTTCTCAGAAAGGACTACTCTGTTTAACCTCTGTCTCTCTTATTACAGGGGTAGGATTGAAGCAGTGATACCATTTCAATCACTCCTCCAGAAAGAGGATGCTTTCTGGAAGTGATGTTCCATGAAGCCTGTGCAATACTCCTGACATCCAGCAATGGGGAAAGTACATGATAAATTCTGAAGTGTCTCACCGTTCTCCAGTAAAGCCAGGTAGGCACATGCATCTCAGCTTGCCATCATGCTCAGTACAGTTGCCATAGTTGTAACAAGTGAGATTTTTCTTCCCATTCCCACAGACTGTAGAAGGTAACCTTTTGTATCTAGATAAATAAGAAAGTCAAATTAACACTGCACAGGCCTCAGGATGCAGAGGACCCACCTGGGATGCCCCCCTCCCCTCCAAATGTATGGGTGATACTGGAGCCATGCAGACCCTACCCTCTGCTACTTGGGCTGTGATGGTGATATGCTGTAGGGGTGTGCGAAGTGGACCCTATTCGATTCAGATTTGGCCCGAATTTGGGACAGATTCAATTTGTTGATTCAGATCACTGTCCCTGATTTGATTCGGTTGAATCAGAATCTGAAGATTTGATGCTGAATCAGAGAATCAGTGATTTGGCCATAGACACAGCTTTAAATGTTTTTTCTACATACCTCAAGGTACCAGCATGGTTTGTGGATGCTGGGATGCAGGGAGCATCCCACATGAGCACAGGGGGGCTTCCCACATGCTTGCCAGCAAACCTGGAAGTGGACCAGAAGTACTTCTGGTAAACAAACCGGTGCTCTGGTGAACAAACGTTCCCCCAGATACTGGTGATCATCCCTGATAAACTTATAGGTGGCCATCAGGTCACTCCTGAGCCTGCGCTTTTCCAGGCTAAAGAGCCCCAGGGCTCTCAGCCTGTCATCGTAGGGTCTGCTTCCCTGACCTCTGATCATGCGCGTGGCTCTTCT
>JAGPOW010001543.1:59374065-59412909 GCA_030014935.1 Caiman crocodilus | reverse complement strand
CATCTGACCCCGGTGCTCTTTCCTGCCAAGGCAGGGGGTCGGACTAGATGATCTGCCCAGGTCCCTTCCGACTCTAGATACTATGATACTATGATACCAAGGTGATGCATGGCAGCGGTGTGGAGTTGTGCCTCTGCTGCTGCTGGGCAGGCAGGAGGCACCTTAGCTTGGCAGCCATGGTGGTACAATCTTACCTCCTGTGCTAGGTCCTGCTCACTGGGCTGCAGAGCCCTTGTGGGGGAGGGCAGCAGGGCAGGGACTCCCAAGCCTGCAGCAGGGAGTCATCATCCTCCACCCCTTCACAGGCTCTGCTCTGGCTGTGCCACGCTTGGGGGAGGGGACAGAAAGGGGAGCCAGGCTCTGCACTCCATGCTGGCTGCAGCAGCTACCACCTTCCGTGAATGGCAGCTGAGGCCCAGGTGCTGCTGCAGGGTAGGGGGCTGCAGGCCCCTGGCCCTGGGGCACCTGGTGGAGGGCTAGGAGTTGGCAGTGAGCAGCACTGGCAGGGCTAAAGGGCTGTAGGGTCAGGAGTCAGGGACACTGGCAGGACCAGGGGACTGTGGGTGGGGAGTGAGGAGCACCTGGGAGTGGTGGGCTGCAGTTTGGGTGTGATGGGCCATGCTGAGGGAAAATTTGGGACACACTGCATAAGACAGTGGATTTGTAAAGGATGATTTGGATAGTGTGATCTTGCATCAGGAAGGCATTGATCTAGATGAGTTGTGGATGTCCCTTGAACCTCTACTTTTCTATGGTTCTATGATTTTCTAATGGCTGCAGACTTTTATTTCAGGGAGAAAAATTCTATGCCTGCCTGAACCTATCCATTCAGTATCTGCTATAGTTAGTGTGTTGGTAGCTGCCTGGCTTATTAAATCAGGCTATAGTACAGAGCAAATTTCAGTTATTCATCAAAGAACGGAAAGTAAGCGGTGAAGTGTGATATCCAGCTGATTATGATGAATCTCAAAAGCACACATTTATAGCTGTGTTTAAAGTGCTTTCCAAACCTCCATTACAATCACTATAATAACTCATTATCAAGTAGAAAATAGACCCTGCCATTAGGTAAGTGTTGTGGCTTTTTTTGATAGTAATACAATTTAGCAGAGAATGTAAATGATGGGATTTGTGTGCAAGACTTAGTACTAAACCAGAGCAACAAAACTTGGTAATGGCTTAAAATAAAATATAAAGCTTCCAAAGCTGTTTGTGTTTTAAAACAAAACTAAAGGGTGGGTTCTTCAGCTAGCATAAATCAGTATGACTCCTTTGAAATAAGGGGACTGTAACTCCTTATGTCTCTGGATAATTTTAAAAATAAAAAGCTTAAGCACATTGAAGCCTTGCATGTGTTTCAACTTTTGCAGTAGCATTTATGATTAGAAGATTGTATAGCATTTGTACTAATTGTGCAGCCCTCACTCAAGGACAACTTCCATTGAAACCAGTCTCTGATGTCTCAAGGAAACATTTATTAGATCAAACTAAAGAAAAATCAACGGCACTGACAGAAATGATATTTGTCACATGATTGGCCCCTTGAAAGCGCTGTACAGCCATACCCTGACAGAAGTGCACAGCTGCAGAGTGCTTTAAAAGTGGCTGATTGCACAACAAATAACCCTCATTTAATGAGGGTTCAGATGAAGGTGCTCCAAAGTTGAACACCTTCATTAACTTATGTTTGTTCCTGCATGCATGTCCCAGCCCTGCCCCCTGCTATCTGCAGGGTGGGAGAGGAGATGGAGGCGGGGAGGGAGCTCCGGACTGGGGTTTGCCTGGCCTGTGCTTGGGAGGGGTGTGAATTGGAGCCTCTTTTGAAGGGGGGCTTCAATAAAACCCCCTTTCCAGCGCAGACTGGGCAAACCCCAGACTGGAGTCCCGTCCCCCCCCCCCCATCCTGAAGATAGCACCACAGCTGGGGGAAGAGCAGGGCTAAAAGAAAAACTGAAGACATGCAGTCACTCTCCACTGGATCAGCTTTGAAGTGGAGATCGGTTCTCCACCCCATAACCTCCCCAAACAGAGAACGTTGCGTTGGGGCATCATTGTAACTCATGACACTTTCTGTGAAGCGCCACGAGTTACAGTGGGGAGCTGCATATCTGTCAGTGCCCCCCAGTCTCCACCAAAGTATTTCAGCTCTGGGTCATGGAAATTCTGTGAGAAGCTTATTTTCAATTACTTAAGCCTCATAAATGGCTTATCAAAATACTAAGAAAAACCCTTTTTCCAAAAACCTTATTTTTTTTATAAATCACCTAAGTGTTTTAAGAAGTAAATCCCATTGACTTTCACTGGGATTGAAGTTCCAAAGTCACCAGGAATTTACTTGAAAATTTTCCCCAGACCCAGTACAAATTCTATGTTGTGTTGTTTGGATTTACCTGCACAAAAGCACTATCTGCAATTGCTAGCTCTCCCCATTGGAATCAAAATGGTAGTCCTGACTTCAGAGGTGCACAATTAACTTAAATTCCCTTGAAATATGAAAGTCATTTGTGTAATAAGTTGTGTACAGAGCCTAAGCATTAAACTAGGCTTGGCTTAAGGATTCATTCTTTCTCAATTCAATTTATACAACCTTGAAAGTGCCTCGTGGTTGAACTCTAAAGACAGGAAGTTCTTCTATAGCTGCCTTATTTACATACCTGCAGAATTTTCCAGTGAAGTTAGCTGCACACCGGCAGGAATAGCTGTTAATCCCATCTATGCAGGTGGCTCCATTTGCACACTGGTGACCATAGCAGTTGTCTATATCTTCTTCACAGTTTAACCCTGTGTACCCAGGTTTACAGCTGCACTCATAAGATGCGATTCTGTCAGAGCAGTTTCCATGAACACAGGGATTTGAAGAGCATTCATCAATGTTAATTTCACAGTGTGTGCCGGTCCATCCCTTTGGGCACGTACAATGGTAGTAACTGTATAAGTCTTCACATATCCCATCATGCATGCAAGGATTTGAGCTGCAAGCATCCACTTGCAAACAGCCAGTAACCACAGAATTTGCAGATATTTTAAGGAACTGCTCTTCTTGAGGTTTTGTAGTATAGCCATCAGAATTTCCAAAGTAGGAGAGGTAAATGCCATTGATTTCTATAGTACTCATGCAGCCTCTTAAGCCATCCAGATTGTCGAAAGCTTTGTCAGCTATGTAAATGTCTATTTCTTCTCTTAAAAAGTTGAGGTTTCCTGTGGCAACTGTACTAGTTACAGTGTCTTTTTTATCATCTATATCAATGAGCCACCTAGAGGACTGAGATAGGGGTTCTAGCATTGAAACAGTTACTTGGTGCCATTTTCCATCATTGACTGGTTGGAAACTAACCAGTCTCAGCATATAAAAGCTATTACCGCTTTGAAGCTGAAACACTAGTTTAGAATTCTCAATGCTTATGCTAATGAACTCTGGTTCCTTTTCAGCATACAGAAGTATCACATCAGCATCCCTGGTCCGAAAACCAAATGCAATGTTGGTGAGGTCTCTCCTTATCTTCCCATTGCTTCTGTAAAATATTGCACTGCTTCTGCCACTAAACATTGCATTAGCAACACCTATGCAATAATAATAACATCCAGTGAGAAATCACAGCAATTTTAAACCGTGTTTTTCCAGAACAATTTTTCTTATGCGCTGAAATAGAATGCCCTTCCTGCTGCCTTTTCAATTCCTACATTTCTGCTGTGGTACACACAATTTTGAACCCATTTCATTCTAAATTATACCATTCCAATGCCAACCCATAACTTCAGTTAAGTACATGGAGCTTTACTGCTCCATGCTGGGCATGTCTACATATGTGCTTTAATGAACATTAAAGCATCATGAAAAAACTGTGCTATTAATGTTCATTAAAATAGGCTAATGAGCATTAAGTATCAATTTAAAAAACTGTGCTCTTTAGTTAATGCACACTAAGACAGGCTAATGTACATTTTCTTAGTACCTCCTAATGGAGGTGCTAGATTTAATGTGCATTAATGCATGTATAGATGTGGATGTGCCCTGTAAGCCTAATTCTTATTTCATTTATACCTGTGGAAATCTGGTACAAGTTAATGGAGTTATACAAGTGCAAAAGAAATATGAGATAAAAATCAGGTCCTGTTCCTTCATGTCTTGTACACCTCTGAAACCATTGTCAGTATATAAGAAATGCATAGTGGGAAAGGTCAAATTCTCATGAGGTGAAGATCAGCAGACTTCTACTGAAGTCACTGGGACATTGTGATTTATACATGCTGCCTTGCAAAATGTGAAACTTCTTCCCTTCTTTTGTCAGATGGGAAATAAACATGATTATGTTTTTAGAAAACATAAAGTGAGGTCATAAGTAATGCTTAGTGGTGCAAATCATGGATAATTTCCATTAGTCTGTGGAATGACAATCAGTGTAAAGCTAAAGACAGACAGGTAAGGTCCATTCTGTTTTGAGCTAAGTTCTCCTGGCATATCTCTACTGATGTAAATTAAACTACACTGATGTAACTTAGAAGGAATAACACACTCATTTGTCACTGCAATAAGTCAGGATTGATGGACAATATTGTATCATAGATTTTTTTTATATTAGAATCCAATATTTTCACAAATATATTTGGTGTTTCTTCATTATCCTGGTTTCTATTAAAATATATTAAACCATCCAATTATAAATATGCATTCCTTATGATGCTGGTCACAGTTGTCTCATTATTACTTTGCATTCCCTATTTGCTTGTTATGACTTCCTGTTGTTTCTCATAATATATTTAAGACTTCTCCATTCTTTTATGGAGAGCCTGTATGGTTTAGTAGTAGAGGTGAGCTGGCTCTCCCTTCTGTTCCCAGTGGCACTCCTGGTATATTCAAAACTAGTTCTCCAAAGAGAAGCAGTTATAGTACCTGAAGGACATGGTTTGCTAGCGTAACTGTATCTAGATTAGCAGGCTTTTGCTGAAATATTTAAGCCAGCTAAGAGTATGATTTTTGCAGGGGAAAAGAGGGTTGCAGGGCAGGGCTGCCTTGCTTAAAGGTGCGTGTAGATGAAATAGGGGTTTACTTTACTCTGAATTGAAGCAATGGGTTTTTAAAAATACTGCTTCAATTTACAGTGAAGTAAACCCCTGTGTCATGTACACCCATGTCTTACCTGCCTCTCTGGCAGTGGGAAGGGAAGGGCAAGCTGCCAGCGAGGGGAGCAGTCCCTGAGCTGCACAGAGCAGGGGGTGGTGCTTTCCTCTGTAGCAGTGGCATGCCCCCCAGGTGACACCTGCCCACAGGCACCCAGCTCAGGAGGTCTTGAGGGGCAACAGAGCTACAGAGTAAAGGACTGGGTCCCCATACAGCTCAGGCAGACAGGCAGGCTCCAGGGGACAAAAAAAAGAAAAAAGATTGGGATTGCCATTTTTTTTTTTTTTAATCCTTTGGAGGAGCCTGCCTTCCCAGGCTGCTGGCAGGCTGCCTGCACGGGCTGCCTGGAGAGACTCTGAGCCACATGGAGCCCAGTGCTTCACTCTGCAGCTGTACGGCAGCAAACTAAAACTTCTTGGAGGTGTTTCAGTTTGCTACAGCAGCTGAAATTAATGTGCAATACACTGACAACACATGCAAATGCCAACAACACTGAAGTGGTGCAAAAGCATTTAACCCACTTTAAAGTGTCACGCACACATGCCCCCACGTTTCATCTACACACGCCCTTAAGTTGTCAAAGTCTTTATGTTAAAATTAGTAATTTTATTATACTGTATTTACCTGAATCCAAGACAAATTCAAGTTTTAGATGATTCGCCAATATTTAGATTCTAAACATGGAACATGGAAAACTTTAAATTTCTTATAATTTTCCATGTATAGAACTAATTATTGAGGATTTTCTTAAATTCACAGCCCCTCCCACACTGCTGTGGCAGAGAAAGCAGCAGCAGGGGGGGACAGATGGGGGGGGGCAGATGGCCTGACTCCTACCCCTTGTCCCCATCCCCAGCTCCCCTCTATACCTGTATCCCCCAGTACCTTTCACCTACTCACTACTTACCCCCACTTGGCAGGTAGGGAGCAGGGGCTAGAAGGAAGAGCTTGTTCACTAATGCCACTCTCCCCAGCCAAGTCAGGCTCCCTGCACAGGTGATCCCCTGCAGTGTGGGATGGGAGCAGGTCAGGAGTGGCTCTGGAACTCTCTGCACCTGGATTACAAGGACACTGCTACTTCCCAGAGATGTCAAAGAGGAATCCATAATGCCAAAAGCATTTGGACATTTTGTTGTGGTCTAAGTTCTTTGCAACAGAAAAATTGGTTTATTGTTTTTCTGTAGTCAAGAAATGAGTGAAATCTAAAAGCTGACATTTTCTGAGGGATGCCTTGAGTCTGACAAAGACTGACTTGAGAACCTCTGGCCTAGGACAACTGAAGAAGAGTCACTGACTGAGGCATTTATGTGTTACTCACTACAAATAATAAATGATCATTCAAATTATACCGAATATCTAATTTAGTATTATTAGTTGTCAGCTTGAAGGCATAATATATGTCTGTCTATACTGAAGTTCACATACTGATGCAAATAATTAAAGATACAGCTTTGTAGCCCAGGAATTTATGAATGTCCATTAAGTAAACCCCCTACATAAAACAGAAAAGAAATTCAAAGGTAAGGACAGCTAATGATGTACAGTGCCTAGAATTTAACAGAAGGAACAAGGTCGATTACTTCCCCCTGCTTGTATGTATATATCCTGCTGTAATATGACATTTAAATGTTTTCATCAAAGCAAGGGTAGTTGAAAATGTGTGCAATATTTTAATTTTGATTTTAAATGTGTGTTTTGATGATCACTCTAGCAAGTCTTCCTTCCTGTCTCAACCAAAAAGGAGTCACATATTGACCTGTTTGTTGGTTGTTCCATTTCCTCTGTGCTGGAAGACTTTTGCTGACCAACTTTTTCATTCATGCGAGTCAGCTGTTCTAACTGCTCCCATTGCAATTTATAGTCATTATCCTTGCTTTGAAACATCATGGGAGTTTTCACTGTGTAGAAGTGGAAATTCGGAAGAGGGTTTGTTTTTTAAATTTCACTTCTATGTGAAGGATAATTTGTGGGGAGGGAGAAAAAGGGGTAGGAATGGAAAAGAGGACTCTGAAATGGCTAATGCCACTGCTTGAGATGACAAGTGGTCATTAATTTTCAAACCAACCATATCCTTGGAACTTTTGTGGGGTTTTTTTTTAAGATGCCATTACACAACTATCTTTCAAATGTATACTTAAGATTTTTTAAAGAATGTTTCACCTCTAAGAGAATGGACTTAAGCAGTGTGCAAATGACTGTCATGCGGCTTGCCTTTCCAGGAAGAAGCAAAGCATCTTAAGGTTAATCCAGGATAGCATCCTCTTATCTGTCTGCAGTAAAAAATGTGGGGCATAGTGGCACTCTGACAACGTGAGAGATCTATTTTATGTCTACACAAAGTAGATGCATTGAATAATTGGAAAGAAGGCAGGCAGTGTAATTGCCATTCCTTTCAAAAGTGGAGGCTGCTTTAAAAAATGGGATACAAGTTGAAATAGATTGCAATCTAGAACCAGGCACAAGTGATGGCTGTAAATTCTATTATGTCCTTTCATTAAAATTACCTTTTGTGACAATAACCAGGGTTCTGCTGAAATGATGATCAACAAAAATAAATAGAAATAGAAAATCTGGCAAGTCATAAGATGACTGGAATGCTTGATTTAAAGGAAATGTTTACAGAAATCAACATAGTCCAAGGTTGTATCAATATTCCAATCTCTGTATGAATGACTAAAAGATACCTACATTCAAATCCTTGATACACAAGCTGGCACTGCACTTCATGAGGGCAAGGACTGTGCTCACACCACTTTACTTGTTCACATGATTTCCCTGCTGTGTTTGGGGGACATGTGCAAGTGAAGTCATCCCAGAGAGAATAGCAAATGCCACCATTGTGGCAAGGGTTGGACTAAATGGGGGAAAAAAGAAAAAAACAGTCAAAACATAAGCAAGTTTCAGTGCATTCCCCATTGAGGAAAGGCAGAGAGGAAATCATCAGTAACTCCTTTTTACATAGACTTATTAAACTCCAGAAAAATATTTGGCACTGATGCCAGCACTTTTTAGCAAAATCTGCTCTGATTAGCATGTGTTTATATAGACGCCGGTGCGCGCATGCGCGTGCGCGCGCGCGCACACACACACACACACACACACACACACACACACTGTTTAGATTGTGTCTTATATATCTATCTATCTATATGTTTATACATATAGATATGTATACATGTTTATACATATGTGTGTGTGTATATTAAGATGGCAATATCACATATGGTGTTGAAAGATTAGTGGGTCAAAAGAAAAATGGCATCCTTACCTTGCAAGTGTTGTCACTGGCACAGCCCTGGGTCACGTTGATCAATGTTTGGTTGATAATAGAATTCAGAGAAGCGGTGATGGGGAAGAATTGCAGCTGCTGATTATTCAGTCTTAAATCTTGGATGCAACCTTTGAAATATCCACCATTCATGTTGGTTTCTTGTTTATCTGGTAGTCCTCCAATATAAAGGATATCCCTACCTTGGACTGTTAGTCTTGGAGTAGATATAGATCCTAAGTACTGAGATGACTGAAACAACTCAGTCTTATTTGGCTCTATTTTTAGTGATAATAAGTAAAAAGTTGCATCGTTTATCTTGTTTGATCCTAATAATTGGATGGAATTTGGAAGTCGCATTACTACCTTCCCATCCTCCAAGTAGATTCTTATATACAGAGATGTACTGTTCCTCAAAGCCAGCAGCAATCCAGAAGACTTGCGTGTTCGGACAAACATTGATATAATCACATTTTTATTCTGAATACCAGCAACAGAAAACATAGCATACCCTGAGGAATCCTCAAGTCCAAATCGGCCTGGCATATACTCTTGAGATTGGGGGAGGCCGGCGAGGGGGAGAGAGAGAGAGAGAGAAATAAATTGTTTAATTGTTATGGAGGTAGCACAATGATCAAATATCAGCTGCTTATAAAACAATCAATATATTCCCTAGTATTTAGAGATGAAATGAGTATTTGACTCTACCCCAGTGACTTTAATGTCAAAATCTCCATTGGCTTCCATGGGACCAGATGGGTCAGCATTGAGTTTGATATAATAGGTTGTATCATTACATTGTATTTGTCCCTGAGAGCTGCCTCTGTACATATTGTGAGAATGTGTTGCCAGATGGCTTTGCAAAGGTAGATTCAAACATGGTTATTGGTACTGGCCATTAGAAAGCTATATTTTGAGTGCAACTTGGCTGAGTTGCTACCCCACCCTGAAGACCAAAGGTAAATTCCTGACGATACTGAAGTTGAAGGAAATGTTATAATTGGTTTCAGAGGGCTTAAGATTTCATCCCAATGCTATATTCACTAATGCTGGTATAAGGCATTTTAACTTGCATTTTCCCATCTCAAGGCCCTTGAGAACCAAGAGTTCACTCTCAGGGATAGCAGGCAGTGTTTCTTTTCCTTAACCAAGTGATTTTTGTCCAAATTCTGTGACTCTTGGACTGTGTTGGCTCTACAATCTTGTGCAGATTTTCACCTTCTGGGGATCAGCACAAAATATACGCTGACTTTCATCAATCTAGATCCATCAGTAGCTATAACGCTGTCATGTCTATTCATGATCAGTCAATGCCAACATATGACACCGGGGCATCACTGAGGCATGCAAATGATCAAGAACACTAGAAGCCTTTTTCTTTTGTGTTTACCCACTAAATTATTAACTTAAACCAAAAACACCTTTTTCTCTTCCTTTCTTTTTATTATCCATAATGAGGTTCAGACTTTTAATTAGGAGCATAAAGTATGTAGTCCAAATTGCTGTAATAAATTATGTTTGTTCTGTTGCACCAGCAAAATCTTAATCTGTGTATTATAGATTTGCAGCTGAAATGCTTTGAGGAACATTTCTATATGTCAAAGACACAAAACAAGTGTCAACTAAGTTTTAAAAAATGGTCTTGTAACTAAACAGTCAGACTCCTCTTTTGGGCAATAAAACTCCTGGACTGAGACCTCATATGCCAAGTTTCTGCCTGCAGCACTGCCTTTTTTATGACTAAATTATAAAACCAATGAAAATAGGGCGCTGATTGTGGAAACCCTAACAGTCCTTAACAACTATGGTGCTAGTATGAAGCACAATAAGGGGAATAAATCCCTTATTGGCCCCCAAATAGACAATTCCATAAAAACTAAGCCTGAAATATTTTAATTTCATGAATGAAATTATCTACATTTCTTTCTTTATCTGCTATTAAAAACACAACAAGTACAAATAAATCTTGGCTGAAAAGAGTACTTGAAAGCTTTTTAGAGTGCATACTCTTTAAAGTGCTGCACTTGAGTAAAAAATTTTTCCTTAAAAAAGAACACTTCTAGTGGATTTAGTGGTTGAAGCATAGTAGCCTTGAAACATTAAGGGAAGGATTAGCCCTCAAAAAAGGTAATGCTGTACTTGGAGTTTCAATTATTCTGCCTCAAAAAATATTAAATTTAGTCTTGTGTTTGATGGGACAGTCAGTACCACCTTGGTCAATATTAACCTCTTGGGTCACTACATCTGGATGCTGATCAAAATAAGTCAACATCTGTTTGTTATTTTGTATATGTAGTGAAAATATTGCCTTGTGTCAATTAAATATTTGGCAGCAACTTTTCTTCAAAAAGACACTAACATTTCTTATTTTATCCCTTACCACAAGCCGCCCCCCCATTCTTCCCCATTCCCCCACCCTTAAAGAAACATGTCATGGTTTTTTAAATACAGCATAAATCTAGAAGCCATGTATCAAAATGGCATGGTGCCATGATTTGCAAGGAATATTGTGGTCAGCAGGAAAAAATATTGAATGCTTTCTAATAATTTTCAACAGTTTGAATGCAAGAATAAGCCTCTCTTGGCCCTGAATGTTTTTAATTTCATTTCTAATAAGAAGGCAAGCATATTTACCAGATGCTGTCCTATACTCCAAAGTAACTTTTCAAACCTTTGGATAAATTACAGCTGGACTTCAAAGCACTCTGTTTCAGTTACTTATCAGGCTTTGTCATTTTTGCAATAAAAAAAGAAATAAGGTATGTATCGATAGCTATGAAGTACAACATATGAAATAATATAGAATTGATACACTTTGAAATCTATTTCAAGCTACAGCTTTCTGCAGAAAATCATCCAATAAGCCCCAGGAGACCAGATCTTCAGGCAATATAAGTATAGTTTCATTAATTGCAGTGTAGCCGTGCTGATTTACACCAGCGGCGGATCCAGCCCTGTGGATCTGACTCAAGTGCTCCTGTTGCTCTTCATTTCTGTCATCCTACTAGGCAAAAATGTGTTGTCAGTTCCTCATCCTAAAATGTTGTTGCACATTAACGTGTGTGGATGATGAACAACTTGTAGGTGACAAAGCCTGCATGATTCTCTCATGCAATGTTCTTGATAGGAGTTCAAGAGGAGTTTTCCTGACAAAGGTTTGCAGAATCCAATTCAAAAGTGGTATATTTACAACTCCAAACTGAAGCTATTTATTTCTATGACAGGTATAACATAACCAGGAGCCAGTACAGAGACCTCATATGTCCTTTCAGTGGTTCCTCCAGCTTATAGTAGAGGAACCACTGGGGGAGAAGACGGGAGTTCAATTTTCAGAACCCTTCGTTTTTGGCTTTCTTGCTGACACAGCCGATTGGGCTGGTTTTTCATGAGTTGATTTTTCATATGTGGTCACACATCTACTAGGAAACAGACATCTTTAATATTGGTCACCAGTTGTTGACAGCTTTTGACAACTCCAACCCTGAGCAGGACTTGAATTAGTTAAGGAAGAGGTGAAAAGATTTTGATACCAGGACTTCAAACCATCCATTCTCCCTAGTATGGTAAGAACAATCAAACAATCAAAATGATTTTAACTTCATGTACTGGTGAAAATTCATGTAGATGACAATTAAAAAACAAGATTTTTTTTAATTTTTTTTTTTTAGTATGTTTGATTTTGCTTTATTCACCTTCAATCACACAGGCCATTCTTTAAAAGGGCAGATTGGCACTGGAGATAAAATTTACAGAAACACTTGAGTGACTTTTGAAATTTCTTTAAATCAGTTATATATTTCTGTAAATTTTACCCCAAGAGCATAACTGCCAGCAGGGTAGAGTTTTCCAAAATTTATAGAGTATTGAAAGTCAAAAGATTAAAAACATTGTTGAGCAGAAGCCATAACTTTAACTTGACTTTTCTGTCTCACTGAAATTCAGGCTTCTGAGAGAGAGACAACTAGACAATAATGAGCTCCTGCTACTACTGACCTCCTGCATTTTCTTGTCAGTTGATAATAAGCTCCAGAGGTCTTAAGGGTCATGGTGTTTCAGCACTGGTATAAGCAGATTTGTTGCTTACAATTAAGTGCCAGTGCTTTTGGCTAGCATTTAGTACACTAATGCTGAGAGCACCATCTTACCTGTTGAACAGTTTGGCCCAGTGTAAGGCCTGTAGCAGTCACACTGATAACTCAGCCACAAATTGATGCAGCGCCCCCTATTTTGACAAGGGTGGTTTTCACACCAATCCTTTTTAGCACAGCCTGCCTTGACATTTAAAGTCGATTCAGATGACATGTTGTCTGGTGTAATAATGTTCAAGTCTATTTCAATGTCCTGAAGACAGCCTATAAATGAAGGTGCAGAATGCATATTATAGGTGTTTAATAGAGAGTCACCGCTCGTGATTCCCACTGGTAAACCACCCAAAAATGTGCTCTGAAATGCAGGCATTGGTTGGTCACTATTTATTGTAGCAGCAGTTTTATTGACACATGATTCTATACATGAGCTGTCGAGTAAATTAAGAGTAACAGCTTTTGTGAAGGTTACCTCTACTGAATGCCATTTCCCATCACTGACATTATGTGAAATAAGGAAAAGATCCTGTGGCTGACTATTGACTTGCATGGCTAAATGTAAGTGGCCGTTTAGTAACTCCAACTTCACAAATGTATCTTTTCCCCCTCGGTAAAATATAAAGGCTGTAGGTTGCACAGTGTGAAATCTCAGATTTATGTTGTAGGAGTCTTTTGCAGGGCTCTTGATGCTCCTCACCCAAAGGAAACCATTTCCCTCAAAAGAAAATGTAGTTAATTTTTCACAGTGTGTTCCAGTATACCCAGGTGGGCACATGCAGCTGGATCCATGCTGGCCATTTTTTAAATGGGGAATACATATTCCATTATTTTGGCATTGGTGATCAGTGCAGCCCTGAAGAACCTCACTACAGTTCCAGCCACCATAAAACATCCCCTCCTTATCTCCAGGTGGGCAATGGCAAGTATAATTTCCAGGAAAATTCTCACAGGTTCCACCATTTTGGCAAGGATTCATGTAACACTCATTGATGTCTTCGTCACAGTGAATGCCTACAAAAAAAAAAAAAGAGAAAAATCTAGCATAGATAAGTATAAGAGAGAATCTGATGTTTCATTCTTTGTAGTTATAATAAAGTTACTTTAATTCAAAGTGAGTGACAACTGGTTATAAAAGGATGGTAGATCCACAGCACACTGAAGACCAAGGTCTTGAGATTGGCTGCACTGTCATATTTTCACTGGCTTCACTGTCATATTTGGAGCGTGTGAGAGGAAGTGTGTAGACATGCTCAGAGATGTCCCTGTTGGCACACATTGGTGTCATGGTGTAAGTATACCCTGGGAGAATCCCACTCCCAAATAGCCTAAAGCCTCATGGAGCCTTACAGCACTTCTCTGGAAGATTTGTTTTAAAGAAGTTCAGAGATGGTGTCTCTTACTGTGGATAAGGGCTCTTATCAATAGGCTATTAGGTAAAAAAGGTAGACTCCCGCTCTCTCCTACTTGAGTTTTGTTCGGGTTAGACAAGCTCAAAGCAATACCTATGTAAGCAAAAGAAATGCAAAGGAATGCTTATTTTCGTGAATCTCGGTGGAGTTTGAGTTCAGCCTGAGTGTGCAGCAGCAAAAACTTAGACACCTCACTGAATTAAGCATCTACATAATTTGGGGGAAGGGGACACTTGTTGTAGCCTATATGTTTGAATTAGATGTCTAAGGAAGCACCTAGTTATATGATGATTTGTCTACCCTGCCTTCTTGCTGGGCCTGAGAATGTTATCATGAAGTACACTCCACTTGCTTGCTTCTACCCCATGGCAAAACCCAGGAGAGAGATACTATATCTCTCTTACAGTAGTCCTTAGAACAGATTTGGTGCATGAAGCATCAGTGGACAGAGTGTGTTTTTGAGCTTGGCACTAAAATGCTCTGCGTGTCTATTTCTTTTACTCCATTTCCCAGCTGTAAAATGAAGTTAGCAGGATTGCCCCTGCTTCATAAGGCTGCTGTAAGGTTAAACACATGAAAGTCTGTGAAATGCTCAGATGTGCTGGTGATGTTGAGCATGTGACCTACCCAAGATAGATAAACTAAGTCTTCCACAATCAAACTCCCTTTTCTATTTTTATAAATCCAGCTTGGTTTGGGAGTTTTCTTTTACTCTTACAAACAGATGAGCCTTTGAACATAGCTATTTGAAGGAAGTGGTGGTTTCAGCGACTACGTCACCATGTTTCTTGAATGACTTTCCCTTTCCTTCGATAGATTCATTCTGCAGCATAATTGATATAATCATGCTTATTTCACAGAGGTGATTTGACATCTTAAAAAGTGCCCGAGTACCACACTAGTACCAGATTAAGAGACATGAGAGCTTATGAAATGGAGCAGGGAATTCCGTTTTCTCACCTCTCTTGGAATTGTGGGCATTATTGGTGGAAGACTCAGGTAAGGTGAAGCTTGCGGAAATTCCACTTCCCTCCTCAGTTGTTTTTTTTTTCCAGACAAGGAAACAGAAGTCTTGAGATGCTCAATTGAAATACAGTAAAAGCTGTGTTACTCGGCATGAGTTGGGTAAAGTGGATGCCAGGTATCTAAACATTCTGGTTATTTGAGGCAGAGATTTTCAACCTTTTTGAAAACTGCACGGGTGGCTGGGGGGGAGAATGGTAGCCACACATGGAGCAGTGGCAGCACAAGGTGGTGGGTGGCGGCAGCAGCTGCCATGTGAGAGTTCCCCCACACACACATCCAGCCGATCAGCTGGAAATTCTGGTTAATAGAGTATTCCAGATAGTAGAATGCCAGTTAACACAGCGTTTACTGTATAAATACAAATTATTGTCCTTAAGAAGTAATTAACAAAAATAAAGTTTCAATCTCCTGTTTCTCTCCCTGAAACACGATTCGTTTATTTGGCCTTGTGTTGGCCCTTCATAAATTATATATAGCTTCTGTTGCATAACTAACAACATACATGAGACACAACTGACTTCTTATAAGGTGACAGCTTTCTTTAATGTACTTTAGCTATCTTTGTATATTAACCTATAAGGATCTGGACTTTCTGCAGCAAAACGCAAGCATCATAGGAAATTGAGAAAAGAGTTATGTAATTTTGCTTAGTATGGAACAGCAACACATAGACTTAATTAATACACTTGCACCAATTCAGTGCCTGTCTACTTTACTCAATGATAGTAATAACTAGATACATATAACAGCTCATCATATTAAGCAAAAAGTTATAGTGAAGATTTGTCTTAGGGAGTTGTCCTAGATTATTTTTTGATCACACCTTTGGTCTAAAAGGTGCTCTTAGCAATGAACCTTGACACTTCGCATTCTCTAGTAAGGGCATGCAGTTTGTACGTGAAACTTCAGATTATCAAATGCAGCCAGTACTCCCTCTGTCAACTTTTGGCAGTGGAATACTACTGCAATAGGCTCTTTGTTTTCTAGCTAGGTTTATATTTATTCTAGAATGAGATGTCTGTTTGTACATTAATGTGTAGTGGCACCTGGCAGAAATATGAAACATTAGGACTGACTTTCTTAAAATAAAGTTCACTTCCCTA
Source organism: Caiman crocodilus (assembly GCA_030014935.1). NCBI lineage: Eukaryota > Metazoa > Chordata > Crocodylia > Alligatoridae > Caiman > Caiman crocodilus. The sequence goes on along the minus strand of JAGPOW010001543.1, from coordinate 59,396,899 downwards.
ATCTTCATTGACTAGGGGCCAGAATGGTATCTGCCTTACCCAGTTTACAGTAATCTATATGTTGTATTCTTGCCCTGCCTTTTGCTATTTTAGAAATCATTAGAATATATGAAAAGTGAGCTGTTGCCTGCTTCAGCCAATGTTTCAGTACATCTTCTACCTGATATAGCCCATTTTTCTGCCTTTAAAAGAGAGAATGATGTGTCCACAGGTTTCATATACAACTAGATCTTATGTGGCTGCTGAAGAAATGTGGGTGTCATTGGGTTTTTGTGTCAAAGCTAAAATACATTCAATACTGAAGCAGTAGGATGAGCTGTGTGCTCAACTATGTCAAAAGCTATCTGATCACTATTTTGAAGTGATCATAATTTATTTAGAAACATATGGTTTGGAATTTCTTATTAGACCTTTTGCAGAATGAATCAGCAAATGGGTGGGCATAAAATATGGTCTAACTAGGAATTCATAAAAGCCTATCTCAGCTGTATCTGAGCATGAAACATTCAATAATGAAGGTATCTTCCCATAACACTTGTGAAGCAGGTCAGTACTACTATCCCCATTTTACACATAGGGAACTGAGGCACAGCAGCATTAAGTGACTTGTCCAGATTGACTAGAAAGGTGATGTCAGGAGCAGAAAAGAAAACCAGGTCTCTAGTGGTTAAGTTTAGTGCCTGGATTACAAGGCTATCCTCCACACTTTCTGTTTCCTGTACAAAGTAAGTCATCTCTATGGGGCTAAGACTGTAACTCCTGGAATCAGGAAATATGATCCCCCTACATGTTTCTACAGCATCTAGCACAGTGGAGCCTGATCTATGATTACAGGTCCCTTAGCATTACCACAACACATATAACAACCAGAGAGGCCAGATCTTTCTTGTTGCCTAATCCTGAGTAGGATTCCTATAGAAATTGATGGGCATTCTGCAGGAGATATTTACAGAATTGGGACCTTGATCAGTCCTAGTGAGGGTGAGTACTCTTAGAGATTAACAAATAAATATAATGGAATAAATTGACCATTATTTGGAAAGCTACACGTGCCTGAAAAATTAACTCTGCCATTAGCTGGCATTTTGTTGGTATCGTATCTAGTCTGCTTTTCTTCTTTTTGCATTTTGGTAGTCATTTACCTCTTTGGAAACTGGATGCACCCACTTTGTTCTTATTTTGGACAGGTCTAAACAACTAAAGAAAGGCAGTAGTGAATCGGGACCTAAGGGTGCCTATATATGTGCTCTGATGCGTTCTAGTTAGAATGATCTAGCATTGCCACAGTATCACGTGGGTAAAATAGGGATAGTAATACTAGCCTGCTTCACAAGTGTTATGGTAAGATACCTTCACTGACCAACTTCATGAGTGTTATGGGTGGATACCTTTATACCCTGTGGATTTAAAAATGGCCTCTGGGGCTCTTTAACTAAAACTTGTCAAAGGAGCTTTAGTTAAATTGTCCTGCAGCCATTTTTAAAGGCATGGGGGCCTGGATGATGCCAACAAAAAAAGAAGAAAAGCAGGGTACAATGATAAATCTTACTTCTTTCTGTTAGTGTGTTCTTTTGCCTATAGAGAAAGCAAACCCTGGATCACAATTACTAAATATAAAGAACCTTCATTTTAAGTTCAATTTTAATAAATGTCACTTAGTAAGAATTTTAGTGTCTAAATATGAATCACTTTTAAATAATGGAAATGATATTACAAACATATCAACAAATAGGCCGTATATTTTCTAGTTTGCATTAAGATAAATACAAGTACACGCTCCACCAAAAAAAAAAAAGTTATCTTTAAATTTGCAAGACCGATTAAAGCAGCTATCCTTATGAGCAGTGCCTGATAATGCTTTTTATTTGCCAATTGCTGTGCAAGCTAGGACCACTGTAGCTCAATATTAAAGCACTCGAGATAAAAGGATTAGTCAATATTTATAGAACCATATATACAGCTTAGATAGCTCAGGTAGGTGTGTAGAAATCAGCAGACAAAATGGTTTATAGGATGTGAGACAGACTAACAGTTAGTATGGGAGTAGGAGGAAATACTAATTGTCACTTTAGTGTTAATTGTTTTCAGTGGTTTGATGCATCTGCTCAAATAAATACACTGCATGTTATTTTGAAAGTAAAATTCTCCAGCTTTCTTGCATACTCAGTTCTTTCACACTGACCTTGAAAGAATCAGATAAAATAATGTACACCTTTCAAGTATTTCTCTTTTCATGTACTGTACATCAGTTTTTTTTCCCACCTGCAATGTTATTGTAAACTTGAAATGGAAATGCAAATTTGACTTGACGTTTGAAAACTGTGCACATTTCTTTCATAACATGTTAATATGCTAAAATTATTCTTCTCAACAAATTTTTAAAAACTTAAGTTGATTCAAATATAATAGCAAATGATTTTCCGAGGCATCAAATGACAAAAAATGCTGTTCAAGTTTAATTCTGTGAAGTGGTATTAGTATTCAGCTGCATTAAATAATTGAACTATTACCTGAATGACAGTGTTGTATATATCTTTTTATATACAATTTTTTTACAGCCCCCCTCCCATCTTGATTTATAAATTCATTTTAGATATACAAGTAGCAAATAGATATTCAGACATCATTCATATTCAGTAAAGTCTAACTATCATTTAACAAGAAAGTAATTACCTGTAAGCACTGTTATTAAAACAATACAAGTCTGTATCCCAGCTGGAACCATTTTTCCTGTTACAGTATTTATGTGGTCCACAGTAAGTTCTGTAAATTTTGAAGCAATTCTAGATATGAGGGCTTCTTTTCCTAGATTAGCTTCCTCTGCTATATCGGCTGATGTAGCCAGACAGTGTGTTTTACACAAGTGAAATCTGCGGGGCTTAACATAAGACTCATTATACTGCTTACGTACTAGATATGTATTATACTTAGATTCTTTTACAAACTATAACTTCTTGCACTCCATCCAAAGGTACTTGCAAAAAATTTAGATTATATAGTTACAGAAAAAGAGGCTGCTGAGAGTCTCTTGGCACTTCCTGTGGCCCTATTGCCTTCTGTTTGAGAGATCCTTTTTTCCTTAAAACTGTTTACCCTACATTTTCAAAACATTAAAAAAAACAGATAAACTTCTCCATAGCCATTGTTATTTGAGGATAATAATGATGGAAAAGATGTTATTTTGGTTTCTTTTATTTATGGAAGCAAAGAAATTCTTTGTGTTGTAGTGGAATTTGCATATACTACCTATCAAGATTTTTACTCATAAATTTTTTCAGAATTAAATGAAAAAATAAATGCAGTTGTTGAAACAAGATTCCCAGACTGTAAGACTAAGATACTTCCATTGTTACCAAAGACTATGAGCAAAATTATGTTACCAAATGTGAATAGTCTTCATGTCAAAGCTTGGCAGATTAATTTTATTTTAGCATTCATCCATGCCATATTGTAAACTTTCTTTCAGTGATCTGATTCCATCTTTTTATCAGTTCCAGGAGAAAAAACTTTTGACCTACGTTTCCTTTTGTGAAAAGAAGGCAATTCAAGAATATGTGGGTTGTGAATTAATGCAGGGTATGGATTCCAGACACTTATTTTAGCTTGCTAGAGTTCTGCCATCAGCACTCAAAGTTTATCAGTGATACTTTTATATAAATTAGTGCAACTTAGCAACAGAGCAATGGGCATAATAGAAAACCCACAGTTTTCTACTGACACTAACACTGTAATATGAACCAAATTCAGTACAGATTGGTAATAGTCTGAAATTTGGGAAAGTCCAACTGTGGAGTTTGAACTACAAACCCAACAATGTTCAAATCTGAGGATTTTGGTTAAGTACATTGCATAGAAAATATATTTTGATCCTCATAATAAACTGAGATGTATTCTAAGCTGGTTTGGACCTGTGTCCCACAAAACTGAGTTTCTTCTATGTCTAAACTCTAGCTGTAATACAAATAAGAATACGTTTTTGGCTAACTGAACTGATTATGTACCCTTTAAAATATATATTCTAGCTGTTGGACAAGGAGAAATCTGTAATTATCTTTTCCCTACCCTTCATTAGCAGTTTTATTGGAAGATCTTTGTTGTTAAAGCTGTTTCATTTTTTCATACAGCTTTTGTTTAAGAGGCAATGTTAATCCTGAAGACAACTGAATGTTCTGCATGGGCGTTGTTTCTTCAGTATTCCAGGTCTTACTAAGTAATCATGAAAATTCAAATTTTGCCGCATTTGTGCTAATAACTGCAAAGGGATAATTACTCTTTACTAGAAGGAGGAAAGGCACCTTCATGAGCCAGTTTGCTCAGAGAAGTGAACTCAACCGTCCTCAAATAGTGGTAATTAAATCTCATGCTTGTGGGCATAAATCAGTTGCCACAGGGGTCAGGAAGGAAGTTTCATTCTCATAAACATAATTGTACAGCTGATGAGATGCAAAAGAAATGCAAAAGAATGGGCCTCTACCAGATATTGAACTTAATGCAGCCAGTTACCTGATCTGGGATAGAAAATGTCTGTTACTGTCTTAGCAGGAAAAAAAATCATATAATACAAAAGACAAAACACAGGACAAAACTAGAGCACACTGAGGGCTGGAAGCTCTGTTTGAGTACTACATTATAATAAGCCTTCACTGACTTTTAAATATCTACATGTGATAGCATTCACATGAAGCACACATTTTTGTAAAGTTTAAACCTGCTAGTTATTGCTGTATTGCAGATTCATTATTCTGCTATTTTATTTGCAAAGTAAAATTTAGGGTGATATAATTTGGGAAAAAAATTAAAATAGAAACAGAGCTGAGTGACTTAGCTTAATCATTAAAGATGTCATTCTTGCTGAGGGATATGGAATTCATAACGTGCTATGATCGGTATAATAAGCTGTAACTCAACCTTTTTTAAATTGCACTGGGCTGAAACTTCATAGGCTAGTTTGAACTTTTCAGTCTGCATGGGTTTTTTTCCCCTAAGCAGTAAAAAAAAAAAAAAAAATTCCACTTAATCTCTTACATCATTAAACCTCTTTTTAGGGCAAAGGCTCTTGGAAATGTTTTTCCATTTGTGTAAGATGTTTTATCAGACCCTAAATAGTTTTCATTTAAAAAAATAACTTAAATGCTATAGGTGATTAGTTGTTTAGTGAGGACTGGTGTGTTTATTTTATTTTACAAATATTGGAAACAGCTGACCTAGTTAATGGATGGCATCAGCTTCTGAGTAGTTCAGCTGGCCTTGGTCATGAGGTTGCTTTGCTAAGCACTGCTATCCCCTGCTCAGTTTTATGTACAGCATGGCCAGAGGTAAGGATCCCACAGGTTGTAGAAGACATGGGGGTATGTTTTAGAAGAACAGCATAACATAGTTGCAGCTAGACTCTCATATTAAATTTGTTTCCACTTGGACATTGCTCTGCTGCGTGTCCATGTCAATCCAATTGTAGAGGTGGGCCCCTAATCAGGAGAAACATGGTAGATGTACATTTTCATGGCACCCATTTCTCTCTCATACCCCTGCTTCTATTGAACGACTTTACTTGCATCTGAGACAGACTATCTGCATGACTGGTATGTTTGTTCATTTTTTCTTTACTTGCTGAGATGTGTTTGAAGGTTTGCTTGGCATGTTTTGTTCTCATTTCCAGATGTTTCTGTATTTGCAGCTAAACTTAAACTAGTTCAGCCACGAGTGTGGTGTTCATATTCCCTCTACTATACTACTCTTGTGCTTAGACCTTAGATCTTGGGAAAGAACATGTCTCATTTTGTAAACAGCTGCATTGGCACTAGACAGGGATACTCATGCACGTATACTTATTGCAAGATAAATTTGTGCAGAAGATATTCAGCAGTTCCATTCTTACAGCAGAGCTAGCCTTACCCTCGGGCCTACAATTCCCTTATGTGCTAATCCACAACTCAGCTGGGTTTCCAAGCCATCACTCTCTTCTGTGGGGCCTGCTGAGCTGTTCCCTGTCTCCTGTTGGATTTGAATCGGGAAGCACCAAATGGAAAAAGCAGGGTAACAAAGGGAACACATTGCAGGGGAATGACCTAACACTGGCATCAGCACTCTAAACTTTCTAGTCAGTGCCTCTACATCCTAATGGAATAGGGAACACTTTCTTCTAGACTGCCCATTGACTAGTATGTCTCCACACTACTTCCAAAGTGGGTAAGGGCCTATAGTCCTCAGATTACCCGAGACTGAAGAGTGGGGGAATCATTTTGAGGTTTAGTGGAGCATGGAGTGCAGGAAGAAATAAGGTTGTTAGCTATCTTAAATAGAAGCTCAAGTAGGGTGACCATCAAGGTACCTCAAGAATAGAGGATAGTTGCATTTAGTGCAATTCTTCCCACCACTATGAACATGTCCCAAGGCTTGCAGGCATGGTGAGCTCCTGCAGGTGGTGGCAGCGGTGTTGGTGGGGGGGGCATGGTGGCAGCAAGCAGGGAGTTCCTGCAGGCAGCCGCGGTTGTGTCGGCAGCAGGGGCGAACCAAGTGGGGAGCTCCTGCAGGCAGCTGTGGCAATGTTGGTGGTGGGAGCGGACTGAGTGGGGAGCTTCCACAGGTAGCTGCAATGATGTCAACGATGGAGGTGGGGGGGTGCCAAGTGGTGAAAAATAGAGGACATAAAGGTGTCTGGTTCATATCAATAGAGGACAGAAAACCAGACTGTCCTCTATAAAACAGGACAAATGGCCACCCTAAGATCAAGTGAAATTTGAGTAATCCAGAAGAGAGATCTGAAAGGGAGGGAAGCATGGTCAGAATAAAGTCATTAAGAGATGGTAGCATGGTTGGATGGGTTAGAAGGAAAAAGATGCATTTTGAGTGGGGCAATGAGGAGAAGGATGTGATTAGTAGGTAAGATTTTGGAAATATAATAGTAGAAAAAAGGAGTAGGCTTTAAAAGGAGCCTCAATGTATAAGAAAAATGAGCTGGATGCACCAAAGATTACCCCAAAAGGCACGTCCAAATTGAGTGCACATGTGCAGTTTGCAATGCTGCAAAGCTGTCTGAGGCACTGCAGACTGCATGCGGAGCACATGCAACTGCTCACTGTGCTGCACATTTGACACTGGAAGAGGCTGGTGTCAAAAAACCAGCTGCAATAAAAGCAGCACGGTGCACATTTTGGTAGCATGCACTGCCAGAAATAGATCTTGGCCATCCAGAACCAGACTTTGGCTGCTAGCCAGGCCAGATGGGTGGTGCTGCTGCCCCAGGAGGCTCCCAGCACCCCAGAAAGACTTTACAGAGGGGTCAGAGGCATGATAACAGAGACCACTTGACATTCCTGAGGAGGGGGCAATAAACAGGGAGCAGTATGTCAACTCACCAAAAGTGGGGAAAACAGGGTAACTAAAGGGAGCAAGAATTAGAATGGCAAGTAGGGTTGGGAGATTTTAAGAGTTTTATACATGACTGAACAGAGCTCTAGACTAGATATGTGAAAGCCAAAGGAAGATGTTCTGTTCATCGCTGTGTATCTAATTTTAAATACCATGCCAGAAGGTTGGAAAGAGACTGTATAAAATTCATTCTACTTTTCACATTTCACTTTTCAGGGTATCCTAACTACACTGTCAAATTTAAAACATTAATGATTTGAGTTGCATTCACTATAGATTATACACTGAAACATGCAGGAACTATGTGCGTGTATGAAACATATCCTTACAGACTTAAAAGAACCAACCCCTTCTAGCTTTTAATAGGAGCATACACTATCGTGTTTCATTGACTTGAAACCCTGCTTTGACCATGCAATTAATAAGTAAATAAAAACTCACCCTGGAATTTAAAAAAAAAAAATCAGTATTAAAACTATTGGTATTTAAGGGTTTTTAAAGAAGACTTACTGTTTGATAAATATATCTATTAAGAAGGTTTGAGCTGAATCCAGTCATTTGTAACAGGAATTTTGTATCTTGTTGGCTGTTTTCTACTTGTTCTAATTGAGACAGGCATGTATAGCCATTGTGCTGTCTAGTGTGAAACTGCTCCTGCCCTTAATTCTTGCCCCGGGAGATAGTAGCTTGGAAAAGTATTTCAATGATTTGCCAGAATTTTGTTGTTTTTTTTTTAAAAAGAAACAATGTGCATTTGTACAATATATAAAAGTGACTGTATTTGCATAACCTTATTGTCAGTCCATATTACAATAAGTTCAAAAAGCCAGTAGGCTAGAAAATGATAGTTTTAATAGGACATATCCAGCTGAAAGAAGAAGAGAGCTCTCTAAGAATAGAAAAACATGATGTGTGCATAGTATGTGCATAGTGCATCTATATATTAAGCTGTGTATATACAATATTGTTATATCTGTATATGCTATCACAATATAAATATAATGTGATATATTTATTATCAAGTTTACCTCACCAGGGTAATTAACTGTGCATTGCTGTGGGTATGAGGATATTGCATATGCAGATTGCTGGGTGCAGCAAATAACAAGGTTATGAACTTAATTACATTATAGATGTTTCTGTATTCTAGTTCTTTGCTACTTTATATTATTTTACCTTATATTTGTATTATTCTACATTATACATATATGGGGGGGCTAGTCCGTCTGTCTGTGTGTTGGTCTGTCTGTCCATAATGCTCTTGTAGGATGTGGCTCCTAGCGGGGTGTGGCTCCAGCCATTGCTGCGTGTGGGGCAACTTGCCTGTCAAGAATGACGGCGGTGACATAGTGCCACCATGACAGTGGGGATAGAGCAGCCTTGTCCTCCCTGCCTCCCTGGCCGTGCTCCTTGGAGGTGGCAGCAGCACAGGGTGGTGATGGCATGGAGCTGGCCTCGCACCCCCACTCCATCCCTCCACCCCCACTGTCATTCTTGACTGATGATTTTCTAGTATTACTATATATGTATAATATATACTGTATAACATACAGAAAAGCAGATAGTCATTACAGGCGATATTACTGTTTTTGACCAGGGTTAGACTTGTAAATGACAGTGGTTTATGATTATGACAACTTCAGATGAGTTAAAACATCAAGGAACAGAGAGACAGTGGACTGGAAGGGGACAGCTAGGCCACAGAGTCCTGCCCTTCACATTCACAGTCCTATCCTTTGCATTTTGTATAAAAGGGTCCATGAGATTACTCACTCTGATCCCTCTCACACACCAGAGTCACAAAGTACCCTCATAGTATCATAGTGAGAAAAAAATTGTAGGCTTTCTTTTGTAGGCTTTCTTTTCTCTCAAATATTGAATAAAGAGCAGAAGCAAAAATCAGGGGAGACAAGACACTGCCAATGCCTATGCGACAAGGCTGTTCAATGGATTGCTAATTAGAACTCACCATAACTATAGGGGAATCTTACACTTCAATTCAGCACAGGTTGTATAGGACCACTGTAGATTTTGGGAACATAGGTGGCAGATAACTCAGGTTAAAAACCATGAGGCCATGCTTTTGCTGCCATTGATTCTTAAGCTACATACATTAAATCTAGCGTGGCTTTTCCCATATGTGCACAGTCTACATTGGCAGGAGATGTGACATTCACATCTTGTAATACTCAGACAGTATTGCTTCTAACCAACCTGTACCTGCTTGGTAGTGCACTAATAATCGGCCAATCTTTGAACCTCAAGGCTAAAGCAAGTGTTAGCTCATGTTCTAACTTTTCCCATAGCTCCTTCCCTCTCTTCCACGTAGGCACACTGCCTAAGATTGTTAGGAAGAAAAGACGGTGCCCAAATTGCATTGTATTAATAGTAATCATTATGACAAACTAATGTCATATTGTGAATACAGCTAGAGTATCTAGTGTGGGGATCAATTTGAATCAGCCCCAACTGATTATCAGCACGTTAGCTACCAATGTTGGATTTTCTTTCAAATTTTTTTAGAATCTGTTTGTGATCTAAATTGCAAAGTTCAGCATAGATAAAATGAGAGTGAGAACACATTTTCCTTAACACATTTCTTCCTAAAACATGGCAATGTCCCTGCTTCTAAGATAATTAAAGTATTTACATTTGAAAAGGTGAGCAGCATCCATACAGGAAGTAAAAGTTTAGTTTAATGACTTTGTATTTCTCCATGCACTTGAGAGAGTTGCTAAGGGCATCTTAACAAAAAACAGTCAGACCTGATTATAATCACTTCAGTATTTATTCCAGACAGTGTAAATGAGCAGATTATAAATATGCAAAACAGTATTGCTCATGCTTTTAGTACTAGCAAATGTTGAACAATTAAGAGCTAGATGCTACAGGGAACAATGTGGGTAAAAGCATGTTTGTGTGATGCCATTGGGATATAAAATAAATTTTTGGTACTCTTTTCTCCAGCTTATTTTCACTGCTTAGTGTCCCAACAAACTTTTTATGTGCTTGAGAAGATCTTAGTGTGTTTGGGACTTGCCAATGATAATTTGTCACCAGAATGTAAACCTCCTGAGTTCAGTCAGAGAGAAGCATGCAACGCAATCATTTTTTTTGTTGTCACTTGGTAACAATGGGAACCCTGTAACTTTAGATTTATAAGAAAGTAGAATATTTTTAGTCTTTGCCTTACCTTTATTTAGACTGAAATGGAAGTAATTTTCTAGAGCTATGGAACTATAGTTTCAAGGAAAACATATAATAAAAAAATTGAATCTATTTCCAAAACATGAAACTTAGTATTTAGGGCCTCCCATTGCAAACATAATTTAGTTTCATGCTACTACTGTATTTAAGGCCTCCTCACATGACTATGGGCCTCATTATACTAGGTCAGAGGGCATTATATAATGTTGTACATTATTAACTGACTCTTTATAGCACCTGTGTGAGGCAGATAAATATTATCCTAGCTTACAGATGGGAAATCTGAGTCTGTTTGATTGTGCTTGTTTATAGTTAAAGGTATCTGGCTGTTTTATGTGGATTTATGCTTGACAAGTTTTGTCCAAGAAGCTTTAGTAGATGATGATTTCTGCGTAAATAGTATGAGGATTTCATCTGCTCATGATTTTCTATTCCTTTACCACTCCTTGTTTCAAGACCCAGGATGGCCTATGAAAATAAAGTTGCATTTCTTGTGGAGTCTGTAATAGGGGATCCTTGGCCCTATTACAAAGAAAGGAGTGAAAGGATATTTGCACCTTTAAGGCAGCAGGCACAGTAGGACCCTGCCTCTCCCTCACTATATAAGCACAGCAGCAGGATGACCTGCGTAGTTGGCTTCAGGAGAGCTTGAATGAGAAGACTAAGTTGGAGTGACAAGCCTATATCCCAGCCTGGAGAGAGGCTGGTGGGATGGTGCCAGGTACAAAAGGAAAATAAAGCATGCAGTGGCTGTAAGTGGAGCAGGAATGCTGCACATAGACAACCCTGCAGGACTGAAAGGCCTACCTGGGGGTTGACTAGGACCCACAAAAAAAGACTGGATATTAGGCTTGTGCGAAGTGGCTAGTATTCACTTTGGATTTGGATTTGGCTGATTCGGGGGACGGTGATTTGATTTGGTGATTTGATTTTGTGATTCGAATCACTGTCCCAAATCAATTTAGCCAAATCCAATTCAGAGATTCGACTGCTGCTGAATCAGCTGAATTTCCGAATCATGCAGTCCCAGCCCCCGCCCACTCTCCCAGCCCTGGCAATGGCTGCCCCACCTGCCCCAGCTTTTGGTACTATGGGAAAAAGCCCTGACTCACCAGACACTGCTGGGTGGAGGGTGATCCCTGCTGCCCTCCACTGCCTCACCCTGCATGGGGGGCTCTGCACAAGCCCCCCAACCTCCTCTTGCTGTCCCAGCCCCTCCCATGGCTGCCCTGCCCACCCCAGCTCTGGCCCTTTAAGAAAAAAAAAAAATGTGAAAAACCCCTGGACTCACCGTTCCTGCCCAGCTATCCTCACTGTCCCCCGCTGCCTTGCTGTTCATGGGGGCCATGCACAAGGCCCCTGAAGCCAGGAGGAAGGTGCAGGAATGGTGAGTCCCAGGGTTTTTCTCAGGTTTGTTTTTTTTTGTTAAAGGGCCAGAGCTGGGTTGGGCGGGGCAGCTGGGGAGGGGTCAGGGGGCTCATTGCAGAGCCCCCCCCACAGCATGGGGCAGTGGGGGGCAGTAGGGATGTCCCTCCACCCAGCAGCACCCGGTGAGTGGGGCTTTTTTTTAAAGCACTGGGAGCAGGGGCGGGCAGGGCAAACAAGGGGGCGGTGCTGGGGGTCTTGAGGGTTCAGGCAGGGGTAGGGGCCCAGTAGGGGTCCCCCCATGGTCCTCTCCCTCCTCCTCCAGTGCCCTTCCCACTCCGGTCCCCTACTTACTAACTCCTAGTCCAGCTGCAGCTCCCTGCTGCAGTCACCAGGGACTGTCCAAATCATCAAAGCTCTCTGAATCTTTCCCAAAGATTCAGAGTGCTCAAATTGATTTGAATGTTTTAATTGGTTCTCTGATGTGATTCGGATTTGGAGATTTGGCCACCAAATTGGGCCAAATCTCCTCCGAATTGAGTCAGCACCCAAAGCTTCACACAGCCTTACTGGACATAGGGAGAGAAGGGGAGGCACTTGGAGATTGTCCTCTGACCTGGACCGAGGTTTTACATTAATTTATTCTATAAAGGCATAGCAAGTGAGGAAATGGGTATTTGGGTGGTCAGAGACAACCAGACAGCTCTGTGTGGTCAGAGACAACCAGAGGCAATTCTGCCTCTAGGGATGGCCCCTAGAGGCAGAATTGAACATAAGGGTCCCCACCTATGGACTGTCATAAGCCTGACATTTAATGAACTGGACATCTTATGTATCATCCGTGCAAGAACTTCCTACCTCTCGTGTCTAATGTGTCCCACCTGAGCTGTCCTGTGACCTGATAGGTCATGCCCCAGAATCAAATGCACATCCCTTGCTTGGAAACACTAAGCTCTATCACAAGCCAGCCTATTAAATCAGTCTACTTAGTTCATATTGCACTGGAATTTGTACATTGTTTCTTAGTCTAGATACAATTATTTTTGAAAGGAAAATGCCAATATGCCAATGCTTAGCTGACCAATATGAAAGTTCAAAAAGGTTAAAAGCATTTCACACCACAAATAAACCATTAAATATATTATTAAATGGAAAGGTTTATATTTATGACTAGTATTTCTGAGTCTGCATGGATATGCCTTTTATGCTTTAGAAAGTACCACTGGTAGTATTGGAATCTGATATGAGGCACTGAAAACTGGTGTGTACCCTGTTGCCAATTTAAAAATTAGAAGCAAAATGTGAATATATCCAATACTTGAGTAAAATACACATTTTTTTGAGAATATAGGTGTTCAGCACATTCAGGATTAGGTTAACCATACCATCCAACTCCATAGGAATTACCATAGGAATTAAAATATGGTGTTATTTTCATAGGAAAACCTAACCTCAGAGGTGTAAAAACTGACAGATTTTAGACCTCATTCAGTTGTCATCTTACTTCTCTGTGTCTTCACAAAATCACCACTACTGATTTTCTGTAGTTTCTATAGTTCTATGTTGATTTACACAACACAAAAGTAAACATTTATAATCTGAATCTGAAAAGACCAGCATTTATGTTATGCAGCTGTAAGAAAATACTGATGCTAAGGCCCTGTATATGCAGACCTAGTTCAACCCTTTTTACTGTAATGCATGAATAAATTTTGTGGAATTAGTTTCTAATCACTTATCTGGTGTGCAACAGGCTAAATCTAGAATCAAAATGATTGCCAAAGTTTAGCAGGCCTTACATACATTTAAGTATTTTTTTGCTTCCTCTATGCTAGCTAAGAACTACAGAAAGAATACAAAGAATTTTCCTAGAGTGTGGTGATGTTGATTAATGAACAAAAAATAAAGCATCATGCCAATTTTAGGTTGGAATTTTATAATGAAAGCCCAAAATAATAATTTTTGACAGTGCAAACGAACAAAACAAAAGACAAATGGTTCATAAGAGAATGCTGCAGAGCAAAACAAATACCATATTTCCTTGCATACCACGTGCCCCAAATAAGACAAGCATTTTGTTTGGGAAAGCAGAATGAAGAAAAAAGATACATTCTCTCTATGCCACAGCATAGGTTTACCATGGCTAAATGCTCCCCACTGCATGCAAAATGGGCATCCAGTTCTCAGCATCACTCGCCCTCTCCTTGCAACTCCAACATTAAAAATTTTACTCTGTTACAGCCACAGGCAAATGTATTAAAACTTCAGCTTTGGAGCAGGTGAGTGACGGTGGGTAGGTCAGTCGTGGTGGGTAAGGTCTGTTTTATATATACAGTATTAAGGAAAAATAATGATTTTACAGCTGAATGGGTCCGATATTTCTGACATAACTATGTATAACATTATCTAAAGCCTTAATATGATTTTACAAATAAATTAAAGAAGACCAAAGGAAATGCCAGATCGTGAACACAAAAATCCGTGTGCTGTAGATCAAAACAAAATTATGACATGCTTTTTTCTTAAGAGAAAATTCAATTCCTTTAGCACAGAGACCATGCACATTAATACAGATAATGTAGAACACATGGGCGACTGGTGCCTCTCGAGTCTTGGGGCGTGGGGGGCACCAAATTGCTGACTGGGGCTGCAAGGCCAATCTCAGGGGGTGCACATGCACCTGTGTGCATCTGCTACATGTTGCCAATTGTAGAATAGTAGGTAAAATAGTAAACGTATCCATTTAATAAATGCTTTCTAGAAGCAAAGCAATACAGCGACTCCAGACAGCTACTTTGTATGCTGCGCTATACACCTGCATGTATCATTTCTTACCAACTTTACACTGGCATGATTCTTTTGACCAAAGTAATGCTACTCCTGAGTTATAATGATAGGAAGGAAAGCAGCAGGGTTATGTGCCTTGAAAAACATTTATCTATTAAAGTCAATTGACTATGTTCCCAGTACACTGTATCTTCGGTTTTATAATGGTGAGCATATAGGGATGTTTTCACAGACATCTGTTGAGCAAAACAGTAAAGCTACTAGAGGGAATTAAAAACATCAACTGTGAGCATGTCTACATGTGACGCTATGTCATTGTACCAATACACTATGGCGAAGTAGCATTTGCTGGCAAAAACCATGACACCGCAACTATGTTGCCATAATGATGTGCTCCTTCAGTATAGTGTGCCACTATGGTGACCTAGCAGCTAAAAAATAACCATGCACCATGTGCACGGTGCAGTACGGGCTGTTACTACACCATCGTTTAGTATGGCCAAAAGGAAGTAGTAAATGATGGCATGGTAATAATGGCACCATAGGGGCATGTGTAGATGCACCCTGTATAAATTAAAGTTCCTCATGAGCTGGAGGATACAGTTCTTAAGAAGAGAAACTGAGCAAAGTTTTATCAATTGACCATGTGCAGCATCACTGACTGGTTTCACAGAGGTTGCTGCATGATTATAACCACAAATCAAATTTTCCCCTTCATGTCCACTGGTAGATGAGCCTTTGTCTTTGGTGTACTTGGCACAATTTAATACAGCTAACAACTAGTTTTCCTTTACACAGAAAACTCAGTCAGCTATGTGGAAAGAGGAAAACATTTATCTATTTACTAAAACATGTTTTATTAATTGTACTGATGAGATGCTAAAGGGCATGCAAGAAAGGACTAAGATCAGCATTGTCATGGGGAAATAATCTTATCAATCTCTGCTTGTGTTGCAGGGTGTGATAATTACGCTTTATTCAGTCATAAGAAAGGAACAATCTAAGGCTTGTATTCAGTCCTGAGTTGTGTGGTGGCCGGGTGAGTGCTGGGGCCCTTGCCGGGAACCCAGAACGTTAGGTGGGTACTTCAATGTGTGGAGTGAAATTAGGCACGGATGCGTATTGGTAACAAATAGATCATTTACTTACACCACTGATGTGTGTAGCATAGGAAGAAGCTGGCTTTGATTGCAGTTACAAACGAGTTACAAATGTAGCAAGAGCCCTTGAAGCGACACGAGATGTTCCATAAACGAATTACCAAGCGCGCAGGGAAGGGGTTACGTCGGGAAGGTCGGAGACGGGGAGTTGCTGGTGGGTGATCAGTCCACCAAGTTTACTCCAGGTTGTGTCCAGAGTTCTCCAATGTGGGCAGAAACTGCTTTTACTTTAATATGGTTAGCAAGCCAACTGCTAGTTGCCAAGTGGGAATAATTTGTAACCGGCCAATGGGTGGCGCTCGTTTGAACAATGTGGCTGTTGGACTTGGTGGGCTTTTCCACTGTGGCAGAATTTTCCACTGCACCGGGACTTTTACTGTGCCAATCACGAGGGCTTGGGGATTTTCCACTGTGGCAGGAAATTCCACTGTGCCATAGGCATTCAACCAATGGGTTCTGACAAGTTGCAGCATACAGGAAGGATAATTAAACTGCAGACAATGCAAAGGCCATGAAATGGTGAAAGAGTGAGAGCAAGCCATGTAGAGGGAGACTGAAGGAACTGAATGCATATGACTAAGCTGAGTGTTGGCAATACAAGGACATAAAAGTCTATAAATATCTGAGTTTCAGTAGCAAAAAGGCTGGGGAAGAATTATTTGTAGTAGTTGAAAGTGGAAAGGTGAGAAGTAAGGAGCTGGGGGGTGGGGCTAGAAAGGAAGTTTTTGCTAGGCATTTAGAATATTTTGAATATGAGACCAACAAGTTAATGAATAATTAGGAATTGGTACAAGGAGAAAAAAACAATGCATACAGATATACAGAAACACTCCCCTGCTGCCAGTAATTTAGAATTCTCTTTCTGTTGGAACACATTTAACTCAGTACTGGACTTGGGGAGTCTGCATGTAGACTCCTGGTGGCCCCAGACAAACTTTTAGTATTGGGCCCCGCTTTGCCAGACATAATGAGGATAATAATCAGACAACAGGGGATTAAATATATGTATATGTGCAATATTACAGCTTTGTTTTTGCAATTGTAATTTTTTTTCATGTACTGTCTCTCTGTCTGGGCCCTGAGGGGCCACCCAGTTCGCCCATGCCTGTGTCCAGGTCTGAATCTAAGCATATTGTCTGCGTGTACCAGGGTCTGGGAGCTCATGATTGAGAAGCTGTTCATATTTCTCCCGTCTTCCCTTCAAGGATGCTAAAAAGTGTTTATGTGCAGCAATGTTTAACGCAGGGAGATGTGCCAGATTTAAAATATCTACTGCTTGCAGGCTCTGTCAATCACATCAGACTGTATTATATAACTCAGTGCAACAATGTAACCAGACAAGATGGATCACAGTAATGAAGGGTCATCTGTGAAATTCTAAAGCCAGAGTTCTGTGCACATATGGAAACAGTATGGAAAGAAACTTCCTGGAGTTTTAATTTGCTATATATTTTCAATTCGAATGGATTTATTTTCTGATTTATTTACAGAAGAGCGATCCATGAGCGCTTTCAGAATCTTATTGAATTTATAAGAAGCTGGACATCAGAGGTGGTCCATTGGTCATGTAATTTCACATTTTGCTTGAGAAATGCAGATTATAGTTATATTAGCAATCCCAAAAATCATAATCTTTGTTCATTATTGCAGATCAGTTGTTAGATTAACCGGGGCTTATTTTTATTTTGTCATCATGAAAAGCTCCCAAGCTTCTTTCTGAATTACCTTCGTTCAGTCTTGGTAGGACCCAACCACCGTTTTTGAACCCGAAAGCTTGCTTAATAACTATTCTCCAACTATTTGGGTTGGTCTAATAAAAGATATCAAATTCACCCAAGGAACCTTGTCTGCCTTATATGAACTATAGCACCTGGCTGGTTTCATATATTGTTTGCATGGAAAAGATTCTTATACATTTTGGACCCCAAAAAACTTAGTTAGCTTCACTGAAATTTATGTTTAGCACCTCAGTGGGATGGTATAAGACTCTATTCAAATATACAAGATATTGTGGGATCCTCAAGTGCAAGGCAGAGGCATAAGGATAAATTTGTGGCTAAAGTTCTAGATTTAGCAGTCAAGAGATTTGGGTGTTCAGAACCAATTTATGAGACCTTGAATAGGGCATTTAATCTCACTGTTCCTTTTTCTGTTTCTATGAAATGGAAATAATAGTACTTTTTTACTTCACAGTAGAAGTGCAAGGATATGTTCACATCTATTTATGAGGTGGTTCTAATCCTAGTAAGTAGCTAGATAATTATAGTGCTGGAAATTAGTGGTAGAACAACAATGGTTAGAGAGCCATGCAGTGCCAAGGAACTGTCAAAATACACAAAACTGCATCCATTTAAACTATAATGACACCCTCATAACAATGGGTTGTACATGATACATTGCTAACCTGCCCTGCCTTCTGGTTGACCAGATTAGCATGACTGGCCTTCTCTAATTACACCCACAGGTAGAAGCTGATGAAGGAAGAGGCTCATTGACTCCATTTCCCAGCTGCACCCAAGTCCTCTCGAGGGTCACCCCACACCTTTTGGGCAGTACAACTTCCTTGAGGAAGGGTGCAATGACAGCAGCAGCGGTGGGGAACAGCAGCAGAATGGTGATCCCCAGCTGCAACCCCCCACAGTGGTAAGTGGTGGCAGTGAAGAGTGGAGACAGTGACCCCGCAGTGGTGGAGAAGCTGCAATCTCTGAAGTAGGTTGCTCTATCTAGAACATGCCATCTTGTTGGTAGAGTCCTTGGACAGCAGCAGTGTCATCCCATGCCTGGGTTCAGTAGTAGAGCTCCTATGGATTTACTTTAAACCATTATAGTTTACGATCGCTTGTTGGGTGTTCCAAACTGTCCCGCTCACATTTATTTTTCTAGGTGCCTGGATGAAGGTTCAAACCAAGATACAAAATTTGTGTAGAATCTCAAAATCTGAACCCAGCCCTAGCTACTGCCATCCAGTGTCTGGCAGAAGAGTTACAACTAACTGAACATAGTCATATTGTTTCCAGTTCCTGGGGTATCCTGAGATTACCGCTCAAACCAGAAAGGCATGATCATGTTTTTTTATGGTGCCAGGCAGCATTGTGCTTCATCCTCTCAGCAAACTGCTGCCTGATGCTGATTCAGATCCAATGTTTCCTCAGTTGGTGGGGAGGGGATGCTGGCCACATTGCTACTTCGTACACTACTACTTATGTAAATTAGCTTGTTTCAAATCATACTACTCTGAGTGGATGTTAGACTTAGGTGGAACTTTAACCTCCTGGTGGCCATATAGGCACAAGAAATTTGCAGCTACCAGTGTATTCTCTGTTCTAGCAGACTTATTAGAGAAGGATAAAATACAAGTTCAGTTATCAATCTGACTTTTAGAATCTATCAGCTATCAATTTGGCACATGAGAAATGATTATTGCTCCTCACACAGAAAACGGACTGAGTGGAGAGTGAACAAAAAAGCAGTTAGAAATTAGAGGAGGCTCCCCAAATCATGCAAAGCTTTCACTAAGTCTCACTGGCACTCTGCACGGCTTTGGGTTAACTGAAATTTGCATGCAATTCAAAGAGTGCTCTGTCATATTCCAGGAATTAAAAAAAAACCAGCAAAGAAGAGGATGACTCAAAAGGAATCAGTTCATGGTAAGCGCAGCTGATGAGAGAGTGAACAACTCTTACTAGCATGCTAAGTATTGAAGAAAGGTTAAAAATACTGGAGATAAGAAGCATTATAAGATCTATTTAAAGTCTGTCCAAATGCTCTTTCAAGATCAGAGGCTTTAGGAGAGAGGAGAAAGTACTTTAAAGTGCTAATTGTCTTTTTTTTCATTGGGCTTTCACAGGCAGTGAGTTTCTTCTAGGCCCTGAGGGCATCATGTGTTGAGGTATAGTACTTGCATACACCAGTCCTGTAAAGGACCGGTTGATGCTGGAAACTAACTGGTCACATAATGCAATTTCTTTTTTGCCCCATGTTTTTGAGTGGAGTAGTGCATGTGACATACATGCACTTCCAAGGGACCTCAGTTCAGAGACTCCTGAAACTCAGATAGACATGACAGCACTGTTTAAATGCCTTCAGAAAAAAAGAAGGGGCTATATCATAGAGACTGAATAAAACAAAACTTCTTTTTGTTCAACTTTCCAGTGTAGACAACACCCTTAAGGGCCTGAGCTTCTTATCACTGAGGCTATTTTATACCATTCTGACAGAGCAAAAGAAGGTTGAAGTGGGTTTAATTACATTAGGTTGGAACAAATGTAAGTTTGCACCTATTTTAAAGCCCTCTTATAATGTCAGACTGGTATAAAGTGATTTCACTATAAATGAGAATCAGTTCCAAACTATGGCTGCTATCTCTTGGATACGTTAGGCTTGATTTTGATGTTGTTTCTTTTCCACGAAGTGAAATGGATATATACTGATATAAATCTGAGAAGAATAAGGCCCAGTATTAAAAAAACTAAGCTATTCCAGATGAGGGAGTAAACACTAAAGTTCAGGGTTCCTATTTTATTTTGGAGTCTCAGGTATTAAAATTTGGAATTTCTCCCATTTCCTACCTAGGTGCATGCCTGAAAGGAGCAACTTCATCACCTTGAAACAGTTGGTCAGAGCAAGAATCACATGGGATCTTATTTGGTAAATCTCCCATGTACACTTAATGTATGCCAGGCTACTGTTTACTGCCTGAACCTCACAAAGGAAGAGGAGAGACTCTCTGAGACACTTAATCCCATTAAGGCGGCCTATACATGTGCTCAAGGGCATGGGGGAGGGGGCATTTTAATTAGAGCAGTTCCCAGACAGCCACTCTAAAATGCCTCACCATCATCTGTATTAAGCCCCTGTGCCTTTAAAAATGGCTGACAGGTGCTTTATTTAAACCTCATTTGATATGGTTTAGATAAAGCATCCCTATGGCTATTTTAAAACACATGAGGGCTTAATACACATGACGAGTCCATGCTGGAGCGTTCTAATTAAGTCTGCCCTGCGTTCTGATTAAATGAGTCTGCTCCGATGCTTTCTAATTAGAAGGCAAACCAGGATGTGTATATGCAGCCTAAGTGCTGGGAGGGATTATGAATATATTACACATAATTTACTGGCTCCCCTATAAATGGCAATTACCATTGCACACACATAAATAACATGTATAACATTGTGTAAGATGTATGGTTGTAGGTTCATTGTCACAGATAGTAGGGTCCTTGCCTTGCCTTCCTGCCCTGGACCTCATCTTGGGTGAACCCTGCCTCCATTTCAGTGCCTGCCACAGTTTTGGTTCAGATGAGATGATGATTTGAGAAGGGAGGCCACTCACCGCTCACACAGGTGTTATGTTTGAGTTTGGCAGTCTCTCTTGCTACAAACCATAGCTTGTGAGCTCTATGATACCCTGTCTTCAATGTTTTTGTCTCTATCACCAGGACCATGCCTCTCTAGATGAACTCTGTCCCAGTTGCCTTTTGGGCTTCTGCCCTCCTGTTCTGTATTCTTTAACTTTCAGTCATTTTCCTACCTGAATGCTGAGCCCACCCAGACTCCTGTGTGGACCTCTTCTTCATCCCTTTTTAGACATCCTTGGCCCTCCTAGAAGTAAATAAAAATCAGGCCCCTTCAGCTCTCTAAAGAAAAGATACTTCCCTATTTCCTGGGACAGTTAGGGCATGCTGTGCCTCTAAGGCTGGGATCTTCCTAGGCCTTTTCCTGTTTTCCCAGCTCAGGCTCTCTTAAGCCTTTCTCAGCTATCCTTTAGCAGCTTCCTTCCTGCAGAAGGGACTCACCTAATCTGGCCATGCTTCCCTCTTTCTCTTCCTTCCGGTATATGTTTTGTCAGTCCTGTGGAGGCTTCTAATCGGTCTGCCCAGGTGTCCCTCCTTAACCAGGCAAGCTCTGAGGCTGTTTCCTACCCCCTGCTTGTTAATCCCCAAGGTTTACCTGCTGTGCAGACTTGTTTAGCCTGCCACTTTTCAGGGTTCCCCTCCTCATACCCTGCTCCCTGCCTCATTCATCATAATTCTCAGTACTTATCATCAAGTAATTGTGATGATAAGGACTGAGGATGATAAGTTGTTTTGTCAATCAGCAACACATCTCTGACTATTCTCTTGTATCTGCCTGAATACTTAGACAGGTTGTGGCTACCCAGACCCTTCTTGGTCTGATAGGAAGTCAGTGAGCCTACAAACCACAATGTGCATCTGTCCATCTAATCTCTCTCTTCTGTCAATCTACAGCGTTACCAAGGTTTATAAATGACTACAGGGGATTTTGTCCATCATTAGAATGGCAGAGTGTGTAGTCCTCAAACAATTTGCAGACCTGCCCAGGGGGGAAAGGGCTCTCTGATTGGCTCTTTTCCTTATTTTCCCACCTCCTGAGGAAGAGAAGCCAATCAGAGCTGCTGAAGGATGTAGCAAGTGCTCTTTCTTCTTCCATTTGGTGCCAGAGGAATTTTAGAATAGAGGATAAAGAAGAAAGCAACTGATACTATATTCACAAAAGGGAAGGGGGAAGAGAATTTAGCAGGTCAGTGTTGCCCTGTTTCTTCCTTTGAAAAATGAGTTGACTCCCCTCTGTTTCTCCCTCCTTCCCTGTAGCATTAGACTAACACCTGGAAATTACTTTTTCCTGGATCTGGAATCGGGGAAAGGAACCCTGAATCTGAGACTAGGGTCCCACACTTCAAAAGGGCCAATTTCAGTGAGCTCAGGAGGCTAGTTGATGAGGCGCTGCGGGATTGTAGGGTTAAAGACATGGGCGTCTATGAAGGGTGGGCATTCCTTAAGGAGACGATCCTTCAAGCCCAAGCGGCAACCGTTCCCGCCTGATGCAAAATAGGCAAAAGTGCCCAGAAGCCCCCGTGGCTTAATAGGGATATTCGGGGGGCCCTGAGGGCAAAGCAGGAGGCTTACTATCTTTGGAAGAAGGGAGCA
>JAGPOW010001543.1:59360910-59373965 GCA_030014935.1 Caiman crocodilus | reverse complement strand
AGATTAGATAGGTACTTGGCTGGGGTCCTGTGACCCTGGCACTCATTCCTGCCATTGGCAGGGGGTCAGACTAGATGGCCTGCTCTAGGCCCCTTCCGACCCTAGATACTATGATACTACCATGATACTACAGGGTGAAGTGCAAGAGGTGTAATGAGGTATGGGAGGTCAAAACTAATGTGAGAGATTGAGGGTGCTAAATTTATGGCTGGAATGTGGAGAACATATGGCAGGGAAGAGAGAGGGTGAGAGAGAACGAATGTATGAATTAGAATTTTAGGGTTTGGGGAATTCTATAAATCTGACTCGTGGACTTCAATAGCTGACTGGAAAACTTTAAGAATTAAGTTTTTTACGTGTAAGCACCACAGCACTAGGCACTTCGTAAAGGGCCCAGTGCTGTGACACGTGCAATTGTATAAATGGTGAAATGTGCGTCAATGTGGAGAAAATTACAGCGGTCTGCTTTTGAACGAAAACACCTCAAAGGTGCTTAGTTCAAAAGCAAATGGCCACAATTTTCTGTGTGCTAATGCACATTTCACCACGTACAACTGCACGTGGCACAGCATAGTGTGCATCAGCTTGTGTGCGGAGCAGACTTGATTAATCAAAACTGGTCCAAAGCGGCAGATCTCTGGTGTGACACGGGACCACAACAGTATGTGTATAAATGTCAGAGACCAAAGCCACAATAAAATACTGGGGTTTTTGTTTTTTTAATATAAAGATCCTGTGTTTGGAGGGCCTGCTTTCTGATATGTAAGCATTTGGGGTTGGCATTGCTCTGTCTACCACCTTATTCATGTCCATGCATCAGCAGTAACAGGTATAATAAATGTATAATATTCTTGATCCAATTCAGGGAGACAGGGTGGGAATTAACAGGCATCTTCCACAAGACTCTCTCAACAGCCCCATTTGCAGTCCACAACCGCCTCATCATGAGCGATGTGTGCCCCTGGCAGCTGGTGGGGCATGGTGGTGGCGGGAGCGCAGCGGTGGTAAGTGGGAGAGCTCCTACAGATGCTGCCAGCACTGTTGGCGGTGGAGGTGGGGCGGGGGGCGAGTGCTGACCAGGGGTCGGTGACCACCTACAGACTGGCAGTGGCCAGTGGGGATCACAGACCACCAGCAGACGCTGCTGGAGGTGTTGCTGGAAGGGTGGCAAGTGGCAGCTGCCCGCAGACATCACTGACAGTGTCCGCGGTGCATTTTTGTAGGGGGTACACTGCCACACTCAGGGGGTGCATGTATACCCATGTGCACCCCTACACATCGCCCCTGAGCCCCATCTTTCCTAAATATATCTGCAGTCCACAACAGCCCATTTTCTACAAGACTAGCTGCCTTAAAATGTATTAAAATGAGGATCTGCTTCCAGGAAAAGGCAGAAATTATTACTTTTGTCCCTGCCTTTGCTGGACTCCAGATGAGCCTTGTCTTGAGACAGCCTGGCAATGATGCACTGGATCCAGCCTACCCCTGCTCATTTAGAAGGACTGTAGGCTCCGGACCCCCTGGTAGAGAGCAAGCAGTAGGAAGGTTGTGTTGCTGAGTTGTGCAGTTGCAGAATAGGGATAGAGTACCTATGGACAGCAATCTCCTTTATACTATTGGATGGAGCAGAATGTGTGCACATGTTCCTCCTCTTTCCCGCCTCCCCCACATGCATGAGGAATGTGGCTTCTTGAGCAACAGACTCCTCAGAGTTTCTGCCTTGGTGCTGCAGCCCATTCTGGCTCTAAAGGAATGTCAGGAAATGTGATAAAACAGTGATGCCTCTTGTGCACCTGTGCTTTGGTTTGAATTTAGAATGAGAGCTCCAGTGAACTGAGCATTTTAAGCTTTGGTGCACACTATCCCCACCTCAGCATGAAGTCATTTTTTATTTGTTCATGGAGGAAGACAATGCTCAGCATTCCTCAGCACTGGCTCCCCTCTGTCTCATCCTGCTGATTGTAGTGGGGAACTTATTTACTCATTCCTTACTTGTGCCAAGAAACAAATGTGCATATGACACCAGTCTGATCACATCATTTTCTCATGCATTGCCCCAATATATTGGGAAAAGGGCCAAGGAGACTGAAAAGGGAAAAAAAACAGTAAACAAAAAGATTCCTATGCCAAAAAATGTCTTCAGGATACCGAAGAAACAACAGTGCTGGTGGCACAACTGGCAAATGACTGTGAAAAGGTTGCTGTGAATGATAAAATTCTTAGTACTCAATGTTAATTCAAGTGGCAGGCAGCAGGCATCCCATACACATGCAGCTTAGTGAGCTTATTGTTATGCTCATTGCAACTTCCAGAAGTTTATTAGTGCAAAACTCCTGGTGTTTGGTCTCCAGTACTGTCAGTTCTGCCCATCCTGGGATCAGTAGCAAAATTTCTATTCATTCAAATGGTGGAGTTTCAGATTTCAACTCCTGCACATGAACCTACCACTGGGTTCAGGTCAGTTCTAGGATGTATCTGCTCAGATAGCTCTAGCAAATTCATTTAAGTCATTAAATTTGTCTAACATTTAATGAAGGCACTAGGAATGTGGCTTTATTTTTTGTTCCAACCTGGCAGAAATGAGTCATTGGTAACTCGGTAGTAGTGGAAGTAAAAATGTTAAACAGCACACTTCAAATTATACTAAGCAATGTGTAGCACTAAGGAATATAGAACAGAAATGGCTCATCACCAGTACATTGGCAGCTACAGGGCTGAAATCAGAATTTAAATGTCTATGCATAACAGTCCTGATTCAGCAAGGTATTTAGGAATGTGCCTAACTTGAAATCAATGGAACTATTTACATACTTAAAGTTACATATTTCCTTAAGTATCTTTCTGAATCTTAGCTAGAAAGACTAATTTTAGTATACTAACTGCTTTTAGATAGAAGTAAAAAATTACAGACATATTTTACGTTAGGAAAAAAGTAAACGCTGTCTGTCAGGCTCTATAATCTGGACACAATAATCAGATGCAGAATCAGCATTCTATGACCTACTAATGTAAAGTTTAGCAAAGCTCTGGAAATTCAGGCGCAAGGCAGGGAAGATTCTAATTGAATCAGAGATGTTGTGACAGTGTCTGAAATGAGCTTTCTCACAAAAGCTTATGCATTTGTGATCAGTTAATCTACAAGGTGCATCTCTATCCTGCCTTCTGCCTGACTCCAGACTAACCCAGCTAACTACTTCTCTCCTGAAACCCAATGGTCCTCAAAGCTTATTGGCTTAAAAAGCAGCTGAAGGAGCTCAACACTTGCAAGAGATCTCGACAACTTCCTGGAATGTGCCTGGGGTTCAACCATTTGTAAGTCCCTCAAAGAACCCTTCCAACTGGGATGAAATTCTCCACAGTCATAGTTTTGAAGAAAAACAACTATTTTTGGAGTTTTTTCAATTTGGGTTGGAATTACCCAGATACTAAGGATATTTTCTCTTCTACTTCCTTGGGTCCATCATACAGCAAAACAACCTCCATGAAAAAAATGCTGCCAAAAATGTTTGTTTCTTTACTTCTCAGAAGACAATGGGCAGTATTTCACTTCAGCATAGACTTGTTTATATTATATTATCTCCTGATTCTTTGGGCTAAAAAAAGATACTTTCATATGCTTGGAGATTCTCAGTCTTCTGTTGCATTCCATTACTTGCTTTTAACCTTATCCATTTATCTATTGTATTTTGTAACTCCTGAACTGTTACAAAATCAGCACCTGATTCAAGGGTCAGCAAAGTCAGTTGGAATCTTCTGATTTCAATTCAATTTGACTAAGTTGATGAGTGTGTACATGGTGAATTAGTAGATACCTTATACCAATGAATATCCAAAGTCCCCCACTTGTTGGACCTGCCCTACCAGACATCAGGAAAGTAGTAGCAACAACTCACCAAGCAAGTTGAAGATAAGAGGTACCCACTACATGGCCACATTGTGACCTCCAGTAGTCTAAAATCACAGAAAAGTTTCTTCTCTACAACTCAGCCACTGGATAAAACACCAACAGTCATGCTGTGGGGTGGTTTGAACTCACAAGTTCACTTTACATTTCTGTTTGGGTATACTAAAACATTTAAAGCTAACATTAAAAAGGGCAAGCTTTATCCTATTGACTTTTTATTTCAACAGTATTCTGTGCTTCATATTGTGGACTTAAGCATATGCAACTCTTTAGGTATTAAGACTAGAAGAATTGATGACCTTCAACTCCAAAAATACAAACCCTTATTTGACAAGCCAAAACAACTTAGCTTACCCAGTGTGTTGAGACAATAAAACATGATGGAGGCGTTATTTAAATCCCAGAAGGAACGAGATAAACCAGGACTCTTCAGTTTAGAATAAAGAAGGCAGATTGGGGCTATGATAGAGGTCTATACAATTATGAAAGGTGTAGACAAAGTGAATAGGGAACTGTTTTATTCCCCAAATCCCAGGGTGAACTAGAACTAGGGTGCACCTGATGAACTTAGCAGGAGACAGGTTTAAAACTAACTTTTTTTACACATAAATGTCATTGACTTGTGGAATCATTTCCAAAGGAGGTTGTAGAGGCAGTATGGACAGGGACAAAAATGGACTAGATAAGTTCACAAAGGATAGATCCATTAATAACTATTATGCAGAAGAATCAGAGATGTATGCTTGGTATCTGTAACCAATGACGGTGGACACCAGGGAGGGTATAACAGGGGATAGATGACTCTGGATATACCCTGTTCATGTACTCACCCACTAAAGCATCCACTTCTGGCACTGTCAGACAGAATACTGAGCTAGATGGACCACTGCTCTTCCTGCTGGTCTCATGTTCTTATGTTCAGCTATACTGTACACACTATACCTAAACCAACATCCAGTATGATGAAGCATGTGATGATCACAGGTTTAGCTATGGATTGAACAATGCTACTGCTACAGACTGTAATAAGTCTTCCTTAATTCTAATTAAACCATGTGATTTATTTATTGTGAGTCTGTGTCTCTGGCTATAATTATTGAAATGACTTATCACCATCAGAAGCAAATATTTCCATTCTGTCCTCATACAGGCTTTTGGTGTCAACATTTCTGACACATAAAGAGGTTGAGGCAAATTTTCAGTACATTTGGTTTCAAGAATGAAAAGACTGGGAGCTACTGAGAGGAATTCGGAGAGGTTAGTACTATTGTACCTTAGGGCACCACATTCATAAACACTAGCTCAGATATTATTTCTATGCAAATCAGTCTTGCAACATTAGCTCTAATTCCAACAGACAATTTTCTTTAGTTGTCTGAGCAAAGCCTGAGAGCCCAGGGCACCCTAGGTTCCTATTCCAGCAGAATAGCTGTCTTACTGTATGACCTTGATCAAGTCACTTCACTGTCCTGTAGCTCAGAAAGGCCAGTGAGGAAAGTGGTTTTAAAACTGATCTACATTGAAAACCAGAGGCTTCAGCTGAACTGTCCTGAATAATAGAAGTAAACCATTGCTATGCAAAATGTAGGGTTGCGAGAGATGATTATTAAACACTCTTTCTTGTACATAGATATCTGCTAGGGGTGTGTGAAATGGACCGTATTCAATTTGGATCCCGATTCAGCCCAAACAGGCCATTCGATTTGGCTGAATCCAAATCTGAAGGTTCCATGTTGAATTGGAGAATTAGCGATTCAGCCATAGACACAGTTTTAAATGTTTTTTCTATATACCTTGAGGTACCAGGTACATGAATGATGTGATGCTGGGGGCAGATGGAGCATCCCACAAGAGCACGGCCCCCCGTGTATCCTTGGTATGCAGACAAAACATTTAAAGCTGTGTATCAAATTGAATGTGATTATATCCAAATCGCTGAATCTTTCCAAATCGATTTAGAGGGTCCTGATTTAATTTGGACAGATTAAAGGGTCTCCTGATTCTCTTTGGATTTGAAGGTACAGCCACCAAATCAGGCTGAATCTCTGCTGACTCAAACTGGATTGAAGCTTCGCACAGCCCTACTATCTTCCCATTCCACTGAATGTGAAATGCAGTTCTGTTTGTTCTGACTTATATTTTTTAATGAGACATCCACCAGGCATTTGGATGACTATAAGGCATAAGCACTTTAGAATTTTGAAAAATAGGCCTAAGGCAATACGCCTAATTCACATGAAATCAGTAGAAGTTTCTAGGGGCTCAACACTTTTGAAAATCAAGCCACATATTTAAGTGTCCAAACATATGACGATGTTTATGATAGTGGCTCACTGTCAAAAATGTGCTATATTCCAGAAGCCCATACTGCATATATTGGCACACTAATAATTAAACAGCTGTGCAATAGACCTAGATTTTGCTTGCATCATTTATAGGGATGAGGGTATGGGCAAGTATGTAGTGCTGCCTAGATCATAAAACAGAGAACAGCATTTATTATTATATAATGTTAATTCTAATATTATAAAAGCCTTAATCTGTCTGTCTCTCCATTATACTTATTCACACTCTGATTGGCTGACTGAAACAACCAATCAGAGTGCAAATACAATGTTGGGACAGGAGGTTGCAGCATGGCAGAGCACCACCATGATGGCGGGTACACAGGAAATGAGGAGGCGTATTATAGACTGATGACCCTCTGAAGAGTATGCTTGCACTGAGCATGCTCCCCCCTGCCCTGCTCCCTGGAGGCGGCAGCAATGGAGCGGACAGAACGGGGGTGGAGGGTGAAACCACTGGACCTGGCCTCACCCCCTGCCCCTTGCTCCTTGGAGGTGGCAGCACTGGTGCAGAGGGAGGTGCTTGGGCTGCTGTGGGGGAGAGCAAGCCCACCCCTCCCGCTTCCGTCGTTGCTGCCTGCAGGGCCGATGTAGGCCAGTGCAGCAGCGGTGGGGGAAGGAGCGGGTCAGACTTGGGAGGGAGGAGCAGGCACACACAGTGCGGGGGAAGAGTGGTCCTGGGCTGATGCAGCAGCAGCTGGGGTGGAGGGGAGGAGTGGGCCTCCTCCCCCTCTCTGTCCCAGCACACTCCTCCCCAACCCCCCTCCCCCACAACTCCCCCCCACCGCTGTGGCAGGCCAGCTTCTCCCACCCTCAGGCCTAGTCCTCCCCCACACCACCCATGTCAGGCTGGGGCCCACTCTTCCCCTCCCCTTGCTGCCACAGTGGGGAAGCAGGGAGAAGGCCTGGACCCCAAGCAGCAGGAGAGAAGCGGGGAGTGGCCCCAGATGGGGGCAGTGGCGTGGGGCTCCATCCCACTCATCCCCCATCATTCTTGATGGGCAAATGGTTAGTTAATGTATAATGTCATAACTGTACAATGGTAGTGCTGAAGTCATGTTGTTGCTGTGATGGTGTAGGGAATATGATAGAAGCAAGAATTCTTGTGGGCGATATCTTTTACTGGACCAACTGCATGGTTATGATAGACAAAACTGATGTAAGTGACATCAGACATAGACAAGTTTGGGGGTATCACAGTACCTTTCCTCAGGTCTCCTTGGCCTCTGAGTTGAACTGTGACTGCAAGGTCAAATGGATCTGAGTCAGGGTACTGAGATACCCAAAAACTTGTCTGTGTCTATCACAACCATGCAGTTGGTCCAAAAATAGGAAATAAACTTCATTTTTGCAGACGGAGCTGGAGCTGGAAATCTGTTCTTGGGTCAGTGAGAGTGTCTTTGTGAACTGTTCTGAGTTGCTCTTAGATGTGTGGATCAGGTAGGATTTCTTCACTGGAGGTTTCAGATGACAAGCAGGGAGGTTAGAAAACTTCCTTGCTGCTCTGCAATGAAGTTCATAATCCAAAAAAAATTATCTTTTTCTGCTGGAATCCTACCTGATCCACACATCAAAGAGCAGCTCAGAACAACTCACATTCTCATGGACCCAGAGGGACAGATTTCTATCTCCACCTCTCTCTGTGCAAAAGTGAAGTTTATTTCCTATCTAAGGGGACTTTAATTTTCCCAGAGCCTAGTGAATGCCTTTAGTGCCCAAAAGCTTGCAGAAAAAGATATTTTTTTGTAATTTCCTATTTGGTCTAATAAAAGGTATCATTTCTGAACCAAGAGTTCTAGATTTTTGCATTTATTTTTGTCTCAGACCAACACGGCTATGAAGGAAAAATCATGAGACAAACTTAAAAATCAAGAGAGTTGATATGTAAATCATGATAGGCTATTTTTTAACTCTGTGTGTGTGTATGTGTGATATGGTAGTTATTTGTGAAGTTGTCGGGGGCTGTGGGTGGGGGTGTGTGTGGATTTTGGAGACTCGAGAGGTTAGGGGGTCCCTGCATACCCTGGCAGGATGTGGGGTAAAATGTATATTTAAAAAAAAAAGTCAAACAAAAGTCTACATGACCACTAAACTAAAACATCATTCCTTTTGTGTTATATGTTTATGGTGATCCCATGCATCTGAGTAATTTTTTTAAGGCAGTTGTTTTATTTGGTGTTGTGTGTGGCAAAACTGAGTAGTTAATTTTGACATCGTGTGTTGTGCTTAATTTATTAATGCACCATATAAAAATTTAACATGTCTATATTTTGATACGCTCATGTTTAAAATGGGTGTGGGAGGCCTTCAATTTTCCGTTTTCCCAGAGCCCAGTGAATCTTAATCTCCTCTGGCTGCTGCTAGTTGTCCCCCGGGAATGCCTGTGTCACGCACTCTCTGGCGAGCAGCAGGTTATCCTAAGTGGGGTAGGGGAGGCTGGGGCCAGCACTGGGCTGGCCCCCACAGCCTTACCTGGGGGGTTGGAGGCCTCCTGAGGCTACAGCAGTGGCAATGCTACCACTTGGAGCCTGGCTGGCAGCCGGATTGTGGCTCTGGCTGGCCAGGCTCTGGTTTTGAACAGTGCATGCTGTCCCCTGGATATCCAGGGGTCAAAAAAACCCGTGCTGCTCTGCTGCAATGCAGAGAACAGAGAACAGTACATTTTGGCACCAGATACTACTACTACATAGACACACTCGTCTAGATGCAGCCAATGAGTACTATCTATCTCACCTGTAAATACATTTCTTAGTGCAAGTAAAGATAGTGCATTATGAATCAAAGTATAAGGCCTGGACACATAACAAGTTATTTCTGATGTCACTTACATCAGTTTTGTACAAATAAATCACATCATGATTTGGGGTGGGCAGACAATCGATTATCTTGGGAAGCTGCAATATTAAGTCCTATTTCAGTGCCTTGTCACTAAGGTGTGGGAAATAGCTTATTTGCATTGAGCAAAAAGCTTCTCTAGAATAACTGTGGACACATCATAAACTTTGGTATCACTTGCATTCGTACAGTTTTACTGCTGTTTTTTATTTCTTGGGGCAACTACAATGGTGGCACAAGAAGAAGTGTAGCTCCCCACTGTAACTCAAAATGCTTTGCAGAAAGTGTTGTAACAATCCCCCAGACGAAACAGAAGTTCACTGTTGGTTTCAGGGGGTAGGGGAATCTAGCTGCTGGCTGCCAGCCTGCAGCCTGATTTCCCCCATCAATGACCCTCCTCCCTCCTATCCTATCCCTGTTTTCAGAATGGGAATGGGGAAAGGAAGCAGAGGGAGCGCATTCTAGAGGTTCTCCCCAGCCAGTGCTGGTGGGTGGGATGGCTCCAGTATACCTGTCTGACCTTCTAGTGGGGGCTGAAAACTCCCCAGACCAAATTCCCTATGCTTCTTTCCCCCCTCTCATTCTGAAAACAGTGACAGGCTTGGAGGCAGTGCAGACGCATGTTACAGAAGACATTCTGTTTTGAAGCATCTTTATCTGAACCCTCAGGTTTTCACTTGATTGGCCATTTTTGAAGTGGTCTGCAAGCATGCACTTCTGTTTGGTCACAGCTATAGACTACTTTCTGTGGCCAGATTGGGCAAAAATTATCACTTCTGTCTGTGCCCTGGGGCAATTTATAACTGATTCTAGTTAATAGTTCTAATAGTTAAACTGGTTTAGGGCTCAACATTGTGTGTTTACTCCTTGTATATACCACTATAAAGCCATTAAGAAATGTGTATTCAGGCTCTAAATAAAGAAAACAAAACACATGAAGTTAATAGCTGAGGAAGGAGAGATGTGAGTTAAAACAAGGAAACACAAGATAAGTCATATGATAGAGCATAGGACTTTTAAAAAGTAGTCCAGTAGGGGAAGAATAGGGAGCAAGGATTGCAAGTCAATTATGAAAAAGAGGAAAGAATTGAAATTTTAAGAGACTTGGGATAATAGTGTGGGTGCTTGATGCACAAGGAGAGGAATACCATTAGCATACAGGGAAGCCTCATGTCCAGGGATCCTGGTATTCTCTGATTTAAAAAAAAACCCAATTTTCGGTTAAAAAAAAAAAAAAAAGTAACTTCAAATCCACATTTTTCCATGATTTAAATGAAACACCAGTAACATATAGATGTATATATAGTGGTATTTCATTCTAATTATGGAAAAATGTGGATTTAGAGTTACTTGTTTTTACCACAAATTGGGGGTTTTTGTTAAGAGAAAACCAGGATCCCTGCTCATGTCACACCCTCTGAGAGAGAACAAAGTGCAAGGACATGGTTTGGTAACTGGATAGGGTGGAACAGTTAAAGAGAAATGATGGAAAAGAAACATACAGACCGTCATGATTGCCCTGTGGAAACATTCATCTAGAAGCCCAAGATGGAAAGGTAGTAGAAAAAATATTTTCTGTACCTGCTAAGTCATAGAAGTTACTACCATTGGGGTATGGAAAATGTTATAAACCTCAGGAGGTGAATGGAAGGAGAAATTGACAACTAGTAAAATTCATCCTTTGCATTAAAAAAAAACCCCTCAGCTTTTCTCAGGGGAAATAGAAGAATTAACAGGGTCAGACTGTAGAACAGATCCATAGCTTTATAATGCTGGGCTGGCTTTTTAAAAGATTAACATGCTAATTTAACACAAATTTCAAGACACTTAACTTTCTTTTACTGGATTATGATTATTACTAACACTGATAGATTTTTATGCTACTGACTTATGGTTTCCTTTGGTACTACTTTTTATTTAGAAACCTGAGTATAACCAGTGCATAGCCTGTCAGATTTATTAACAGAGCTGCATTTGTCCTGCTATTAAGGGGTGTTTCCCTTGGTGCCTAGGTATCACTATATTGACTACATTGGAAGCCTTGAGACAGAGACTGAAAACTTGGAATGTAGATTTTTACTTTATCTGATTTACAAAAATGCATCATAATTGCTCTCATTATTTATGGACTATCAGAAGTATGCATAGTGAAACTGGAACAGAGGAGAGAAGATCCTGCTTGAAAAGTGTTTGCAGTGGCCTCCGAGTAAATGTGACATGAATAACAGTGTGTGAAAGGACATGACATGACATGACACTTTCCTCTCTCTTTCTTGCAACATGGATTAGTTTCTTTTCACACAGTGGGTGTGTCTACACAAGATGCTTCGAGCACAGTAGACTAATTGTACTGCACGTTAGCACAGTGGGCAAAACCTGTGCTAAGGCACTAATGTGCAGTAGAATTGCTAATGCAGTAGCACCAATTACAGCACATTAAGGTAGTGTCTGTAATTACAGGTACTAAACTTAACGTAACATAATTATGTTGCATTAATGAATGTGTAGATGTGCCCAGTGTGTAATTAACTTGTGAAACTCATGGCCATCAGATTTTTTGGAGGGTGACAATTTCAGCAAGTTCAAAAGGGGATTGGATGGATTCATGCACGATAAAACTATCAGTGAATTAATTAGTGAATGTTAAATATGATTGTTAGGGGAAAACAAACGGGAAAGGGACAAGAGACAGTCTGCACAGGCCCTGCATACATACTCTTCTTCTTAGCATTCTCTGCCACTGAGAGCTATAGGATACTGGACACTAATGTGGCCTGATGCAGGATGGCATCTCATCTGTTCCAGTGGTTTAGACAGCATGCTTAGAGATTGCTGATAACATGCTAACCTTGCAATTTGTGAAGCAGTGATCTTTCGTTTTAATCAGTATTCCATAAGTGTTTTTGTTAAAATATATTTACTGTGACCAGCAGGGGGACCCTTTGCACTATGACATATATTCAACGTGTAAGTATGTTCAAATGATTCATTTACATTGGATCCGGTGGACCCTGTCATATATTATGTCTTTAGTTTTTACAAAGAGAGCTTACCTGTAAAACCTGCTTTACAGCTGCACACATAACCTGATGCTTTGTGGTAGCTGAACTCTGGTGGCAGCTCTGGAATAGCTCCATACCAGGTTACCCAGGACCGCTCCACACATTCACTTTCATAGAGGCAAGGATTACTGCTGCATTCATTTATATCAGTTTCACAGTAGGAACCTGTATATCCTGCAGAACAGCAATCAAAAGGAAGTGTTTAATTTAACTTAGTCTTGTAAAACTTATGAGTTTCCCAGGATATGGAAACTGCTGTAAGGCAAGAATAGAAGTTTTGATTTGCATAACATAACCCATGCCTAAGAGAATATTATTCAGCCTTTAATTTCTCATAATTCTTCAACAAGAATGTCTTGCTGTCAAACAATATGTGTGACTAGTAAGACTAAGATTAACCTGAATCAAAATTCTAGATTTGAAAATATTTAACTCTTCAGAACTATGGATATGCTTGGATCCAAACATTATAATGTGCAACACTGGAACCTGGAACATGAACTCTTAACTTTTGAGGGGGTTCAAAATATTAAGTAAAAATTCTATTGTTTACTTTTTTGACAATTTTTCTTAACTACATATTCGGGTCCAAAATTCTACAGAAAATAGAGGGATAGCATTAGAACACTCTATTCCCCATTACTATTCAAACCTTTTCCCAGTTTTTAATGTTTCTTTAGTATCATAGTATCTAGGGTCAGAAGGGGCTTAAAGCAGGCCATCTAGTCTGACCCCCTGCCAATGGCAGGAACTAGTGCCAGAGTCACAGGACCTCAGCAAAGTACCTATCTAATCTACTCTTGAAGATGTCCAAGGTAGGAGCAAGAACAACTTCCCTAGGAAGCCGGTTCCACTTCCTAGCCACCCTAACTGTGAAGTAGTGCCTCCTAATGTCCAACCTAAACCTGC
>JAGPOW010001543.1:59300852-59360810 GCA_030014935.1 Caiman crocodilus | reverse complement strand
GAGGTCCAGCTCCTCCCTCTGGTTGGGTGGTCTGTAGCAGACACCCACCATTAAGTCCCTTTCCCCTCATCCTCCTTGCAGCCTGACCCAAATCGATTCTGTCTGGTCCTCAGTCGCCCCCAAGTTGGCGCTTGATGCAGAGAATTTCTCTTTGACATAGAGCGCAACCCCTCCACCTCTTTTCCCCACCCTGTCCTTCCTGAAAAGGGCATATCCGTCAATGCCTACGGCCCAGTCATGGGTCAGGTCCCACCAGGTTTCTGTGAGCCCAAGCAAATCTGGGTCTTCCACAGCCACCAGGAGAGACAGTTCCTCCTGCTTACCTCCCATACTGTGAGCATGTATGTATATATGTATGCTTGCTCATTTACAAGTTGTTGTACGGAAGGGTCTTTTGGGGAAATAGCTGATCTTTTGCAATCACTGTCATTTTATTATTGATAATAATGTTATTGTTGGTCCAGTTTTTCAAGTACATCATTTACACCTTAGTAAGAAGCATGTAGTATATGCTGCACCCCCCTCTCCCCCAAAAAACCCTGTGGAGCTGCCAAGCTGAAAAGGAAAGAGAAAAAAGAAAGACTCCCTCACCTTTAAACCTGAGTTACAGTTCAATTATTCAGAAAACAAATGGGCATACAAAAGAAGAAGGATGGTGATTAAGGCACAGGCCTGGAAATCAGGATGCATAGATTCTCTTCATGGTTTAGCTGCAGGCTTCTTGTATGACCTCAAAAAAGTCACTTAAATTCTAACTGCAAGTCTCTTTGTGTGAAAAATGAGGATAACAACACTTCTTATTCACAGTGTCAGTTAAATACTTTACTGCTCATGAAGTGTTATTAGGTCTTTGAGTAGAAAGGAGTTCAGAAGTGTAGACTTTGTATTCCAAAACTTCTGAATACCAATAATTCTGTATTATGATTAGCTTAATATCTGTGCTCCAGCTAGGCTGTAACAAGCAGGATAAGAATCTACTAATGTGTGGAGGAACTGCAACAAGGAACAGTGCCAGTGTCCTGGTTAGAGATGCAGCTGAATATGAAGTCATTCTTCAGTTTAGCAGGACATGATCCTTTGAATAAGTACAGGAATCTGAAACTGTAACCTGTCTCTGTCTCAGCTTAGAAGATCCGACCCTCAGGGGTCTCAAGGGAGTTTGGTTTCCAAAATTCACTTCTTGCTCAATTTTATTTTTAGTTTAAGCATTCAACATTTCACATGGAAGCCCCAGGGTTTTCATTTCAATCAAAAAGTCACATTTATGAAGACTAAGGAACTGACAGCAGCAGCAGCAAGAGCAGTCCTCATGTCACATGGACTGAGGGATTATGCACACAACCAGGAAGCAGACCTGAACTGTAGTTCCCACTTGCCAGTGACTTAATAACACTGAAACTTGCACATAAGGAAAAGGCCATTATACCTGTTCATTTCTTCTACACATAGTAACACACTCTCAGCAGGTGGTAAGTAATTAAGTGTGGACCTGGCTAAAAATGGGAAGTGAAGCCTTTCCAACACTGCTTGCCAAAAATATTTTAAGATTAGGTAGGTAGATGTTGTCTTCATATCCTTGGAAGGGTGGGAAAATTTCTGCTCTAAAGGAAAAGAGCATACTTGTAAGAGAATACAAGGCTTACCTGGCCAACAGTGGCATGTGTAATTGTCAGCATCATCTTCACAGGTGGCATTGTTATGACATGGTTGTGACCAGCATAATGGAATTAAGGTCTCACAGTGTAGGCCCATAAATCCTGTACTGGTACAATTACAGCTGTACCTACAACAGAGTACCAAAGTTTACTCTAACTAGCAGTTAGATGACTAATAGCACTCTTTTCTTCAAAATGGAAATGGTTTCTGTAGCACTTGAGCTGAGACTATACATTCACAGTGTTCATGCAGGGTTGTGTTTCTTTTTGTGTTGTTACTGACACTGCTGGAAATGAAAAAAGCTGTTGTTATTTAAAAGCATAGTCCCTTGCAAGTCTAACTGATTAACGTTTTATGCTCTCAGTCGAGATTGTTTTCCCAGCTCTTCGGTGAATGATTTTCTGGTTAAAACATTGGACCCACTACTCAGGAGCTTTAGGTTTAATTGCTGGACCAACCGTGGACTTTCTGTGTAACCTTGGAGGATCACTTAATCTCCTGTGTATCAGTTTCTCAATTGTAAAATGGAAATAATGATACTCCCTTTCTAATATCCTCTACTTACCTGCTATAGTGAAGCTGCAAGTCTTCAGGGCAAAGACTATTTCTTACAATGTGCATATATAATGGCTTCCACAAGCTCTAATTTGAGATGGGAGCTTCTACATGCTATTGCAATGGGAATACTAATTGGCTTCGGAGAAAGATTCAGTTGTTGAAAAGTGTTTTGGCTGATCCCAAACTATTTGTGAACTTGAACTGAATTTGGTCTAAGTATTTTGGACCAAACCAAGGCAAGGAATACATTTTAGAAATGTCAAAAATCTTGTTTTGTCATTTCTAGAATAAATTTGACCTGAAATATATATATTACATGTGGTTTAGTTGCCAAGTAGAAAAATTAAATTATTTTCATAGCCTCAATACTGTCAACAACAACAAGAAAACAACTCTTTATTTCGAAAGTGATGGTACTATTTTTAATTTAAAAATAAAGTAGCTTGAATAAGAACATTTGAACGTGTGTAGCAGCAAACTATGTGCAGGTAGCTGATAGTTTCTGATTTTTAATACACTGTGATGATTCCAGAAATGCTGAATGCATCACAGTACACATACCACCTTGTAATCACATTGTGATATGTCGTCTCCTATGCTTATAGCATGATATAATTAAATATCTAATACCAGACATGTCATACAACGAGACAAACCTTGTCAAAGTTGCTGAATTATCATACACTTGTTGGGATGAACTTTTTTCTAACAAGAAAGACAATGCAGTTTTTGAAAATGAAGGAAATCTACTATTAATAGATTAATTAACCTTGCTGATGACATTCAGTAATTCTATTATGCTGTTAAAAGCATAGCATTCTTCCTGAGCATAATCCTAGACGAAGGAGATCAATTTGTTTTGTGATTTCATGGTTTTAATGGTATAAGCTTCTTATTGGTGTAAACAGATGGAAAATAAGAACAAGAAATGCCACAGAACAAGAAAACAACAGAGCAGAATGGATTGTTCTGAAGTATTGTTTGTAATCATAACTAAAAAAAATTCACTGGGGCAAATGTTATTACAGTGCGTGCAATATCACTACAACCAACTGATTCAATTACCCATTGGAGTTAGACCAAGTATGAATTTGGTTTAATCATTTTAAATCTGGAAAGTAAAATGGGGTAAGGGGAACTTCTTAGATAAACTAAATAATTTTTACTCTAAGAAGATCAATTAAATAATTTTAATGCTGGCAAAAACTCTGAGAAAGTCCCAAATTAGAAAATATACTTCTAATTAGTTTTTCAGGTGTTTTCTTGGTATGATTTCTATGGGTGAAGATTAACAGTTGGAGACCAGAATTGTGTTCCTTTTGATCCAGACATGGAGGCAGAGCGATGAATTTCTATTTTCACTGCTTCAATTATAAACTCTGCATGTGTCTCCATTTCTCATGTACGTTCAGGTGTTGCATGTTGCAATAATCCCCTGAGGGTCATGAAGAGTTACTGCAAGACAAGCTGTGAAAAGGGGTTTAGTTTGCATAAGTAATCATGGGTGATTAGGGCATGTAGAGACCTAGTGATCTAACTACCCATACTTGCTAGTGTGGAGGATTGGGCTTTCTCAGTGTACAGTTCCAAGTGGTCCAGAAAATATATGAGAAGCAATGGGTTTTTTGGCAAAATATTTAACTGGGCAAGCTATATAGTTGGGAAAGATGATAGCTATGCTTTCAGGCACAGCAGCCGCATCCAGATATAACAGCTGCGTCCAGATGAGGATAGACATTTGGTTCCCTGGGGACACGTAGCAGTGGCACACCTTGTGCTGCTGCTGCTTGTCCCTGGGGAATGACTGTGCCATGTATACTCTGGCACATGGCAGGTTACCTTGGTGGGGTAGGGGAGGCTGGAGCCAGTAACTGTGCTGGCCCCAACAGCCTTAACTGTGGAGGAGGAAGCAGCAGTCATGGTGCTCCTGCAGCAGGGAGTCTGGCCAACAGCTGGAATTACAGGTTTCCCTCAATTTGTGCTGTATATGTGTTCCCAAAGAATGGCGCATAAATTGAATTTGCGTAAAGCCAACCCACTTCATAATGTAACAAATAGGTTTCCATGGTGGGGAGGGAGGGAGGGAGTGAAGCTGGGACTAGGGAAGGGATGGTGGGGAGGGGTGCAGCTCCTGGGGCTGCACAAGGGAGCAAAGCAGAGAGAACAGAGTGGCACTCACCCCAGCCCCTGCTACAGTGGCTGGCACCAAGTTCTGGGAAGAGTCCAGTGCCACTGTTGGCCCCAGCCTGTAGCAGTAGCCTGCTGCTGTCCCACATGCAGATCCAGGGGCATGTGTTCCCCAGGAAGAGCCTGGCACAGCCCCACAGCTCACAGCCCTCCCAGGGAGCACAGAGCAGCACAAGGCATGCCCGTCCACACTCACTGACAGTTCCCTCCACAGCTGGCAGCAGCCACTCCTGGGGCGGCTGCAGCAGGGGCTACAGTGAGTGAGGACAAGCTGCACTGTGCCCCATGCCACCCGGGACTCTGCTTGTTCCCACTCACCCCAGTCCCTGCTGCAGTGGACCCAGGAACAGCTGACACCAGCTGCCTGCATGGCACAGCCCAGGAGCTGGGGTGAGTGGGGACAGGTGGAGCAGGTGCAGCCCAGCTGGCACCAGCCACTCCTGGGGCTGCTGCAACAGGGACTGGGTTGAGTGGGGCCTTGGCCCCACGGCCCTTTGCTCTGGCTCCACAGACTTACCTGCCTGGGCAGGGGTGCCTATGCCAATCACATAAAGGTGAATTTACCTCACATATAACGAATTATGGGTCTAAAAATGCTCATTGCATAAGAGCAAATTCACATATACAGAATCTGCAAAAATCAAGGGAAACCTGTAATTAATAGAAGTTCAGTTCAAAATGACTGAAACTGGTTTAAGTTAAACCTGGTTGAATTTAGTATCAGACTTTGATTCGGGTCAAACTGGTTTATGAAACTTCTGTCCCAGACCCCTTCCTGGTTCAAGTTAAATCACATGCCCACAGCATGCTTTGTGGCCCTGAAATGTGCTGTTCTGTCTGCTTCAGCAAAGAAGGGCTGGAGAGCAGGGGAAGGCAGGGACAGGTCCTGCAAGCAAACCCCAGCTAGGGTCTGGGGCTAGGGAGGGGTGTTAAACCCCCCCTTCCCCAGTTAAACCCCACTTTCCCTGAGTACACAGCTGCCCTGCCCTGCTCTGCTAAACTTACTGCTGGCTGTGACTATGGACTACAAATCCCAGAGACTCTTGGAAGCAAGAAAAGGAAGTGTTAAGCAACCATATAGAGTCTCGCTGCTGTGCTTCTGGCCTGAGCCACTGCAAGCATGTGGCTGCATTTCCTGAATCAAAAGTAAATGTCTGTGCAGTTTTTTCTCAGTTTAATCTCGCAGTTTAGACTAACATACAAAGACTGAATTGATTCATCCTTGGGCTTTTTGACTGTCTGTACTTAGCCCAGTAGGTAAATGAGTGTGATCTGGTCTGACTTGAAGGAGCATTGTTGTTGCTTACCACACGCATGCATTTTCAAAGGATTTGGGTTTCTAAATAACTACTGAGTAAGCGTCAGTACAAGGTAGCCTCTTCTCTCCAATCATACTTCAGTTGCATTGGAAAATCACAGACTGCTTTATATTGCTCATGTGGTACTACAGAAATGGAATTCTATAAGGTTAGCTGAATGTTGCAGTATGAGCAAAAGCTCACTGCTAGAACATGCTCTTTGTCCTTTTATGAATTCAAGTCGAGTCCAGGTGCTTGCTGACATGGCTTTTCAGAATGATTTTTGAAAGCTGGTACCTTTATAATAGCTCTTTAAGTTAAAGTGGAAGATTCATAGTAGAAAACAACCTTGAACTGACAGGTAAATTGCATAGGTTAACTAGCTGC
The DNA here is from genome assembly GCA_030014935.1 of Caiman crocodilus. Lineage (NCBI taxonomy): Eukaryota > Metazoa > Chordata > Crocodylia > Alligatoridae > Caiman > Caiman crocodilus. Next base: position 59,354,724 of record JAGPOW010001543.1, on the reverse strand, counting down.
TCTTTCCCCAGCATTAACTGCTGTATGATGCAATTTACTTTTATATATTTTTTCCTATTTTTTCCTGTCATGTATGTAGTGTAAAGGAAAGTCAGAGACATGCAGCTATTGTGTGGGCTGTAATCTGTCTCCCCTGAGGTCTGACCTTTATTATTGTCCTTTAGTCCCCTCTAGTGGGTGTGGAGGACCAGCTCTAAAATGTATTCATTTTGTAACGCAGCAATCAAAGGTCAGGGACCAGGATTCTGGCCTGTCTGTACTCTGTTTGTCTTTTTGTAGGGTTACTTACTATAGGCAAAAGGGACTTTCACTTTCACTTCCTTTTCTTTGTATATGTGGATAGGGACCTGTAGTCCTATATGCCTGAACACTAGCTAGCAAAATCCAGTACTAAGATTATTATTACAGTAAAATCCCTGTTATCCATTATTCTACTAGCTGGAATACTGGCAAGTCCTCCTGGATCAATAGAGACATTGTGGTCCTCTTGAAAAAGAAAAGAAGTGGCGTACGCACAGTGGAAGCTAAGGACAGTCTTCAAGGAGGACTATACAACAGTGGTTCCACACTTGTAGGGAAATGATTAGGAAAGCTAAGGTGGTGACAGAGTTTAAGTTAGCCAAGGGAGTCAAGGACAATAAGAAGTCCTTTTTTAGGTATGTTGGGAGCAGAAGGAAAGCAAATGGAAGCGTGAGACACCTGCTTAGCACCTTGGCACAGCTGGAATGGACACTTAGAAAAAAATGCACTCTTCATAGTATCATAGTATCTAGGGTCAGAAGGGGACTAAAGCAGGCCATCTAGTCTGACCCCCTGCCAATGGCAGGAATGAATGCCAGGGTCACAGGACCCCAGCTGAGTATCTATCTAATCTAGTCTTGAAGATACCCAAGGTAGGAGAAAGAACAACTTCCCTAGGAAGCTGGCTCCACATCCTAGCCACCCTAACTGTGAAGTAGTGCCTCCTAATGTCCAACCTAAACCTGCTCTCCAGTAACTTGGTCCTAGTTACCCCTGGTGGTGCCCGGGAAAAAAGAGCCTGCCCTATTTCCTGCTGATCTCCCCTCAGCAGTTTATAGGGGAGCACTCTTGAATGCTCACTTTGCTTTGGTATTTCACTAGACCAAGAGGAAAGACAAGCAAGATAAGGATCATGAGGGGCATGATGAGAATGATAGCCTTCCCGCTGTGGATGCTAAGCTGGTGAAAACCAACTAGAAAAGCTAGACATTTATAAGACCAGATGGACTTCACCCGAGACTGCTGATGGAGTTGGCTGAGGTCACTGCAGAACCCCTGGAAAAACTCTATCAGAAATTGTAGCACACGGGAGATCCCGGAGGATTGGAAGAGGGCCAACATTGTGCCCATCTTCAACAAGGGGAAGACGGAGGATCCAGGCAACTATAGGCCAATCAGCCTAACCTCCATCCCATGGAAAATCCTGGAAAAAACTCATTAAAAAATCTATGTGTGATATGCTCACTGAGGGTAAGATTCTGAACAAAAGCCAGCATGGCTTTGTCATGGGTAGCTCTTGCCTTACCAATCTCATCTCCTTCTATAAACAGGTCTCTTGCCACCTGGACATGGGAAAGAAGGTTGACATTATATATCTAGACCTCCAAAAGGCTTTTGATCTAATATCCCATGATATCTGAGTGAAAAAATTGGAAGATTGTGGGCTTAACTGCTCAACAATTCAGCAGGTGGAAAACTGGCTGCATGGTAGGACCCAGAGAATTCTCATGAACAAATTTGTGTTGTCATGGTGACAAGTGGCCACTGACTAGTGGTGTCCCATATGGGTTCATGCTTGGCTTGGTGCTTTTCAACATCTTTATCAGTGACTTGGATGTGGGGGTGAAAAGCTCTCTGGCCAAGTTTGCGAATGACACCAAGTTATGGGGGAGCATGATCATGCCAGAAGATAGGTTGCAGATACAGGAAGACCTGGACAGGCTGGAGATTTGGGCGTGCCAGAACCAGATGAAGTTCAACACTCAGAAGTGTAAGGTGCTCCATCTGGTGGCAAACAATCCCCAAAATGTTAACATACCTACAGACTCAGTGGCAACAATCTGACTTGCACCACTGCTGAAAGGTGATCGACCATTGCATGAACAGTTCAATGCTGTGGCCAGCAGGGCAAACAATATGCTGGCATACATTAACTGTTGCATCTCATCCAAAACTAAGGAAGTGATACTCCCACTGTATTCCGCACTGGTGAGAGTGCAGCTGGAGTACTGCATCCAGTTCTAGGCACCGCACTTCAACAAGGATGTGGAAAAACTTGAGAGGATACAGAGAAGAGCCACCCATAAGATCAAGGACTTGCAAGATAAGCCATATGAGGAGAGGCTGAGGGACTTGGGCTTCTTCAGCCTACAGAAGAGAAGGCTGAGGCGACTTGGCAGCAGCTTACTGTTACATCGGGGAGTATATCAAGAACTTGGTGAACAGATATTCACCAGGGCACTAGTGGGGAAGACCAGGAGCAATGGATACAAACTCGTGTAAGGCTGCTTTAGGCTCAGTTCCAGGAAAAACTCTTTCACAGTCAGGGTGTCCAGACTGTGGAATAAACTTCCTCCAGTGGTAGTGCAGTCACCTACCCTAGAAATCTTCAAAAGGAGACAGGACAGGCACCTTGCTGGGATCACCTGACTCCAGTTGTCTTTTCCTGCCTAGTACAAGGGAACTGGACTCAATGATCTACAAGGTCCCTTCCAGCCCCTAATGATCTATGAAATCTATGAATACTTTATTAATTGGCACCACCATGTTGCTGCCACCACCATCCACCACCCTACACCACTGTTACTGCGTGCAAGCTCCAATTCCCTCCTCTCCCTCCCCAGCTCTAGTATTTTTAGATATCTGGAATTTTTACAGAACCAGCACCCGGCATTCCTCACTCATGCCGGATAACAAAGATTTTTACTGAACCTCTTTTACCACTTTTTTGATGGTTCTATTGAGCAAAGTAGACAGCTGAGGGAAGATGTGATCATATATCTTATACAATTCCCCAGCTTGATTAACAAACTAAAGTGTTGGCGGACTTCAGCAGAACAGTGTTGAATTTACTTTTAAATAATCATTGTGCAGAGCTGGATTTTTTTTAAGTAGTAGATTTTTTAAAAGTACAAATCAATATATACAATAAGCATTCACTATCTGGCCAGATCTGGGATCAGTCCTGCATTCCTTAATGCCTCCCAAATTTGCACTGAAATCTGTCGGTATCAGAGAGATGTATTATTTCAGCTATTAACAGAAAAGATAAAAGACATTTGTCACTTCTTGCATATTAATTATTCTAGAATACATACCTATTGACATCATCTATACACTGCCCTCCATTGAGGCATGGCTGACTGGCACATTCATCAATGTTAATTTCACAGAGATCACCTAGGAATCCGAGTGCACAGGAACAGAAATAGTCACCCAAAGAATCATGACAGGTTGCACCATTTGAACAAGGCTGTGACAAACACTCATCAATTTCCAGCTCACAGTTTATTCCTTAAAACAAACAAAACAAAACACAAAAGTAAAGTGTTAATTCTACAGCTTTTTTTATTCAAGGGACATGTTAAATATCATATTTACATAAGCTGTCTTCAAGCAATTGCATCTTTTTAGAAAAAGCATTTTCCTCTTTAGTGAGGCTTAGAAAGATTATGGTGTTTTAAGTTGTTTTGTTTTTTTTATGTTTAGGAGAAGAACAAAACAACTGCCATTCACAAGAAATAATTACACTAACATCTTGTTAGTTAACTATTTAACACGGAAACCAAATCCTTTAATTTTCTATTAACACCAGGTTATGACTACATTAGTTTCTAGTAGCAAATGTGAAGAACTAGTAATGTAAATTAACTCTGTTGAGATTTGTAAGTCTTACGGTTAGTAGAATTAATTAAAAAATAGTCTAACTGAGTAGGTCTTTAAGGATTTAACTATATATGTATATGTATATTAGGGCTGTGTGAAATTTCTCCAAGTGTTACATTTTGACACTGTTTCGGCTCGTTTCGAGCTTCAAACAGCAACACTGAAAAGAAATGAAAGACTTCAAAACAGCCTTGAAGTGAAACAAGGGCAGTCACAATGTTTCGAAAGTTTCAAAATGTTTTGAGTTTCAAAGATCAAGCTGGGCTTGCCTGCAGGGAAACAGAAAGTAAGGAGAGGCAGGGGGAAGAGGGGGAAAGGACTGCTCTCATATTGACTGTGTAGCTGGCCAGTGACTGTGATCCTTTCCTGAGGTCCCTTCCAATCCCAGTGCTCTGGGGGAGGGATGGAAAAACAGCATAAAAGGTAGCATTGTTTGAACTGGCCTGCTTTCTGCCTTAGGGTCTGACAGTTACTGAGCTGTGTCTTCCAGCAGCTCAGGAGTGTTAGACAACGAAGGCTACTACTAGCATTGGTTTGAATGATTTCCTACTTGCTAGCCTAGCCTAGCAAGTGGGATTCCACAATACCTTTTTCTTTCTTTTAGACACCTTTATTTTATTATTATATTTGTTGTTTTATTCTTTTCAATGTTATAATTATATTGGATATTACACTATAGAATTTATATAGGAAGGGAGATGCATTTATATTTTATTTCAATACATTTATATCTTGTGGCATATACTACATACCTCATAGAATTTATATAGGAATGCAGATACATTTAAATATTTGTATAAAAACAAAAAACTATGAAACACACCATGAAGTGTGGTGGAAAAGCAGCTGACAACCCTTCAGAGAGGGGAGGAAAAGGAGGTAGAGGGAGACGTGTAAGTTCCCCCCATCAAACTGAGACACAGACTCTTTCTTACAACCAGCAGGGATGAGGCTTCCAGAAGCAGCAAGGAGAAACCTGTGCCTGAGCCTGAGAGAGTGAAGAGATAGCTGGGCCTATGAACTTACTTCATCAGCCACCTACATAGTAGGTACAGAAACTCATGGACTCAATATAAACATTGGATTTATGGCACACTACCTGCCGAACATCTGACTCCCCAGGTACCTTTGCACTTTTACTTGTGCTGCCACATCCCCCTCCCCCCTCTCGCATCCCAGCATGTCCCTTCCCCCCTGACACCTCCATTTCCATTTTCACTGACTGTCTTTCTTGCCTGCATTGCATGCCAGCCTCTGGCTGCTTTACTATTCCTTCCATCTAGGAAGAGCACATGCACAGACCAACTGCAGGTGCTTCCTCAGCCTGACAAAGGGTTTTTCAACTCGAAAGCTCGCTAAGATATATTTCTGTAGCTAACTTTTCAGTTGGTCTGCTAAAATATACCAGATTAGATTGGCCCAAAGGAAAGGACCTTGTCTGCCAGTACCATGTCTTTAGACCACATCCCTAGCACCTGACTGGAAGGAGGCAGGGCAGGGCACATCTAAGCCCCAGGGCTGGTGCTGGCATGAAGAGTTTTCTGGCAGCTGCTGGAAAAGAAGCTCCTGCAGGAAGGGAAAGAAAGGCTCTAGCCTGTGATAGTTTGGCTGCCTGAGATGCTACTGGTGCTACTGTGCTGTTTTCTTAATAATTACCTGTTGTCTTTTAAAGTAATGGAGGCTGTAGGGGAGGAGGAGACCTCAGTGGAGCACACTACTGTGTCGTGTAGAAGCCCCAGCACCAGTGAGGGTGTACCTTAACACGCACACAGTCGCACAGTGAGAGTGTGCCTTAACACACGCTGGAGAAGAAGCTCCTCCAGCAGAGGAAAGAAAGGCTCTGTGACAGTTTGGCTGCCTGGGATGACCCTGGTGCTATTGTGTGCTTACTAAGTTATTTTATTACTTGTTGTCATTTACAGTGGTGGACTGAGTTTAGGCTGTAGGGGAGGGGGAGACCTCACTGAGGCACACTACTATGTCATCTAGAGGCCCCAGCGCCATTGAGGGCATGCCTTAACACATACAGTGTCACCCATGTCACAAGTTTTCCTTGTCAGCAGCCTGAGGTGCAGTTTCCCAGAAACCTCTATACCTATCCCCTTGAAAGCTGGCAGGCTCCAGGGCCTCATCAGGGCCTAACATGCCTGCAGTTTTCACCCAGCTGTGCCTTAATACACACATGACATGAGTTTTTCTTGTCAGCAGCCTGAAGTGCAGTTTCCCAGAAACCACTGCACCTGTATCCTTGAAACTTGGCAGGCTTCATGGCCTCAGAAGGGGCTACTTTTTAAGTAGAGTATAGACTTTTAGAAGTATATACTGCCAGTTTCATCTGAATCAGGCAAGAAATGTCCAAGTTATAAGCAGTTTCATACTTCTCCATTATACCCTATGGGTGAAACAGCAAAACAGTTTCGATGAAAAGAAAAAGAACAGTGGTTTCAAAACTAAACAAAACGTGAAATGAAACACTGTCCTGTTGAAACGGAAGTTAAAATGGAATGGTGCTGTTTCGCACAGCCCATATGTATATGTATACGCACAAACATATACACATATTTATATATGCACATACAATCTTTGAAAATCTGAGCCTGATTTCTTGTTGTTTCATGGTACCCATAAAATGTCCATAGAAATAGTTTACTATATATCACAAGGAGAATCGAGAAAAGAAGCAGGAGCCAAGTTCCATCCTCTCTGACCTCTAGATGTGTGGGTTTTTTTCTTAGAAAAATTGCTTATGTCTTGATTTTCTGCTACTGGCTTCTCTCTAATTTGTCAGACCTAGACTTTTCCCTTGGTGTCTTGGAAGGCGGGGCAAAGGTGTTCTTGTAAAATTACTCTTGGTGATTCCCACACAGTGCACGCCAGGGTAGTAGTTACATCAGTTACAGCAACATTTTGGAAAAGGGGCAGCATACAGCTTCTTTGGCATTGGCTTTTTCCTCACCTGCTTCCCTTTCAGGCAGGCTGGAAGGAGCATGGCCTGTACTTCTTAGCCAGTGAGTCAGTGCTTTGTGTATGGTGCACCCCTTCACACCCACACAAGGGCTAGTCATACCATGGCTTGAGTTAAAAATGAAGAAGCCTCTCTTTCTTGCTCAAGTACTGCAGTGGCTCTGCTGGTGCTAATAGTGAGCGCTGTCAGGGTTCAAATTACACTTTGACTCTTGGGGCAGGGGAGGGGTCTGTGGCAGTAGGAGCTGCTGCTGCCTGATCTGCTTAGAAAGGTGTGGAGTGGGCTAGGGACTCTTGTGTCTTATGGGGAGACTTATGGGGGTCTCACTGTTTATGGGGGGGTCAGCACCCCCTCCCTCCGGGCCTCGCTATATTTTGAACTTTGGGTACTGGATTTAGATAACAAGATGAAGATGATGTTTGCAGCCTTTCTAATTCTAGTGCTCCAAGTCTTCCTAGGACTAGGACAAAAACATTCATAGGAGAGTTCCATAAAGCTCACAGTATGATTGCAGAACTTTGGATTCTGAATAAATTTTACTCAAAAAGAAATCCTAAATTTAAAATTAGGTTAGTTTTGCAAAACAGTAATAGATCATTTTTATCAAGGTCCATCTAAAAGTTGCATACAATTCAGTATCTGATAGTAATAATAAACAGCTTTTTTAGCACATGTCACACACACAGATCTCAGATTGCATTGTGGGTCTGCTCCTCCACCATTAATGTCAATAAGAGCAGAACTCAAACCCATCAATGTTAACAAGGTAAGTTGTATCCAAAGTCATGCAGCAAGTTCATTTCACAGTTTACTACAGAAGCTAGGTCTGTGTTTCTTCAACAAGACAGTGATTTATTTCTTCATATATATCCCCTGTAAACAGAGCAGTGATACTGCTCACATAAAGCCACCTGCTAATATTTTCTTTATTTCCAGAAGGGCTGTATGTTTCACTTTAGCTACTTTAGCTTGCATATATCTTGCTGAAAGCTGTAATGAGAATAGTGCAGTGCTTTGACCTCAAGTTGCTTCTGTTTTTTGCCATTTGCTCAGAAAATACTGCCTTCCTATATGAATCTGTGTCACTGGAGAGTTCCACAGATAGAAATAGTCAAAAGCAGTATGAATGGAGTAGAATCAAATCAACTTTAGCAAGTATGCTGATTGTAATTAACAATCCTAACTATGCACATCATATCCTGTCCTCAGATCTCATTAATATTTCTTATACTATGGAAAACTCCCTGTAGAAGAAGAGGCTGTTGACTCTGAAAGGGACCAGTTTGTTATAGTGCTGCCAGGCAGAGAAAATTAAAAAATGTAGGGTTAGGACATAGTAACATTTGCAACATATAGACAGGCCAGCTTAGAATGTTCTTTTTGTGTATGCTAAGCTTCATTTCCTAATTAGCGGAATAAAAATATGCAGTTTAAAAGTATATAGCTTTATATTTACAGACAGTGCAATGTGACATATACTGGGCAATATGTACATTTTAATTTAGTACAGTTTTGCAAACATTAAGGCCACCAGAACTGAACACTGAGGGCCTTGTTACAAATTGCACTTTGAACTGCTCACATGTTGTTCGGTGTTAGTGCTAGCTCAGGTTTGGAGCAGCCACACCCTAGGGCTAAAAACCTTTTCCAACTGTTCCCCACTTTCACAGCTGTGACTTACCATTGGCTATATATAGATAGTCAAAAAGCCTGAAGCTGAATTGATTCAAATCTTTTCAGGTTAATCTAAGATGCAAAGATTGAATTTATAAGCAAATAAACAGGCAGGAAATGCAGCCGCATACCTGCAGTGGTTCAAGCCAGAAGCCAGGGCGCTCTAGAACATGGCTCTCTGGCATGTAGTCAGCATAGGCTGTGTGTTCACTTCTTCTTCCTGCTGTCCCTAAGGTCTCTGGGATTTGTAGTCCAAACTCACAGGAGCAGGACTCTATAGAGTTTCTTATCACTTCCTCTTCCTGCTTCCAGGTGCCTCTGGGACTTGTAATCCACAGCTGTAGCCAGCACAAAGTAAGCAGGGCAGAGCAACTCTGTACTCAGGGGAAGGGCAGTTTAACCCCTCACCCTGGCCCCAGACACTAGCAAGGGCTTACCTGGCCGGGCGGAGTGAGGAAGTGAGCCAGCCAGGGATCCAGCTCTCGCTGCTTCAGCTAGGGAGCAGAGGTGGGGTGGAACCGGCCCTGCCCTCTGAAGCAGACAACCCAGCCCAGCTCAGCCAAAGGCTGAAAAATGCTGGGATGCTGGAGGACTCTAATTAACTTGAACCAGGAAGGGGACTGAAGTGTCATAAACCAGCGAGACCCAAATCAGTTAAGTCTGATACGAAATTAAACCAGGTTTATCTGCAACCAGTTTCAGCCATTTTGAAACGGATTTATGTGCACTGAACTTCTATTCTGTTACAGGTTTAAACCAGTTTCTGATCACTTAAACTGGCTTATATTTAATTTCTTTCCCTAGTCTATAGGGTTGGAGAGCAGGGGTCAGACTAGAAGCAACAGCTGTGAGTTGCACCTGTAGGGCTGGTGCACCTATATGGCTGCTACCTAGCGTGACCACCTGTCCCAGAACTGGATCATCAAGTCCCGGTCCCAGGCTGCATGACTCTAGGACAGCGTTTGTCCCAGATTCACAACATCATGCAGGGATTGGGGAATGGGGGTTTTTCTGGGAGTGAGACACAAGCAGTGCCATGTGCGTGTGTGCAAACCTGCACACATGCATATGGTCAGCAAGACAGCCAGGCCACATGGAGAGAAGCTCCCTGCAGGTAAGTTTATGGGAAGGAGGGGAAATAAAGGGGCATGTTCAGGGGCAAATTGAGGCCCTCATGGTAAGGGAGGGAGTGGATCAGGGACTGGGGGAGCTGCCCAGCTGAAGCAGTGCATGGGGCCAGGGTGGGGAGTGGGATGGAGCCATGGGTGGATTGTCCAGGGACCATGGGGGGGCATAGCTCCCTGCTGCTGTGCTCACCCCCTAGGGGGGCATGGGTAGCATATGTGCCAGCAAATTTGTTTAAAGGGTTGGGACAGATGTGGACTGCCTGTTGTGGGGTCAGGGCTACATGCCCTGCTGCCTTTACTTTGGGAGCCCCATGCTGGCTGAGCATCCCCTGCCTACCCAGCAATAGTGGGAGTTGTAGCAGTGCGGAATTGGGCATGTATCCTACCTTTTAATTTTGAAAAGGTGGGCACTTTACTTCTACCCCTGCTCTAGGTAGAGGTCTATAAGAGATGAATTGGGGGAGGGGGTGGGAACATGAAGCTGGGAGGCAGAGAATTAACAGGATGGGTTGGGTAACAAAATGAGCAGTGGAAAGGAAATGGGGGGTGGAAGAAAGGTGATAAAGTCAGCCAGCCAACCACTGAAGGATAAAATAAAATAAAGTAAAAACATTAAAAAGAAACAAAGAGGAAATAACGAAGGTCTCATGTTTTAATATATTGGAATTGGGATGTGGGGGCTACTGATCGTGCTTCCCAACATAGCTGGGAGGTAGGAGCAGTGAGGGAGCTACTGCCCTTCCTTGGGAAGGAAACCCCAACTGAGGAGACCTGATCCAGCCTCCAATCTTGTTCCTAACCAGCTAGACCTCACTCCTACACCTGTCTATGCCTTGTGACCTGGTTAGCTGACATGTGCTCTGCAGCCTGTTTGCATGGCGATGCACCCCTAAGGGTAGAAAAGTCATACTCCCAGAGGTGGGTGGGGGAGTTGGCTTGGGGAAAGAACCATCCCCTGAGCAATAGAGTTCAGGGCATGGGAAGTTTGTCCACACAAAGCAAGAGGATCAGGGAAGGAACACTGCATCCTGGGATGCTGGTGGACTGCAATTTGGGAGGCTCATCTGTAGGGAGTGGCCACACATAAATGGAATGTGAGCTAGGTAATATGGATCAGATAAACCTGCCATGGAGTGGCATAACTTTAAGCCACCTAAACTGTACTTAAAATTAGTTTCAGGTGCTAATGCGTGGACAATCCTCCAGGGGTTAAGAACTCCAGGAGCCACCTAAAATTAATGGGTAATAAGGCCCTTACTTGGCTGCTGACTGAATTTAAACAATAATAAGTATGGCAAAATCCTATTTTGCTGATGAATAGCTGAAAAGATCTTAATATATTAAAATAAAATTTGAAACTGATCTAACTTTATACTATTTTAAGTGCTAATTGTTGTTTTTAATTTTCTTTACAAACATACTAATGCATTAAATATGATTTTTAACTTTTTATCCTGCCTTATAAGAAGCTCTTTAAAACTATTTGAAAAATATAGTAACTAATATCTTAAAATGTATCTAACATAACAGAACAGTACATTTGGGTGAAGTTACCAATCCTGTGTTGCTGAATGAGGTTTCATTGATATAACCAGCCATTGCTTTCAGCAGTAGTTCTACTTATTTGAAGAGTGCAGTGTTATGCATTAAAATTGAGATGATCCCCTAAAGTTTGGTGGTAACATACATTGCATCCACATCTAGCAAGCAATCCCTCTGTGGTCACTGCCCTGTGAATGTATTGTAATTGCAAAAAATGTGTTTGCGGAACTCTTGTCTAGTGACTGTAATTTTGCCAGAGCTTGTTAACAGCTCGCTATGAACACTGAAAACTATGTGACAAAAATAAGTTCTGTGCAACACAGTCTCAGAGTCTCAACTCAAACAGATATAAAATTACAGATCAGAGAACAGCCTGGTAATTAACATAAAACCATAGGATTTGCTGTTTTGTCTGTACCACATCCAGTAACCTGCCTTTGGCACCAGTGTTTTAGAAAAACAGCCCCATGCTCTCTACTGTCTCTAGCCACCATGTAAAGGTATGCCTTCCTGTCCTCTGTCGAATTGGCTGACATTCAAAAGCATTTCATTTTTTAGAAGCACATGAAAAAGAATGGTTTCTAAAGGTTTAAAATGCTGCCATAAGTAAAAAGACTGTAAAAGAGGCAATTGAAATACAGTAATAATAAGCTGCAGTTTGTTGTAAAAAGACAATGGAAATATAGCAACATACAGATCTATATCCATACAGGCATGGACATTTAGACCCTGATCCAGCAAAGATCATGGGTAGTTTGGATTAAAATCACTGGGAGAGTTCACATCCTTCAACTGAATCATGTGTTTTTATTATTTTGAACGATTAGGGCCACTATGTCTATATGTTTATATAATTTTAAAAATGAAATCAAGTGTTCATCTTTAGACATAGTCCCAATCAGCCAAAAGGAAAAACAAGAAAACCAGAAAATACTTAGCTGGGCTCTCCTGAGGTATAGCCAAATTTTCAAATTGTCTTACATACAGATACTAAAGTCCCTATTTAAGCTCCTAAGTATGTGACTTGATTTTCAGAGAGGTGGAATGCTCACACATCTCGTTGTGATTCCTGTAAGAGTTGTGGATGTACAGAATACCTGGAAGGCTAGCCAGTTGATCAAATGACTGACCATAAATACCCATTTTGAAAACTTTGGCCTGTGTATCACATTTTGTCTGAAAAAGGAATTTCAGAATAATATATCCTGGCTTGTATGTATGAGTACAACTCCTGTCATCTATCTGAAATGTCACATATCTACCCAGTGGTTCTCAACCGTTTTAGATGAAAAATGTCCTTTGATAGATTCAATGCACCCTCAGCAGATTCAAGATACCATTCAGGAAATGTCAGCTCATTCAATTTTTTTATTAAAACAAATAGTAGAGCAATATTAATCTACTGAAAAGAACTCAGAAAGACCACAATAGTTCAGAATGTTTTTAACCCAGGGGATTCCTGTTAGAAATTTCTGGTTTTATCTTGTGAATCATGTTTTCACTAGTTGAGAATCATGAATCTAACCTGTAGCAACTGACTTGATAAAGAGGATCCTACCTCCCCACTCTGGAAAATTAATACAGAAACCCTTAGCTCAAATGGAGGAGTTATTTGTTTTAGGGGCACTAGCTAATTATAAATAAGTGCTGCTTATGTATCTGTATTAATAATAATCAATACTACTGATCCATATTTGCAGCCGAAGATCATTACAAGTAGAGAATGTTTCATGCATCAAAATGTTGCAGCATTTTTAAACAATATGGCGCTGGGGTATGGGATGTTACAAACCTACACTACATATCCACATAATGTGTCCACTACTTCTTGGAAAACTACCTCAATACCAAAAGACAGGATCAAGAAGCTGAAGATGTATTTTAGGGAGGCTACAATATTCTTGTATTGTATCCTAGTTGTAATTCAGTGATAGTAAATGGAATTGCACCTAGGATGACTGTCTTCTTATATCCATTATCTGTCACTGAAACCCATCGGAACAGCTCTCTCTGTTTAAAAGGCAGGTATTGCCTCTGAATGGGATTTGTTTTTGGAATTGTGGGTACCCCTTTGATAATTTACATTTAAATGTTCACCAGCTGGCAATGGGAAATTGGCTTCAGTTGTGTCTAGCAAGATAATAAATGTGAGGAGATATCAGTAAGTAGCAAGCACCAGGCTCTCTATTCTGTTTGGTTAAGTGAAATTAAAGTACAATTAATACAATAGATAAATAGTGCGTTTGGTCTACATAGCTAGTGAAGCTTTCACAAACTAAACAAGCTTCATTATTTAACAGCTGCATGACACATGTCCTATAAATAATTTCATATATGTGGTGCATTATCACAGTAAACTATGGATTTCATGCTAAATTTTAGATTCTTCAGTTCTTCATGCAGTCTAACTTCTTCCACTTGTGTAAGAATAATGTTAGATATTTCTCAGCTATTTTAGGAATTGCATGCAGCATACCAATCATGCAAAACAGCAGTGATAGCCCATGAAACAAGTAGCAACTGAAGTCAGTAACTCAAGCATTTGGTTAACATTACTATAGATTTACTGTTCGTTCTCTACCTACATATCAAAAGTTATAACCTTTTTAACATCCTAGGGAAATGAGATGAAGCTGAATGACTTCCCACAGTGATTCATGGTGTCAGGCCAGGATAATAACGGTTGGCAAGATCCCCTGACAGGGTAAATGAGGGTTTTTATTACCGGTGGGGACACCTCAGGGCTTTCATCCAATAATCCCTCTGGCTTGTGCATTTAACACAACTCACAGCAAGGTGCAGAAAACAACAAAAACAGCTTCTGATAAATTATTTGGTTAAGCAGCCTTTAAAAGCTGAGATTTTACCGCTGAAGGGACAGTCATCTACTCCTTTATAGAATTATTATTATTAACCTTGTTACTGCTGGAAGCCATGCCAAAGCTGTATGTCAAAACACTGCAATCTCTTCTCCTTTATATTTTAGACCTCTTTCTCTTCCTTGGCTAGCCCCTATTTCCTCCATTCCTTAGCACTCAGGGTGACATTCCATGAATTTGGCAAGGCCAGGGAGAATCTGTCTGGAAAATAGGCTTTTGTGATAAAGAGAGGGTGACTCCAGTCCTCCAGGAGTCTGCATTGGTCTAATTCTTCATTTCTCTATCCCCCACCCTGACACACACACTTTTATTTTCTTAATTATTTTATCAAGTTTTCTCCTAAGGAGTCTCTCTTTCTTTCAAGCAGAGCACCTGTGTGATGGATCTAGCCCTAGAGCTAGCTAACAGTGCAGGTTAAACAAATACAGCTTCCTGAGTACAACAGGAGGTCTGGGTCTAGTCTGATCATTTTGAGTAGCCATGCTGATTGTTAATAGGTTTTTCCTTCTTTTTCCTCTTCGGCTTTCCTTCAGTTCTAGCTTTCTCATCACTTGGCCTGGGCTGAGACACCCACTGGTAGCAGCAGGGTGGCAGGAAGGCAACAAGCTTCCTTCAAATAACAGTCTGTATGCACATGAGGGATATTAACTGTGGGCTGGCTTCCAAATGATTTCTGTGTCAGACAGTGGAAATCTGCTTTTGCCTTCTGACTTGCCATCCCTTGTGGGACTTTTGGATGGCTAGTTAAACCACATCTTGCATTTCTTACTCATTTGAATCACTAAAAGGAACTTTTTTGAAGTTTTTCCATTGTCTAGTGCCTTTTTTTTCCTTACTTACCTGAAAATAAGCGACTAAATCTCCTTTCCTATTGCTACCTCTTCCTATCCCACTCAGAAACAGAGAACTGCAATGTATGTGCAAGTACTGATTAATTAAATACAGTTGCCACCTAAAACAATGACCTGGAACCATACAAATACTTTCCTACAGAGGAAATTATCTAGTAAGCAAGAATCACTTGGTTACTTATTAACACATGCATCTTAAATGTATCTGTGTGTAGTATGATTATCAGAAAAATGTAATATTTTTGCCTTTTGTCTAATTAAGTGCACTGTTCTAGATACCAAATGAAATCCAATTGTGATAATAAATGAGTTCATTGATTATAGTTTTTTCAATGAAATTAACCGTAAAAGCATTTTAAGCACCTGGTCTAAACTGCAAGAACAAAAATATCTTTGTATCTGTTGCATGTTCAAAAGACATGCATTTTGCAGACATAATGGATGCATTTTTGTTTGTTTTTCCAGATGTGTTTGGAAAAATAAAAGTTGAGTCTATAAGTACCTATTTTTTGTTGGTAAAGATCAATTTCCATAGTCTATGGCAAAGGACTCCACCTAATCTGATACACAATGGTCTTCTTTAGAAATCTGTCCAAGCTGTCCATCAACTTTCTAGATTATTATGCTTCAGTCACTGCCCTAATACGTCCGACCAAAGAGCCTCTCCAATACATTGTACATCAAGCTGCTTAAAAAATGAGACAATGGGCATATGATGTGAACACAAGTGTCCTGCCTGGTTGTGGGAAATGCTAACAATTATTCTGCAGAAAGGCCCATTCTTTGAGAAGAGCTCTCAAAATGTAAAATGTCAGAATCCTTTCAAGAGCCAACCTGAATACTAACTGGAAGAAATTGCATTTTATTGTTCCTAATTTTGACACTAGAGGAAATCTTTTGAGCTATGGGTTTCGTTCATGGAAGGAAGTTTAATTGGGGAGTCAGTCATATAATAAAATGGAGGTGCTTGGTTAAGAGGTGATAGAAGAAAATGAGTGGAAGGGGTTATAGACACACCAGTCACTTATATGTCACACCAGTAGGTTGCATACATTAGCAGAATGCAACAGAAAGAAACTAATAGTTAATAATAATATATGAGGCAATGTAATTTATAGTACTGTGTGTTAGAAAGGTCTATAGACAGGCAAAGTTAGCCTGGAGATCAAGCAAATGGAGGAGGAAAAAGAGGACTGTCAGGGGTGTGTGTGTGTGTGTCTGGTTGTGGGGGTACAAAAGACTACAGGGAGACAGAGATGGAGTAAGGCATTTTAAAAGAACTAAGTAAGCAGTTCTTAGCAGGGAAAAAATGACAATAAAAGGGCTATGGAAGAAGCAGAAAATGATCTTGAGGGGCAAGTGCCAAGGCCAAAGAGTGCTGCTTGTTGTAATGAGCAGATCCACCCAGTGCAGAGGTATCTAAATCAGAACTTTTTAAATACTCTGTGTAAGAACATATAACAGGCAGATTTTATCTGAATACCAAAACATACCACATAGCACCCCAAGTGTGTTCAATTTAAGAAAATTGTTTTAAGGGGAATGTCATTCGAAGTCTGTAAAGAGGCTTATTTAACCTTTGTCAAAACAATCTTTAGATTTTACAAAATACAAAACTTTCCTGATTCTCCCATGTCTAGCACCACTGGCTTACAGTAAAGTGATAACCCAGAAAAAGCAACACTTGGTAGACAGCTTGATCTAATTTTGTAATGTCAATGAGTAAATAAATAGTGAGAAATATGTGTTAGTGCATAAAACACAGCTGTACAGCCCAAAATGAGAGAGATGATTTTAATAGTGCTTACCCATGTACTCAGGTGTGCAGATGCAGTCATACTTGCCTATCTGGTTCAGGCATGTAGCTCCATTCAAGCAAGGGTCTGAAGCACATTCATTCACTTCTAGGTCACAATGCTTGCCTTGGTAGCCTGGGACACAGTAGCAGGAGTATCCATTGATTCCATCCCTGCACACTGCTCCATTGTGACAAGGATCAGAAATGCACTCATCAAAATCAGTTTCACAGAATGTACCTGTGTACCCTGCCCTGCAAAGACAGGTAAGACCATCCATCCCATTCTGGCAAGTGCCTCCATGTTGACAAAAGTTTGTGTCACACATACTGATGGCCATTTCACAGGTAGGTCCACTGTAGCCAGCAGGGCATTCACAAGTAAAGCTGAGGTTTTCTGAAGTGCTTAAACAAGTAGCATTTTGAAGACAAGGGCTTGAGGAGCAAGGATCATAGGTTTTATTGCAGTTTTCCCCCAAAATGTCAACTGATATGTCTGCACAATGGCAACTATCATCCTTAGCAGCAGCATCACATGTAGAGTTCTTTTGGCAAGAGTTTGACAGGCACCTGGAACCATTTCTTACACAAAATGACTCTAGAAAAGAAACACAGAGATTACTGACCAGTAACTTCCAAAGCTACTACAGTAAACAAGATAAAAAGGAATTACAGATCTTACTGTAATCATGTTTCAAAATTTGCCACTCCTTCATATGGGGAAGAAAATACAGGTGGCACCTTAGTGATGAATAATTCAGTACACATTTTAAAAAATCTTTACCATAGAATGAACAGAGTATAATTTCCTATTTATCTTCTCTTTGTGGAATCATTTTCAGAGATCCCTTCATTCACCTTTGAATGCAACCACTGTCCTGGCATGAGGACATGATATCTCTTTGAGTACAGTAAGTATTCAAGTACAGTGATACCTTGTAAATCATGTTCGCACACCTAACAGTGCTACCATTTGTGTAGCACTGTGGTTGAGAATCACTGGTCTATACTATGATTATAGTGTGAGTGAGCAAAATTTATCATGTTTTAAGTTCGCTATATGGAAGACATATAACAATGAAGCCTCAAGGTACAGGGTTCAGCTGCCAAATTCAGGGTCTCACTCAGGCAAATCTAAGGAAGTCTACACACGCTCAATTATACATCCCAAGTGCCGAAGGATCCTGACTGATCAGTGAAAACAGAACATAGGTTCTGCATCTTATCCGAAAGTCAGGACCACTACTACCATGTTGTCCCCATCATGACCTGACATTGCTTTAGTGCCAATTCCACAGAAATAGTACCACCATTAGCACCACCTCCTGCAGTGCTTCAGAATTCTTTCTTCCAAGTCTGATTCTGACACACACACACAGGCACACAGATGTAGCGTGTGTGTGTGTGTATGACATATATAAGGATACATTGTCCAGTGCATTCCTAAGGAAAACATTTAAGTGGTGTTAATGTCCATCTATAGTCAAGAACTACGAATGGGGATGACCTACTACAGTGTTATGTCTTGTTCTTTTATATGACTGACTTGGAGCAACAATTATGGGCCTTTGTACACGCAACAAAATTGGCCTGTAAAGTGGCTTAATTGCCCTTTTGCACCACTTTAATGGCATTGCTATTTACTTGCTCAGCCGCATATTCCACTTTAATGGTGCTGCTATTTACATGCATATTCTTCTTTAAATTACTTTGTTACGTAGCAAGATAAAACCCATCCGAGGTATTTTAGTTTGTTACATAACAAAGTGCAGTGGTGCATGGGGTTCTGGAAGTTGATGTGCTTGGCTAAGCTCAGGTGTGGTGGGCTTCCAGCACCTTGTGCACCATCCTCACTGCCTTTTCCTGCTGCTAGCACACCCAGGAGTTGCCCAGGGGATGCCTCAGTGACAGAGGGAAGCACTGAGCCCTGCGCAGCTCAGCAGGCAGGCTCCAGGAGGAAAAAAAAAAGATCAAACTCCTTGCCACTTTTTTTCTTAAGTCTAGCCTGTCTGCAGGAACTGCCACTGGGTCACACAACCCCTGAGCTGTGGGATGACCCTGGTGCTTCCCTCCATCGTGGTAGTGCCCTCTGGGACTGCCCAGGCTGGGTACCATCGGCGGGGGGGAGGTGCAGCCACCATGGAGGGAAATGCTGGGGTCCCCCACAGCTCAGGGATCGCTTGGCCCACTGGCAGCTCCCACCCCCACTGTAGGAGAGGTAGGTAGGCTTTAAGGATCAGGCCCCCTAACCCTTGTGTACATACCAAGGGAGTGTCGTTTGGTTTAGTTCTCCCTTAATTGAAATGGTGGGAACAGTGACTTTAAAAAAAAAAATACCATTTCAATTTAGGGAGAACTAAACCAAACAAAACACCCGTTGCATGTACAAACACCCTATAAGTCCAGTTTAAAGTTAGTTAACCAGTCTAATGCTCTTCAGGAAAGGGAATGTATCTCTGCAATGCCACCATCGAATTTGTATAGAGGGCAGAATGTTGTTATGTGGTCCATAGTTTGATCACGTTGCCACAGTCACATTCTGCAGAACTCCTAATATACCATTTGTGCATCAAGTGACCGTAGTGGTTGTGCCACAGTGTTAGGTAATTTTAACATAGGCTTCAAACAATAACAGATTAAATGATATGGTTAGTGATGGCCAACAAGAAAGAAGGCGCACGGAAAAGGTGACACCATATGACAGTATTAACTTAAATCCTTCTATATATTATTTAAACTTAATGATAGTATTGAAAAAATCAGATTTAAAATACTATGATTACCATAATATTGAGTACACCTTCTTTTTCACAACCAACTTTCACCACACTGTGAAGAAATACTTTTATATCCTGTGAACATTTGAGTGGCACAGTATTTTTTCAGTTATGACAATAACATCCCTGGAAATGTAGAATATTCTGGAATCAAAATTAAAAGCAGTAAAACTGTAAGCAAATTTTCTGCATACTGGAGGGAAAATATCCATTTGTACAACAGAAAAAAATAAATGCTGTCATATCTTAGCTGAGAAACTATTAAATAAATCTGAATAACCCCTTCAGAAAAAGGCTAGTAATTCAAAAGAGAAAAGATGCATGTGTGTTGGATGATACAAACTGTATTAAACAATCTGCGTTCAAGTCCTGGTCTGATATATATTATTTTTGTCTTTTTTCCTTTCATTTTCTGCTTTGTTCTGGAGCCTTCTTTAGAATTATGCTTTATTTCTTGTATTGTAGTTATTTAAAGATGAGTAGTAAAATATAATGTATAAAAATGTACTGTGTATAATACGTGTGTGTGGTGTCTTTTTAAGGAAAATTCAGGCACAGATACAACCAGTCTCTAGTTTCTGCCTGGATCATGGGACTAGGAAGTCCAGCAAGCAGTTAACTTGCAGATAGGCATGCTAGGAGATGCATAGAAAGCAGGCTGGCCTCAACTGGGGGGCAGAGGGGTGGATCATAGGAGGGTATTAACAAGGTAATTAGTGTGCTGAAAGGCTCATCATCAATAACTGGGATGAAAAAATAAATCAACAGTGATTCCCCGCTGAAAAAAAAAGTCCTACAGTAGGGCAATGGCAGGCTAGAAAAATTCATCAAGAGCTAAGACGTTTCCCTGTAGAAAAGAAGCCAAGAACACAGGCTGGAGGAACTTGACTAAAGAGGTCTAAGAAAAGTCTAAGGGAAAGTCTGGTCAAGGGGAATATGATTTAGGCAGAGGGGTTAATTGGCTGTTTTACAGGGTAGGATCCCTGTATATATATACTCCTTATATACAAGGAGTCAGAATATCCTAACATTTCAACTGTGCTATCTGAAGTGTGTATGCTGATACCCTGATAAATGGCTTATCCGTCCATATTGCCATCTGGTGCTGTGGGAAGATGGACTTCGCAAAATCTTTGAATTCAGGGATAAATAACATTTTATCTTGTAAAGAACAAAGGAATATCTGATAAATGGGACAGGAATTAACCTCTGATATAAAGGAGAAGGGAATTTCTACACTAAGGTCACTAGCAAGGATTAATCAGCCGGGGAAAACAGAGGACTTTTGAGGCTAGTTATTAAGAACAAAAGCAGTGATACTGGGGTTCTTTCTTTCTTTAGACTTTCTGTGTTTGTCTTGGAAAGAGAGGATTTTTGCCTTCTCAAGAGTGAAAAAATCCTAAGATAGCCTTAGTCGCTCAGAAAAGACTGCCTGCAGTACTGTAGATGTGGTGTTTCTGGACATTGGAGAGGTAAGTTGTGTTCCATCATGTGGTATCCTATTCATAAGATGTGCATAGCCGTAGCATAATACACCGCTTAGGGAAATTTGGGGAATCTGTCAGGACTATCAGTAGATAAAACTGTTGACCTGAAGACCAATTTATTGCCTGCTAAAACAAGTGATCAGCACTGGGATCATACTGCTCTGCTGTATTAATTATGACTATGGTTTGACCCCAAACAACACAGACCTTAAAAACTGCCTGCAAATGGAAAAAAGTAGTTTTTGTCTTTTATTTCTTTATAATGCATAAAGAAGGTCTGAAAGGCTTTTGGTTTTGTTTTTTAACTAATTTCTGTGTGTATATATTTATGCATCTTTAAGAGGTGCTGGAAAGTGTGGGGGAGTCGGTATTTCAGAAAAACTACCTGACTTGGAGTAGGGGGAAAAAAATGAGAGCTTTTCTCCCAGTTTTTGTCAGGAATGTGAATTAAATATTTATGAATAAAAACAGTAACCTCCCCCCCTAGAGTTCTAATCAGCCTGTTAAAAAAAAGTCTCTGGTCATGTTGGTTGCTCAGTCTGTTATGGAGTTACTGGTTTCAATACCATTCTTAAGGTTAGGACTTACACTAAGATCAGGAATTCAACCTTCCTGTTTTACAGAAAAATGATAGTATATTCGCCCAAACTTATAGCATTTACTGAGTAAAGTATTCATTATTTCACAAATTACAAGGAAATCTGCTAATTATAGTTAAAATTAATTAAACTGGGTTTCTAAAGAAATCTAGCATCTGTCACTTTTCTTTGGACCAAATGATCTTGATAACAAATTAATATGTTTAGCAAACTGTATATATTTAAAATTCATCGAAATAGTATTATTGGATACACTTGAAGAATTTGGCTGTGATTAAATTATTAGGATTTGTATCTGATTACTTGACTATACGTGCTATAAGAGAGTCAGGTCAATTGACTCAGGTAATCAGAACCATTCTTATAAAGTAGTATTGCCCAACTTCTCTGGCTCTGTGGGCCCAATCCAGTCCATGTGGCTCCCCAGGTGTCTGGGTATTTGATAGCAGGATGAGTGACAGCAGTATTAATTCATATAATCATAAAATCTTAGAGAAGTAGGGCTGGAAGAGACCTCCAGAGGTCATCTAGTCTAAGTTCCTGCCTGAGGCAGGATCAGCTCTATCCAAACCATCCTATCCACTCCATATTCTAAGTTTTACATAAGAGTACCGTCAATCCTGACACAACACAGACATAATATCCTAACTTGCCACAGGTAAACCAGGGGAACCATGGCAGCCAGTGCTCTGCTTCTATAAAAGGTTGTCAATATATGTTGAAGAGGTCCCAAGTAGAAAGCCGTGCTCCCCACTGCAGAGGAAGGCAACCCCCTCCCCCCCGCCCCCGCAGTCTGTACCAAACTGACCATTAATAAAATTTCTTCCTGACCCCCAAATATGGTAATCAGTCTGAATGTGAGCTGAGGGGCAAGACTTTTCAGCCAGAACCCTCCAGCTTTGTTCCCAGCAGCAGCATTGGCACACCCCAGTCAAAATCCCCATCCTTGGCTATGGCCAACACTCAGTGCCTCTGAGGCTAAAAGACACCCTGATGCATGTAGCAGAAAGGTGGGGTGAACGCAGACAGCAGGAGTGGCGGCTAATAAAGCTTAGCACCCCCAAACATGGGGCAGTAGTAGGGCTGCAAAGCAGCCCAGCAGAGGGCTTCTGGTGGCTGCAGCAGGGCAGGCGAGGGAGTGGGGATGGGCTTTGGGGCTAGGGGAGGGGCAGCAGCCCCAGTGAGGCGCAGGACTGAGCTGTGAGCGGCTTGTCTGGGGGGTGCAGCTCCTGTTGCTGCACACACCGCAGGGGGCATGGGGGCATATGTCCCTGGATCTGCGCGGGGCAGGGCAGGCTGCTGCTGCAGGCTGGAACTGCGGCTGAGGTCAGGATTGTATCAGGCTCTTCCTGGGGATGACTTGGAGCAGGGGAGGGCAAGTGCAGCAGTCCTGGGGCCTCTGTCCCCTCCAACCCAGAGGCACAGATGAGGCTGGCCCTGCTCCAGCTCTGTGCCCCCCCAGGTGGCGTGGGGCCAGGGCTGGGGCTGAGGCCAGGGCCAGTGTAGGGAGGCAACTGAGGCCGGTATGAGGTTGGAGGATGACCAGATTTGTTGGGGCAGGAGGTGCCAGCACTGGGTGCGGAGGAAGGGATGGCCACATGGGTGCAGCGGGCCACAGCCCCAATCCCAATTCTGGGCTCTGCTCCTTCCTGATCCTTGCCCAGTCACAGCCCCAATCCCACTCCCTCCCCCCCAGCCCTTTCCCCTCTCCTCACAGACTTTCCTGCCTGGGGGTGGTGGGGCATGCACACACTCAGCCCCCCCTTTTTTCTCCCTCCACCAATGCGGGGGTGGGAGGGGAGGGGCAACCAGCAAAACTCAGAAGTATGAGAAATACCCATAATAGAACATAGGCATAGCTATGCCTAAATCATTCTCAGCCAGTGGATGTCCAACCTCTTCTTGAAAACGTCCAGTGATAGAGAGTCCACAAACTTCCCTAGGCAGTCTATTCCACTGCCTCACTGTTCTAACTGAAGTTTTTCCTGATATTCAAGCTAAAGTTACTTTGCTGCAACTTCAAGCCATTGGTCTGTGTCCCCTTCTCTTCAGCAAGAGAAAAGGTGCTTTTCCTCTTCTTTTTGGCAGTATTTGAAGACTGCTATCATGTCCCCTCTTAAATGCCTTCTCCACAAGGTGAAGCTGCCTAGCTCCTTCAGTCTCTCCTTTGTATGACTTACTTTCAAGCCCTTGATCATCTTTGCTGCCTGCCTCTGGACCCTAACTTCTCCATGTTCATTTTAAAATGTTGCCCTCAGAATTGCTCACAGTAATCCACATGAGGCCTCTGGGAGCCCTGGCAATTAATGCTGCCACCACTCCCCCCACTGCCAAATATCTGGACCCATTGAGAGCCCCATGGGCCAAGGTGAACAGGGCTCCATGTGCTGTTTCTTGGTCACTCCTATTCTAGAGTTTACCAGAATGCAACAATTCTGTTGGTTGGAATGACTTTCTGTCACTGCTCTTTATTGGTTTGGCGATGACTTGCTAGTTTTGGCATCAGTATTTGTAAAGTGCTGAGGCAGCATTGTTGGGGGAGAAAATGGAAGAGGGCTAAGGGACCCTTTAGGCATTCATAACATGATACTGTAAATGGAAAAAAACAAGTACAACTTCTCTCTGAGATGACACTATGATGGTGGGGAGCATGGAATATGAAGCAATGAAATGTGTCTTTAAAGATCAGTTCCATCTAGTCTGAAACACAAACACTAAAATACTTTAATCTTAATGGTATTGTTGTTTCATGTCGTAACTACTTTCCGAGTTACAGTGTGTGCCCTGATTTCCTCCACCTTTCCCATAGGGAAGGTAAGCTGTGCACCTTTTTTTGGTGCAGATTACTTCCCCCTCTGTAATAGATCTGTGCAGTAGGAACAATAGAGCTCAAGCTCAGTGCTTACCCTCCCTGGGGAGTGTCCCCTGGAACCTGATCTCCCCTCAAGCTGAGACCCATGGCAGAGAGGAAGAAGGCACAAGTGCAAAGACTGCCTCAGGTTGAGCACTAAACAGCTGCTGTTAAGAGATTTCTGGCACAATTAACATGGAAAGGAGGAAAAATGTTAATGTTGGGAGCTAGATTTTATTGTTGCGTAGAGGATAACCCCATGAGTCCTCATATGCTTTGAGCTATGTTCTGTAGAGAATGAGCCTTTTTTCCATGGCTGACCAATTAAGAACATTTAAGCAGTGACCCTCTCTGGCAGAGAGTCTTAGAATTAATGTTTAACATTAGAAAAAATAAAATGAAATGCTGATCACAGTAAATCTACTCTGACTGACACACAAAGTAATTATCAGTCCTTTTAAAGCATCACGTTACTAGAAAAATTACTGCCAAATATTTTACCCCGTGGTTAAAGTCTTTGAATGTGAAACACTTGGCACTACACTTAAAAGATGAAAGGTGCTCTCAAGGTTTTGCCTACTAAATTCTTTGTCTGCAGTAAAGCTTGCCACCTACTGGCTAATCTTCAGTACTACTAGCAAAAATGTAAATAATCCATAACTTGATTGGAATGGAATTGGAACAAATTATCAATTTATCATATTCAGCAGTTAGAGTAATCTCTACTCATGCCACAAGTTAATGTTGTTTCTAAGACTGTGAGTTGTAGCCACATGCACCTGAAGGTAAAATTAAATTAATAGGAAAATCAATGGAACTGGAGAATTTAAGGTAAGATTTTGAAGGATGATTTCAAAGTAATTTAGCACAATTCTACTAATATTCAAATTGAATTTAGCTTTTGTATATGCACCCCTGAATATTATGCTTAAAGAAAATCGGCTTCTTTTAAATTTTGTCCTGATCGGAGAACTACAGAGTTTTATATTCTCTTGGCATCATAGAAAACTCTTCTAGTTCATTAAAAGCACAATTAAAGAGGAATAAAATAAGTATTTGAATTTTAAAATATTATCTTTGTTTACAATATTATAATGTAAATGTAATGAAAATACATAAATAAATTATTCCCTCTGCTTGAATTGTCCTCAGGCCTTATTTTAGCAAGAAAACAATCTAATAGTTTCCCACATTGAATTATTTTAGGTCATTGTTATCTTCTCCCTCTATCCTCCCACTCTTTACCCCTTAGTTACTACTATCTTACCGCTGTGTACGTTGAATTATACAGCCACCTACAGGGATGCTGACTTCTTCTATACCCTTTGCCCTGTACCACTCTGAATGTTCGTGGCAAAGACTCTTGTAAATCCACATCTCTATTGTCCCTTAATTCATTGGGCACCAATCCCAACATTGTGTCACTCATCCAGCTGTGCTCTACACCAGTGATTTCCAACCATTTTTCATTTGTGGACCCCTAAAACATGTTGAATGGAGGTGCAGACCTTCTGAGAAATTTTTAAAGGAAGTGCAGACCCCTTTGAATTGTAATTGTGGACATTCACATACTTTTGATTGAATATAGTCATCTTTTTCAGATCCCCTACACAGTCTGTGGACCCTCAAGTGTCCATGGACCACATGTTGAAAACCAGCGCTCTACACTATGCAGCCCCTTCTCCCAACAGATTCTCAGCTGTTGAAGGGACAGATTCCAGGTGTAACATGACTAGTGGTTTGGAAGAGGCCAGAAATAAGTCAATGGGAATGACCTCTGCCTGCAGGAAAGGGTGATGCAATCTGTCTGTACTACATTTAGTCTCAAAATGTTTGCAAGGACCAGGTCTTTTGAAAGTCTTTTGTATACTGGAAAAATACTATGTTTGGCTATTGGTATAGGTTGGAGACTTGCCAGTTGCCAAAAGTTAAGGACTTAAGCACTGGGATCTTAAGCACAGAGCTGGACAATTTAAAGATATAGGGCAAAAGTTTCAGCTCTGAGCTTTCCATCTTTCCCACATCATTTTGGCCCACTATCTACCTGGTTCCACCATAAATTTAGTAGTTCTGGGATTTTACAAAACTGTTTAGAGATGAACAATTGAGATTAGGCTAGTTGTTTTTAAAATCTAATAATAATATTTAAAACACATACAGTTGTCTTCTATCCCAAACTCACAGTGCCTTAGAAACACAGTAAATATCATTAACCTTGTTTTATGGAAATGTACAAAGCTATAGAGTGAGTCAGCTGCAGAGTGGGGTTGGGAATCCAGATCTCCTGATCTTCGTCTGTGCTCAGATCACTAGACTACAACAGCACTACATCATATTTTACATTTCCACAGCATCTGCCACTGAGTATCTCACTGCCCTTTATTAATCATTTACTAGCAAGATAATTAGGAAAATGTTTTTATTCAAGTTAAACCAAGTCAAACCAAATAAAACCAAGCCATATGAATTTAGTTAGTAATTAGAAAGAAAATTAGAGCCATTGTTCTGGAGATGTCTGTTGGATTGTTTTTAACATATTCATTCATGCAGTCACTCATACACATGTGTATACACTTACTTTTGTATCACTTTTAGCCAAGTCTACTTCTTTCTAGATGTATCTTTATCTAGACTGTGGTTAAATAGTATAATAAATGCTGGAATTTTGTACTAAATGTCAGTCATTAAAGAGCCTGTTAATTACATTAACATGATATGCAACTCACTTGAATACATCTGTTTGATATTAGGATCATAGGCATGTAGTGCTGGTAGGGACCTCAGCACGTTGTTTAGTCTAGCCCCCTGCTCAAGGTAGTATCATCCATGACTAAACTACCCAGGCAAGTGTCTGTCCAACGTGCTCTTCGTCATTTCTGGGGGATCAAGAGTCCACAACTTCTGTAGGTAGTCTGTTCCAATGCTTGACCATTCTCATAGTAAAAAAGTTTTTCCTAAACTCCAAGATAAATTTCTTCTGCTGCAGCTTAAGGCCATTGCTCCTAGTCCTGTCCTCTACAGCCACAGAAGAAAGGCAATCTCCATCCTCTTTATAATCCCTTCAGGTGTTTGAAGACTGTTATCAAATCCCTCATCAGTCTTCTTTTCTCCAGACTAAATAACCCTAGCCCTTTCAGCTTTTCCTCATAAGTCATGTTTCTCAGGGCTCTAATAATTTTTGCTTCTCTCTGCCTTACTCTTTCCAATCTGTCCACATCTTTCTTGCAGTGTAGGGCTCAAAACTGGACATAGTACTACACATGATGATGAATAGAGTGGAAAAATCACTTCCCTTGATTTGCAAGTGACACTCCTATTATTATGCTGGGGGGTTTTGCAACAACAACACACTGTTGGCACACATTCAGTTTATAGGCCACAGTAACCCCTGGGTCCTTCTCTGTAGTACTGAAGCCTAGCCAATTATTCCCTAGTTTGTAAATGTACATGGAATTATTTTACCCAAATGCAGGACTTGGCACTTGTCCCTGTTGAATTTGATCTGATCGATTTTCGACCATTTCTACAGTTTCTCCAGGTCATTCTGGATCTTTGTTTTGCCATCCAGAGAGGCTGCAGTTTCACCCAATTTGGTGTCAAGTGTGCACTCGATTCCATCATTCATTCTTAAAAGAGTTTGTAAACCACCCAGAAGATAACTACTGCTTGGATATGTTGATGCGTCTGTGCTGCTATTGAGGGTCAGTCTAAGGCTATACTTAAACACCCATGCTACATGGGTGCTTCCCAACTCTTGAGTAGAGCTGTCTAGAAATTAGTTTATTCAATACTTTTCTTTCTTGCTGTGCTTGGCTCTAGTTATGAGCAATAGAGAGAGGAAGTGGGATTCAGAAGAAATAGGGAGCTGTGGGTTTCCTATTAGTGGACTTCATATGCTTGTGGCCTGTAACGCCAGATAAATTCCAAATGCAGCAGGGGATGGAAAGCTAGGGGGTAGGTTTGACCTTAGACTCTGCTGCTCACAGACCCTCCAATATCAGGCTAGATTCACCCACCTGAGGTTAGGTTTTTAAATATAGACAATCAGTGGCCATGAATGGATCTATGAGGGTAGAGTGGGGGATTGAAGTTACCCCCCTCCTGCTCCTGCTTTGGCTGTGCAGCACATACACAATTAGCTCTCTGAGCTCACTGGCTTATCAGCACAGCTTCTTCAGAACCAGAGATGACCTGAGCAGGATGTGGGGCCCGGGGCAAATCAGCATGTGTGGGGCCCTGCCCCCAGACATGAGAAAACCAGTGAAGGATTCGGTTGGAAAGGGTGGTACTGAGCAGCCGAACCTGCTGGATTTGGTGGCAGATTTGGTGTATGGGGGTGGGGAGTGCCAAGCATCCAGATGTGAAGCCAGCAGCAGCGTGGAGTCACCACGACTGCTCTGCCTGGCTCTGTGGGGCCCCCCAAAGTACAGGGCCTGGGGCGGTCACCCCGATTCGCACCCCTTGGGATAGCCCTGGCCAGAACCACTGCTTTGGCACAGCTGTGGAGCTCTGGGGGTGAATGCTGCCATCACTTACCCTATCCCCTTACCCACTGCTGAATTCAGTGGCAAGGGAAAGAGTGGGTGGAGAGCGGTAGCAGCATTTACTTTCTGGGCTCTGAAGCTGCGTCAAAACAGTGGGTTCAGCAGAGGTTGCACTGACAGGCTTGTCAGGTTGTCACCCCTAACTGTGAGTATAGGCCAGTGGTTCTCAATCTTTTTAGACCCCAGGCACCCCTCCAGAATTTCTCTGAACATAGCAGGACCACATTTCAAAAACTAATTTATTACAGTGCTTATCTCCTTGCATAGGGTCTGGGAAGTGTGTGGGGGGCAAGGTGTGAGCTCTTATCTTCTCATGAAAGGGCCAGGCAGAGGAAGGGGGAACAAGCACTTACCTCTTTGCATAGGGGCTGTGCAGGGGCCTTCTTTCACCCCACAACACCCTTAAAAGGATCTTGCAACACCCCAATTGAGAATCAACTTAGCCTTTAAGTCATTAGCACTGTCAAGTGTGTGATGTTTGAGAAAGATCGCCACCCCACAAATCTCAAAAGGACCTTCAGCCAACAAGGACACTCCTCCACAGAGAGAAATCACACATACCACATGAAGATTTGCTGCAGTACAAAACGAAAATCCCAACAAATCGCACAACATTAGTTATACATATCACCCTTCCCTGGAACTTACATGGAAAATCCTCAAACAATTGCAGCCTATACTAGAAGAAGACCCAGTTCTTAAAGAGATCTTTCCAGAACCACCCATCCTAGCCTTTAAACAAGCACTGAAACTTGCTAACCTCATCATCAGAAGCAAACTCCCTATGACCCAAACCATACCAAATGGATCCAGACCATGCCAGAACAAGAAATGCAAAACCTGCCAACATCTCTCCACCACTCCCACAATAACTACATCCTACAACAGAACCATCACTATTCCTGGATCTTATACCTGCACCTCCAAAATGTTATACATCTTATCCCGTGCACTAAAGCCCTGATGGAAAATATGTAGGAGAAACAAAACAACAACTGCACACCAGAATGAATACACACTGAAAATTTATTAAAGACAAGAATACCTAATTAGATGTGGGTGCACGCTTCTCACAAGACACACACTCCCTCTCTTCTCTCTCAGTTCTAATCTTCAATGTGAACTTACAAAACACCTTTCATAGACAAGCCTACAAACTTCACTTCATAAATCTACTGGATACAAAAATCATGAACTCAATATAGACATTGGATTTATGACACATTACAACCTGCCTGACATCTGATTCACCATGTACCTGTCAGATCTGACCTTTTGCACTTTTTATTCCCTGCTGCCCCCTTTCTCCCCTCCTCTCCTTTTTGCTCGTCTTCCTAATTTCCAGCTATTTCCCAGAAAAGACAGCTTGTTTTCTACCTTGAATCACTATTATGGTAGAGACTCCCTAACTCACCTTTTCCTTTTTCCCCCTGCCTTTTTCCTCCTCCCTTCCCTGCTTTACCTTTTGTCTTCCTAATTTCTACTTATTAACATTCTCACTGTCACACTTTTAGCTTCTCTCATTCCTTAGAATCTAAGAACTGCAGAGACTTCGTATGCCTGAAGACAGGTGACTATGCTCAAAAGCTTGCTAAGAACTTTATTCCAACTGTTCAGTTGGTCTAATAAAAGATCTCACATCTACTCAAAGAAATTTGCCTGCCTGGTGTTTGAGAGAGGATTTCATTGGTGCATGAGTTTCTTTAAAGAACACACAACTATTGTTTCATACCTTGACTAAATTAAATCAGAAGTGCCAAATTATTAATGGGCACATCTCTGTAGAATAGCATGACCTAATATAGGCAAGGAAGGTCAAAGTGAGTCTGGCTTTCTATTTTTAATTCGTATTAATGAGTTACATCTTTAATGTTGGTATTCCTTTATCCTGATGCAGTTCTTATGCTGGGCCATTAGTTGAAAATTGAAATGTTAAATTTTAAATATCTTTAATTAGGAAACTGATATTACTAGTATTGGTAATGGATCAAATTGGAATATTAGCAATGTAGAGCTGTTCCATTCAAGACAATCCATAATGCCTGAATGCACTGAGTTGCAGATTTTTACTAAAATGATCAGTAGTAATAATTAGTATCTTTGACATTTGAACTGGCTTTGTTAGGTTTCAGGGTCAACAACCAGATATGAAAATTGGACAGCATTTATTCTCCTAGAAGGAGTTTTTCAGTTAGTTTTCTTTAAACTCAGTAACAGTGCAGAATACTGATTCACATTGAAAGCCTTCTTTCACGAACAAATAAGTTCACTATAGAAGTATAACAAACAGTTCATATTTCCAACCAAGCTTCACAAGGTCCCCTAAATCAATTGCTTCCTCAAATATTTTTTCTTCCTTCTCCATAGTTCTTCCTTTCTCTACAACTCCTTGCCATATCCCTCTCTTCCTTTCTCAAACTGCCACCATCACTTAACATAAGGAATAGTTTACAGTTACTTTGGTGTCACTCAGTCTTCCCCAAGTTTAAGCACAGGATGAACAGCTGTTCCCCAAATTCTAACCACCTCTGTCAGATCCTATGCATTCTTTCAGATCCTATGCATTCTAGAATCATAGAATCTGTCAGATCCTATGCATTGTTTTGGAATTGGTACTTGATCTCTTCCCTGTATTTTAAAAAATGATACTAAACACTCTACTTATGTATGCCTAAATATGCCTTTGGTGAACAAGTAAGTACATGTCATTGTGTCACAAGAGGATGCAAACATTATGTTCATAAAAGGGTTAATTTTGAATCTGTTTATTTCAGTTGCGCGTCCAAAGCATCCTATCATGTTGTTATAGAAACCACTTACATAGTTTAAGTCTTGAATCAAGATTATTGCCATAGTAACCACAGCCACAAAAAAGCCAGTTATCGAGAACGTTCCATTTCCATGGAAAAGGCCAGTTTGTTTTCAAATGCACTAGTTTCATTAGAAAGAAAGACACTAAATTAGCAACATATTTACTGAAGCAGAAGTACTAGGCCAAGGCATATTAGTGTAACAATAACAACTGAACAACATTATAATTTTAAAATGTTTAGGGAACATTTTAAGATTGAAGATATTTATGATTCAGAGTCTTCATATCATTATTCTTCCAGCAGTGCAAATGCATGAATGCTCTGCCAAGAATGAAGGCTGTTACTGTTTTCCATTGCTTGCTTTTGCTACCGTTTTATCTATGTGTAATCTCAGCCTCTAAGCATTTCAGCAACAGTATGTACAGTGGCAGCTATTGATTATACTAAATACAGCAATGATGTGACAGTTTTCATACAGAACAGTGGCACACTGGTTATCTATCAAGCCAGAATGCAGCATGCTAGTTCAAAGTTAAAAATGTGGCATAGCACACTTTCAGCAGTTTCTGCTCATCCCCTCCCCATTCAGAAACACTGGAGAGCTTGACAGCAATGGTGCTGCTCATTAGCTCAGGAAGCATTGCCAGCTAGGATGCAAATAACACAAACATTTTTAAAATGTGGGAAATGCTTTCTTCTGGCATTCCATTGTGTGTTTAGATCTGTAATTCTAAACCAGGATGCTGTAGCACCCTGGGGTGCCTTGAGATCCTTTCAGGGTGCCAGGCAACGTTAGCACTCTTAGGCATACAAACATAATTCACAAGATGAACCCAGTGATTTCAAATAGTAATCCATAGTGTTAAAGACATTCTGACCTGCTGCGGTCCTTCTGAGTTCTTTGCAACAAAAAAATGCCCTATTGCTTTTCTGTAGTCAAAAAATGAGTGAAAACTAAGAGCTGACTTTTTCAGATCTGACTGGTTTAAATACAACAGGTTTGATTTCACTCTCTGTTACTCTGTTGATTTCCTGATTCACAGCTGTGTGAGAGGGGAATCAGGCCTTCTGAGCTCAAATATATACTTTAAAGCAGGCTTGTCCAACATGCGGCCCGTGGGCCACCATGCAGCCCTCCAAGCTGTTTTCTGAGGCTTGAGGTGCCGTGATAGGAAATGAAAGTAAACACTGTACTTTCGTTTCGGGGGGGAGGAGGGGCGTTGTGATACTGCTCCTGTGAGGTCTTTGAATACGGGTCGCCAGCACTGGGTGATAAAAAGTTCATGATCCGGCCCCACATTCAAAAAGGTTGGATACCCCTGTTTTAAAGCATAGACAGGAGTGTGTCATGCCAGGGAGAGCTGCAAGGGGACTTACACCCTAGGTCAGCACAAAGTCTGCAGGAAAAATATTGGGAAACATTACATGGGAAATATTTTTTGGCAAAACCCTTTGATGAAGTGAAATGAGTGTGCCCTACTCTGCTAGCTAGTGTGGAGGGGTGAGGGGGGAGATGAAGGTCTGGACCTGAAGAAAGCTTGTCTAACATTTCTTACAACTATACAAATGGTTCATTAAAAGATATTTAAAAAAAAACAACACCTTTGCTTTTTGGATAGAATGTAAATAGGCAGTCAGTGTTATAAGCTCTTGTAACCTAGGCCAGGGCTGTCCAACATAAGAATGTGTTTGGGCCTCATGCCCTCTGAGCCCCAAAATCTTCCACTGTGCATAGTGCCACATCACGCAGTGAGCCCTCAACTCCCCCTGTCACTGACACATGAGCAGAGCAAGCCTCACTGTGCTACCACTGCTGATACTGCATGGGCAAGCAGCACCCCAAGAGCCCACACCCCATGCCATCCCATTTTGCCACCGCCATGTGACCCCCTTGCCCATGTTTCCATTCCCCTGCTAGTGCTACTGCATTGGCAGCACATCTTTCTCCAGGCACAGGCAGCAAGCTTACCAAGGCTCCTCAAGCCATGCTTCCCTGCCCCAGAGACCGCAGCCACCATTGCAGGAGCAACAGGGGGACTGGCAGCCAGGTGGTAGCCAGTGGGCTGCATATTAACCTCTTGAAGACTGGATGTACTTGCAGGCTGCAAATTGTACAGCTGTGACCTAGATCATGGACAGGCACTAAATTTGTACTAATAAAAACACCCTTCTCTGGCACAAAAAAGCTAGTATAAGGGGAAGAGGGGGGTTCACAGAACAAAACTAGCTATTCCTCCAATACATTAGCAGCTTCTCCAGAGAGAAGTTTCTAGCACCATTTGTAATGTCTAAATGCTACCCCGGGATCATGGGGCGGTGACAGCATGGGACCAGAGCAGAGCCCCAGTTCTGTGGGCAGGCTATTCCTCATCTCCATGACATCACTGTCTCACAATCCTAGGGTCTCCATGGAGGCTGGGTGGGAGCTGCACAGGCAGGGTGTGTGGCCAGGTGGATGGAATGGGGCATGGGCAGATGGGGAGCTGCATCCAGGGCCAAATCTGGGATCTTGGGGCAGTCGCAGTGCAGGGCCATAGCTAGGGCAGAGCCACAATCCACTCCCTGCATGTCCCTGCCAACAGAATCTGTGCCCATTTCGGAGGCATGTGGGCAGTGGATCATGGCTCTGTCCTGGTGCCTGGCCCCTGACTTTGCACTGTCACTGCCTTGTGATGCTGCCCTGTGATCCTGGCCTTGCCCTCCCATCCCACTCCTGATCACTGCTCTTCACTTGCCCAAGCCCCCATCCCACATAGGGAGTTTTGGTGGGTTGTTGCATTGAGGTGGGATGTGGGTGTTGACGTGCCCACAACAGCTCACCAAAACTCTCTGTGGCCCCATGGGCCCAAAATAATTGCCCACCTCAGGTTAGAGCTATGACTATGGCTATTCTCTACATCACCAGTAGAAATGACTTAGTGCAGGTAGAAATCACATGCTAAACCCTTCAAAGGACTTGCAGAGTATATGCTCCAGAGGCACTAGTGTACTGTGTGCTGAACTTTTCCATAAAGCCAGATCCCTCCCAGACTCTTAGGTTGTACTGGGACAATAGAGCTCTGCCAGGACTGCTATTGCAGTGTGAAGGCTGCAATCTGGTCTCTGGGGAGATAGAGCAATGACCTGTAGCACCAGTGTGAAATTCTACCCGCTGTGTGACAAAGGCTGCATACACACTGTAATAGGGGCCCCTATCCCATCACTAAAGGAAAGGAGGAGTCAGGGATCAGCTGGCCAACTCCAACCTCCTGGGCAAACTGGTAGTGGCAGAGGGTGGGACCAGAACAGTGCAGCTGGTGATTGATAGACCTGGGGCAGAAGTAGTGGATCAAACGTAAGTATCTTGGGGCCTCAAATGATAGTTTTGCTGTGATGTGGTATTAAGCCAGGACTGGAGAGCCTTTTGTTTGAGAGCAGATGCTCATATCTTTCCATTTGTGTTTAAGTACTGGAGGACTGAGTTGTGGATGTAGGGGAAGAGAAGGCCACCAAGAAGAGTGCTAAGGGCACTTCAGGCCCTAGATCCTTCAAAGGGTCTAGCACTGCTGTTAGCAAGAGGACTGTGGTGTCAGACAGCAAAGACTATGAGCACAAGGCCAGAGCCCACAAGGGTGAGAAGAGAGGCCAAGGGACCCAGAGCCCATAAGGGCAAGACAAGGGACCTGAGTGGCCCAGAGTCTGTGAGGTCAAGATCAGGGGATGAAAGATCTGGAGCCTGCAATGATGAGACCAGGGCCCTAAGAGCCTCTGGTCCTGAGGCAGTGGACCTCAGGCAGAGGGGCCCAGACAGAATAAAGTGGGCCAAGGCCAGGGGGCCTCGACCCAGACATAGGCTTAACAACCAAACCCCCCTGTCCTCTGGAGGTAGCCTCCCTGTCCAAACATAACATCAAGGCATGGCAAGTGAGACAACAGGGTGGGACCCTGAGAGGCCAGTGGGGGTAAGCAAGGCACGGCTCAAGTTGCCACCAGTGGGTGATTTTGGTGCCCCAGTGCTAGACCCACTACACGCACATTCAAGTAATTTAGGAGAATTCTCCCAGGTTTGTTTTCCTGGTAAAGAATCTTACCCAGAAATCCATGTATACATTTCAAATACCAAGGCCATGAAAAGCCTCTAGTGTTGATGTTATGCTGCCGGCAGGGGGAGGGGGCCTGCGCACCCATTTCAGCAGCAGCGCAATGTGTGGATTGTGAAAGTGGCATGTTCTGCTTCCTGGTGGAGCAGCAGAATCCAGTGAGTGACACTGAACATCTGTACACTCATGGTTTCTTCTGGGAGAACAGAAACTCTCCCAAGAGAAATGGAATGACTGTATGAGGCCAAAGAAAGAGTCTGTTTAACTATTTTACAGGAATTTTTGGTCAGTAGAATTTGCTCTACTAGACTCTAGATCCACCAGTCCCATCCATACTCCTCCTCTGGGCCCTTTATTAAGAGCCTTCTCCCTCTACCTTGCCCAGCTCCAATATTTAGGGATGACCTGTGTGGCTGAACTCAATGGCATAATAGCCACAGTGCATGAGATATTACACTAGACTAGAGCATGGTACATTGTACAACAGTGCTGTTGCAGAAAGCCCCCATTTCCTCTTGCCTGCATTTGCTTTCCCCTCTTTGGATATGTTTCTCCTCTTCTACCTTTTCTTTCTTCCTCTTTCTTTCACTATAAGATAAGGAATTGTGTTTAAAGTTTGTGTGCATTTAGTATCTCCCCTTGTATTTTGGTATTTTTATCTATTTGTGTGCCATGGCATTACTCTTGTGCTTATATTTAATAATCTTCACCTTTTAACTAAATATGTTTTAGTTTTAGAAGTAAATTATACACTGTAACAATGTTAACAAGGCAGGAATCAAACCCCACTTCCCTGTATCAGGTGGGCCCCTGAAAGAGCAACTGAATCAGCGATTGAATGCGTAACATGATAGCAGGCTTCAGTAACAAGCGAGAATTAACACCTATGGAAACTGCAGATCAACCAATGGAAGAAATCAATAGAAGACAATGTAACAACCGGGAATTCTCTAAACTTCACTGTTCAAAGGCTAGAAGCCCCGGTCTGAGTTAATCAATGCCGGGGACCAACTTTTGGGGCTGAATATCTCCAGATTGACTGTTCCCAGAGGCCTATTCATGACAGCAGTAAATTAATCAAAATTCATCAACGGACTCCCAAACCTGCACGTACATGTGGACAACCCCTGGGGCTGACAGATGCC
This sequence comes from Caiman crocodilus, assembly GCA_030014935.1. Taxonomy (NCBI): domain Eukaryota; kingdom Metazoa; phylum Chordata; order Crocodylia; family Alligatoridae; genus Caiman; species Caiman crocodilus. The sequence goes on along the minus strand of JAGPOW010001543.1, from coordinate 59,317,690 downwards.
ATCTAGTAGCCACCGTGGGGGAAGTCCCAAGAGGGTCAACGACCCCGGGATTGGGCAAATCTGAAAACTGGGGAGTCACCAAAGTCTGCGAAGGACACATAAAAAGCAGTGAAAAGTGACCTTCAGAGGTGCCAACTTGACCAGCACCCAACCTGTCTAGCCAGAAGGACCAGCCGGTGACCCCCTTCTGGAGGATAACACCATGCTGGAAGAAGCTTTGACTGGCCATCGATGGTAGACTCCAGCGCTTGTGGGGTAGGTATACCCAACGCTGGTGCTCCCTCCCCCTGCCCAAACATTTGTAGCTCACTACTCTGTGTGTGCATGTGTGTGTGTGTGAGGGGACAAGCCCCAAGGTTTATGATTTGACTTCATTACAGTGTTTCAATCCACCTAATAAACCAGAATTTTAAGGATCCCGAGTTAGACATTTGTAGCCAACAGTGCAATATTACTAAATGAGACAAAAGGATTAATAAAGTAAATTAAATAAGACACAATCAAATTAAATTGTGTTGTATTTTGGGCCCTTCCTTTCTGTCAGTTATAAACTTGGATTGAAGAAAGTTTGAGACAGTGGAAAACACTTGCCTTTAGAGAGAATTCCTGAGATTTGTGAGGTTTTGAAATTGCTTTAAAAATCAGCCATATAAAGATATTACTTTCTAGAGAGAAAATCCACCTCTCAACCTCTACCACTAGGTTCAAGTCAGGGAGGTAGCTTTATCATGCACATTTATTTATTCAGATCATTTGACTGCTTTTCATTTTAGTGTAGACCAAAATGGCTACCATCTGCAGTGAAATGCACTGTGTCTGTGACATTGCCAGGCCAGTCAGAGCCAGCTGCTATGCCTCATGCTCTCATTAGCCCTGGCATATGTTATGTCAAAGCATGTGTGTAGATAACTAAGTCACCTGATGTCTCTTCAGCGGATAAAAGGTTACATGTGTTCTGTCGGTCTTGACACTGCTGCTACAATTTTGATTCTCCTTTTTTGGCTCCTTATATATTCAAACTGCTTCAGGGAGGGATATATGTTCAGAATATACCTTTTAACTCCTGACTGTGGATAATTTAAACAAATGCTCATTTGACAATATAGCATATATTCCAGTGGTGCACAAGACCACCACTAACCCACATAGGAGTTGTGACACCTTGTAATGGTTTAAAATGTATTTCTAAGCCACATTTTGCAATGCCAAACTCTGAGCTATAATTCATTGTAACAAGACCTTTCCGTTACAAAAGGCAGCATCTTTTGCTATGACATTTTTCCATGGTCGTTTTCAAGTAATGGATCACAATAGCAACACTAGTAAGTTTATCTCTCCCCATGTACATTTCAGTGTCAGAGTATAATCCCCATCACCTGTACAATTTCAAGTGTCTCTCTTGAAGCTGGAGAATCTCATCAATATTTATTAAGTGATGGAGTGTTCACAAGGAAAAAATGATGTCACTGCCAAGAGTGACGCCATTGCGGACCATACAGGGTCAACACTTTTCATGCTCCACACCAGGGCTGCCAACTTCTCAGTAGCCAGGGGTCTCTCACTTCCTGAGCTGCAGAAGCACAGGCCATATATTGTGCAGACCGTATCAGTGTGAACCATGGCAACCACTGAGCCATGCACTTTTGTGGACACCCTCCAACCACCCTCCAGCCCCACAAGTCCCCATGGACCCTCCTTCCACTGCTGCACTATGTCTGCAGCCCCCTCCCCTACTGCTACACTGTATGCCTATGTAGGTGCCACACCACACACCCATGACCGACCACCCCATTACGCTGTGTACCCATGCAGTGCCAGTCTCACTCTCAGCTCCTCACACTGCTGTACTGCCCTACACCTGGGTTGTGTGCAGGAAAGGTAAGCCAGAGGAGGGAGAGGGAGCTCGGAGACTCCTGTTGCTGCTGCAGTTGTAGCCAGTGATGAGGGAAGTGGCACCCAGGTGGGAACCTGGGGACCACAACTTAATCCCTTGTGAGCCATAGGTGGCTCACAGTTGGATAGTCAGTACTGTCCTACAACCTCCTCAGTATGTCATTTGTGGCAGCTTCTCTTCCACGCCCCTTCCCACACCAACATTTTCCAAATGCCATTCCCTAGCTGTTGGATAATAATCAGAGTTGCTTTATTGTTCTGGAAATTTTTGGATGAAGTCATGATTCTGTTTCCCCTTCTACTATGGGCTTACACCTTTCCAGGGCTCTCATTCCAGTAACTGTGGTTATTGCTCCCTCTTGATCATACCCAGGCTGGAAACTAACGTAAGATTTTGCAATTGAAATTACAATCCTTCACTTTCTATCCCACAGAATGGAAGGATAGAGTTGATTTTCTAGGTGACTGCATGAAATTAAATCTTGAAGTCGCATGTCACAGAAACATAGAAAATTAGTCTTGGAAAGGGCCTCAGAAGGTTATCTAATCCAACACCCTGCTCAAAGATGGACTGTCCCTGACTATATCATCCCAACCAAGGCTTTGTCTAGCTAGGTCTTAAAAAGTCATACACTTGTCAGACATGGGGGAAGAGATAGGATTTAGTTGTTATAATAATATCTTGCACCCTATATGCTCAGAGCTCTGTACCACCATAGTCATCATGATCCTTCTGCTTCAGGAGACTTACATGTGGAAATTCCTATTTACTCTGTGGCATCATTTCCTTTTCCTTATTCCTTGCTGTGCACTCTCCCTTTGGTTCTCTGCACAGAAACAGCAGATTTTGATGAAGGAAGTATTGGAGCAAGCTATGGTTGTCTTTTGCCACTTGTCTCTTGTTCTGTGCCCAGATTTCTGCTGAGCAAAGAGCCAGTGGCAGTAACAGCTATCCCAGCAGGATGGCTCAGTGAGGAAAAGGGACCCATTCTCAGGCATTCCTAAGATCTTTAATGCTAGCAGAGTCCTGTAATACCAGTACTCCATCAACCCCTCCCAGCAAAGAGACAGTATTGGGAACATTGAACAAGAGGATCCTAATGGATACACCCGTACTCTCTGCCAGATTGTCTTCTGAGAAGGGATGATCCAGCCCAGAGGAATTAATACATACACCCCAAAAATACAGAAATCAAGGATGTCCTTTTCTCTTGCACGTGTAAAAAACATGATTAATATAGACCTGTGTACAATATGAGCAAATTAAAAGCAGATCTTTTACTGGCATCAGGGCAAATAAGCCCTTATTAGTAGTAAAACTCTTACTAAAAGGCAGATTGTTTAAAGAAACATAATGTGAAATGATGTCTTTCAGACTAAAATTATCCACTGCTGTGATGTTAAATTTCTATGGTGTGCAGTCTTATCCAGCAAGCCTGTGCTTCATAAAAATTACAGAACTGTAGAGTTTCTGCCAAGGAAGTACTATAAAATCTAAACCATGAATAAATAAACACAATTTGCCTACAATATTGTGGATGTCATTTCTTGTTTTTCTTTCCGTTTACATTCCTCTTTTAATTCACCCCAGGGGTAACTGCTGACTTCTGTTGGTTGAACAAGAGATAAATTTGACCCTCTGTTCTCTCTTCCCTTTCCCTATTTAATTCTCTTTTCACTCATACTTCATCTTATTTCCCTTTTTACTTAACTAAGCTTTCTTCTTTCTTATTCCAAGGCCTGATCCAAACCCAATTGAAGACAACAGGAGCCTTTCCATTGACCTTCATGGGAACTGAATAATGTATTCTTTTTTTGAAAGAAAACAAGACTCTCCTCTCTCACCCCTCTGCCTTTGTCTTAACTAGAGCATTATTTTTTTTTTCTTTCTCTCCCAGATTGTCACTCTAGTTCTCTTGTTGTTCCCCTTCTCTCCATTGTTCTCCATATTATTTATCCCATTTTTTTCCATTTTCCTTTTCCATTTCGCTTTCCCACCACTCTCATCCTTAGCAACATCAATCTTCTAACTTCCCACCCCCACAAAAAACAATTTTTCAGAGTCCTGCATAAATTCACATTATGACCATTCACTGTTGAGGAACAAGAGGGCTTGCTTCAAGTGGAGAGAGGGCACATAGTATTACAATAGCACTAGTCTGTGTTCTAGCAATACACTGTAAGGAGCATCTTGACATTTTTTTCTGATTAAATTGCAGTATATGAAAATCAGATTGATCTGGCCCATACAGTAGATCAAGTCAGAAAGTCTTACGAAGGTCTATTAGAAATGCATGCTAAATATCCAGTGACTGACTCTAACCTAGAGTTTTTCAGATGCCTTTTGCATGACATGGCTTGTTTTACAGTCCCAAAAGGTACAACACGGTATGCAATGCTGAAGGGTTGCAGAACAGATTTAGATATAATTCTCAGTAGTTGGTACTTCAGGCTTCTCTAAAGCAATTTTCTCCAGGGATCACATTTTCTTTGATCTTTGGGATTATTAATTATAGATACCCTTGAACCGAACAAGGCATTCTGTTACTGTACTTCTAAGGCATTGTATTCTCATTTATAAGGAACAAAATATCTGAATTAATAGTTATAGTTTTAGGAATGGTTTCTTTTTTATGACAGCTTGGTAGCTGATTTGACCATGACAGTCTTATAAAATAACTGTAATTTCAATTCCATCCATTTTGAGGTAATTCATACATTTACATTTTTATGATTTTGAAAGTGGAAAATTGATTCCAGAATGACTATGAGAGAGAATCAGGTCATAAATGTGTCTTTCTTTTAGCATGCCAGAAGAGTTGCTTGGCCTAATTGTTTCTAATTGTTATACTTTTTTTTTTCTTCCTAGATGAATGGGAGTGTATATAAAGACCCAACAGTGTCTTAGGTTAATTTTACTTCTTTTCTCTTGTTTACACCTGTCCTTGAACACTTTATGATTCTCTCAGTTTATTCAATATTAGAAATTGGCCACATAATTTAAGCACATAATTTAAGCATAAATTTAAGCACATAACTGTAAAATTAAACAAGCTGGGGTTGAAGCAAAAATTATACATCCCCAAAACTGATCTGTCTATACCCCATATTAGATTAACTCTGGATCGTTTAGACAAGCAGTGCTCAAGCTTTTGGCCCTGCAGGCCAAATGAATGACATGGGGCCCATTTGCAGGCTGGATCAGGCTCTGGTACCGGTACCACCCCTCCATGCTCTGTGCGCCAGTTTTGGGCCCTGTGGTCCAGGCATTGCTCCATCTCACCCCTTGAACACTGGATATGGGTCCTGGTGTCTTGACACCACCCTATCCTGCCACATTCTCACCAGGATTGGATCCTGCAGAGCCAGCCCCCACCTGCCTGAGCCAGGATTGGGTCCCAGGGACCCAGGCCTGCCCTCTCCCAGCCCTCCACATTGGATTGCTGCCCCCTCCAGCTCTCCACACTGGATCCAGTGCATAGAGCTCAGGTATTTCTATGAGTCTGGACATTTGTCAGCAGGTACTACTGTTTTCCCACCACCAAATTTGTGGACCCAGGGGGAGTCTTGTGTGCTGGATGACATGGGATGGATCTTGCCCATGGGGCAAAGGTTGAGAACACCTGATGTAGACTGCTGCCATCTACTTTTCTCCAGGATTTTGATGTAGGAAAGCAGTGATAAGTAACAGTAAAGGCTCCAAAGGAGCTTTTGCAAATGGAGGTCTTTCAGTAGATGCATTGGGTGTCAGGTAACTAGAGAGTTTTTTCCGTGCTAGCACTCCAACTTGGAGAAGTTATAGCTAGATTCCATCTTTACATCCTCGCATCCATGAACGATGCGTGTTCCCAGCAGCTGGGGGGGCACAGTGGTGGTGGGAGCGTGGCAGCAGGAGCGTGGAAGCTCATGCAGATGCCGCCAACACTGTCATTGGTGGGGGAGGGGGTGGTAAGCACTGACCAGGAGTCGACAACCACCTGCAGACACCACCGGCAGCATCGGCAGCAGCCAGTGGGAATCGCTGACCTCCTTCAGATGTTGCCGGTGGTGGCGGCGGCAGGGGAGGAGTGGTGAGCAGCAACTACCTGCAGGCACTGCTGACCGTGTCAGTGGTACCTTTTTGTAGGGGGTGAATCGCCACACTCAGAAGGTGGATATGCACCCGTGTGCACCCCCTACGCATTGCCCCTGTTCACATCCTCCCTCCAAACCTATTTGCCACTGCTGGGACTCTGTGCCTGGGTGTGCTCTGGCTTCTAGACCAAAGATTAAATCTGGGCTTGGAGCTGAGAAATGTCATACAAGATAAAACCATGCCAAATAGTGAACAAATGGCTTAGAGTCCTTAATGTATGTGTACCTTACTTCGGGGTATGGTGCACTTGTATGTGCTTATCACACAACCCACACTTTTCTTGGGACTATTTCAAATGAACATTTAGTTAAAGAAGTCTTTGATAGTACTGATAAGCTAGAACTTTCCTCCAACCTGTTAAACCATTTGGACTAATTCTCTAGTGGTACATAATATTGTATGATACTCACAGGTAAATCCCAGACACACATTGCTGTTACAGCACCTCTGTGGTGAAGAGTTTTCATTCATTCTCTACCAGGGTACCAGATGGCAGTTAGTGTCTACATTTCAACAGCATATGACCACAGTTTCCTGGCAATGACATGTATTATTAAAACAAAATAGAAAAAAACGTCTGCAGTTTTTTAAATACTTGATCTGGCCTGTGAAAGACTGATTTATGTTATTCTGTTGGCCTCCCAAAAATCCTCCAGAATGTGGTGAAGGCTTTATACAGAATCAGTTTTCATATGCTGTTGAACAGAACGTCAAACCTGAATAACCCTAAATTTCAAGGAAGTTCAAAGTGAATTGGATACAATCCAGGGGATTTGAGCCCTTCTTTCCTCCTGTTATCTATTGGTATTATTGTAGTGCTTAGAAATCCAAAAATAGATAAACACAGAACCAGAACGTGATCACCCAGTCTTTCTCTTAAAATACTAAAAAAAACCCCTACAATAATGTCTTAGTCAACCCCATTATTCTGGTTATCTGATCACAACACTATCAGCTTTTTAGGATTTTTTTTCAGAAAGTCTATCCTATCTCCATATGAGGCCTATTGTACTTTGTCCAAAATAATCTTTTCTACATTTAGTGTTCATCTATACTGTTCTAAGGGTACCACTTCACATACACAATTCCAATTGATTTCAAAAGTTTCTCTGAAGACAAAATGTTGTCACTAAAGCTAATCTAAGGATTATTTTCTTTGATTATAACTTGGTTAGAGAGAGTTTCTGCTGTCACCACATACAGAGATCCTTCTTCCCAGTTATTATTGCTTACTGTTTCCCTTAGGTCCTTTTCTTCTTTTTTCCTCAAGCAAAGTGTCATTCAAAGTACGGTTTGCTCTCTTTTGTCTGTCCCCAGATGCATCACTTTACATTTACTCAGTTCACCTCATTCACTTCCCTATCTTTTGCCTATTGCCTTAGGTGGCTTTAAACTGCTTAGGATCAGTGGTCTAGAACTCATTAGTCTGATAGCCAAGGGACTACTATCTGTTTCCAAGTTTAAAATCACTTCTTTTTTATATCATTCAAATGAAATTCTGTTTTCCTTCCAAATAGGAAACAAAGCCTAGTACGAACAAGATGACCTTTCTATTAAATGAATGTGAGCCAAAAAAGGCATTCATGTTTAAACAGCCTATGTGGTTGAAGAGTTCATTGATTCAGCACCTTTCCAATATTTTAGCACAGCATGCCAAACTCCTACTGGAGTTCCTGTTAGGAATAAAAGCTGTTCCCCTGAACAACCGGAGTGAGGACAGCAGTGAAATACTGCCACAGGGCATAAGAAGGTGCAATTAAGACATCTCTTCACCAGTTTCAGTGAACCTTTACCTACAGCTACAAAACAGTAGCAATTTCCTTGTCTCTGTCAATCTTGAAACAACTTTTTTTGTTTAATAGTAGTTATTAAAGCCTATGTGAAATTTGGTTTTGAAGGAGTAGGACACTATTTTTAATAGATCCTAATTCTTTGCAGTAACTTCACAATTTTCATAACACTTTTTTTCCTTCTGGCAACATTGCCTTCACTATTTACTGTAGTGGGCCTTAATATAGTGATAAAGTTTTCATAACTGTCAGAACAATGTGAAGAAAATGTAAAGACCGTGTCAGTGTAAATCTATGGAGATGACATTGTGATGGGAGGAAAGAGTAAAGCCCTGTCAGTACTCAGCACAAGGCTATAGAGAAAATATTTCAGTGCTAAAACATTGTCATTGTTTGAGAGCATCTGTGAGGAAAGGCAGGTTATTGCCACTCTGAGCTTGTCAGGGCAACAACACAATGTTAAAAATAGAGATGTATAGGGGTACCTGTCCTAACTAGTTGCCCCAGGTATTTCTCTTTATCTCTTTGTTCCAGTGTAGCACAGTGGGACTCCAATCTGATTCAAATTTCTGGTCACTGATGAAATACAGATGTAATATTAATTCAAAGAGTCCTGAACACATTTTCTGCTCTAATGCTGCTTTCTTTCTATACTGTGGCAGAGAAGGCATCTCTGTAAATGGGCTGTACGGTTTGGTCAGAAGTGTTGCCTACCTGAAGTATTGCCAAACAGCCATTTTCATCCTGGACATCATTATCAGTGCATCTTAGCTCTCAATATGCCATACTGGTTGAAATATTATACAGTATATCCTGCAGTTAAGATTGGTTTCTGCTCCTGATTCAACAGCAAACTTAAGAACATACTTACCCCTGAATCTACAATCCTTGTAGAAACATCGCTAGTGCAGAAAAGCCTTTTTAAAGTGGTGTTTATATTTAGTTATATTCTTTTAGGAAGGACGCAAATATATTAATCAGCCCCAGATTTTCCAACACACTGAAAAGCAATTGAAATGGGACTAAAAAAATATTACTAGCATACCATACATTTTTATTTGGCTATGACCACTTGTTTTAAATGGCAACATTAAATCCAAAAGCCTTAACCTCTGGTTATCTTTTTTTATTTGAACAGGAAGTAATATCTGAAACATATATCCACAATAGCACCATTCTAAGTATACTGTTTAATCTGATTATAGCTTAAATTGTTATGCAATGTTAAAAGGCTGTGTTTTTCCCCCTCAGATTCTAATAATCTGAAAATACTCTGCCAATTTATATCAGGCATCAGCTGTAGTTGAGTGTTTCTCTTGCCTCAGGCTCAGATGCCTCCTGTCATTTGTGTTCACACCTCACTCATTACCGGTCTTCAGTAATAATTGCAACTAACCAGTCACCAGGGAGTAAAGTTGAGAGATGGCAAGTTGGGGACTGTGGTGGGTAATTGGTCTGAGGTGATAATAAGAAAAGGCAATGAGTTACCAGATAAAAGAAATGGTGTACATCTGAAGCACTTTAAAGTCAACAATAGAAATCTCAAATCCAATAATCGGCTGTTTGTTAGGTTAAGAAATGTGTATTGATAGTTGTGAGGAGTGGGGAAGAATGCTTGTAACTTGAAAATGTAAGACTAAATCCTTAGGTCCCTTCTGAAAGAGCTACATATATATATGGGTATGTTGCCTGTGGAACATACCCATGAAGCCCTAAGTCTTCCTGAGATCTCCCAGGAAGTACATGTCAGTGGTAGCTCTAATCCCTTCATGGAAGGGATATTGTCCTCCCCATTCTCTATCTATTCCATCCTTTTAAGGGGCATCTACCATCTCTGGGTGTGCTGGGTATGAACAGAATGTATGCAGCTCATTAAATTATTGGCGAGCACAAGAGAGTTGCTCTACGCAGTAAAAACTTATCCAAGCTAGTGTAAAAGTCTGTCAAAAATGATGGGCAAAAATAGGCTACTTGTTATAGGGTACCACGTTTCTGTGATCCACTATGTCATTACCAACTTGAGATGTTCTGCCTGGTCTTCTTCTTTACAATGGGTATTCATCAACATTTCCAAGTTTCTCCACTGTAAACTCCTTCAGATATTTCTTCAGATATTGATGATTTTCCATGCACAGTGCATTTGGATCCAATTCTCCACACAGTCTGTGAAGTATACATCTTGTCACAATGATCTTCACTCAACAGACAATGCACTGTACAATTGAATGTTTGTTTTGAAGTTCTGGTAAAGCTTGTTGTTCCAATTCATCATCAAATCCCTCGAATACTCTGGAAATGGTCTTCTCAGAAGCAGACTCACTTTACCCTTATGACAACAACTCCAGAATTGGCCATCTGACCATGTTTCAGCTTGGAAGTTTAAAGGGTTGCAAAATTGGCGCACCACATTCATCAATCCACAACTATGTTCCTCAATCTCATCTTCAGTGAATCTGTTGTTGCCTACTCTTTCAGCTTGTCTTCTATTGCCTTGCGAATACTTTGCCTTTCGACTGTATCTCTTCCATGACGTCCTCTTTGCTCATTTGTTTTGTTTTGTTGTACTCTTGCCATTCTTTCTGCATTTAATTGCCATCTATTCTCTGCTTCACCTTGGTAAGGGTGTTATGGGTTAAAGTAAGGGTGTTAAAGGATAATTTTTGCTTGGATACCGAGAGTACACCATAACTAATTGAAATCAATCACTAAAAGTCCAGAAAATTGAGCATAAATATGGTTGTTTGAGCGTGACAGACAGAATGACAAAGACACAAATGAAGTAAATTATTATAGAGGATGGAGGTACCCAGTCTAGCACTGAACAAGTTAGCTTGGGTACTTGAAATAGTATAGTTTCAGGGCTTTGTTTAGACATTAATTTATTAATGCCCACAAAACACTATGATATCTTTCTATGTCAGACACGCTGAGCGATAAATTGCTCATTTTTCTGTTAAAATGAGGGAGAAAAAAAGAGGACTCCTGTGCAGGAAGACACTTTTTGCCATTGTAACCAATATTTTCACTTTACATGCTAAATTCAGAGAAGGCCTATGTTCAAAGGAAGTCTAAACTGACGCAACATGTCTCCGTCTTAATAATATCTATTTTATACCAATTTAAATTAATTGATCTAGCTCTCTGTACACTCATCCGTACTTGTCAAGTAAGCATAGTAAATTCTAGGGAGTCTAGCTGGGAATAAGGGTTCTGACTTCCATGCATCTATATGTAGCAGCATTTAAAAAATGGACCCACCTGAACAGAATGGGAAGGGCTGCCTGGCAGAGAGACAGAGTTTGTCCCAGAGGGGACACTGTAGGCTCTGGGGGCAAGTGAAGCTGTTTTGAAAGCAGCCCTGTTGGAACTGGGAGGGGTGATGTAACCCCAGCAAAGTTTTGAAATAGAGCCATTAGCAAAATCCCGCGAAGGGCCCTGAGCTGGGATTGGCTGAGTTGCTTGGATAAAAGGGGGGAGAAGTTTTCCCATGGGGGAGAACAAGAGAGAGAAAGGGGCTGAGGGACAGGCTGGAGACCGGATCCAAAGTCTCAACATAGTGGTCCCTCAGAGAGCCCTTGGGAGCACCCTGCTGAAGCTGCAGCAGAGGCTGAAATGGGAGTGATACAGTATGCAGTTCTTCTCACCAGCCTGGGAGGTTGCAGAGGCAGGATCAGGCAGGGACTGCTTGTGTGTAGACTTCAAGCCTGTGAAGACCTGACTACAGCCGGTGTGGCTGGGTGAGCACAGCAGACCTGGGAGGGAGGGACTGCCGGAGTCTGCCCTAGTTTCCCTGATGGGTGAGAGGTCCTGGGGCCAGGCAAAGCCCAGGGAGGGGTTGCGTTTGCTGGAACTGTAAAGCTGTGCAGGACAGGAGGGTTGCTACAGCCTGCAGCCCAGACATTGCTACCAGCAGAGCTGCGGAAGGGAGTCAAAGGCAGGGGAAGGCTGTCTTGCAGGGACTGCAGAGGAGTTGCCACTTGCTGTGTGGAAGCTGCTTGCTGTCCGGAGACCCCAGGAGCACGGAGATGGACACCAGCGCCAGGGAGCGTCCACAGACCATGTGCAGAGACACAGACAGTCCCGTTCCTTGAGATTCCCCGCCAAGGGCAGTGCACACAGGATCCCTAGTATACTGTGTGCAAGTGAGAGACTGTGTAAATAAGTTCTTGAGGGTTTATTAGTCGGTATTTCCATGTGCTTATTTAATGATTATTTGTTATGTTGTAAATAATTAAATTTTGTAAATAGTTTGAGAATTGTCTGTGAGGGTGGTTGATTGTAAGGGGAGACTCTCCACTCGAGGGCACTGCAGCAGCTTCCCAGAGGGGCTGGGCAGGGCTACTGGTAACCGGCTACCTCAGGATCCCATTATTCAGGTGAGGGTGCGTGTAGTGTTGCTCCCAGGATTACATATTAATTTTACCTGCCACTTGCCACCTCAGCTTTTCTGAAGGTGAGGGTAGAAGTCAAAACAGAACAGCATACTATACTTTTCCAAAGTGTAGCTGCAAGGGTGTCCCTTTGCCCTGTGTTCCCAAGACTGTTGGAGGCATCCTGGCTCCAGTGGCAGGCTACATGACAGGCAGCCTCCAAATCCCTGTAGCTCCAGTAGTGGCTTTACAGCCTGCCTGTGGGCCCCTAAAAAAATGCAGCAGCAAATGTCATATCTGGCAGAAGTAAGCCAAGGAGGACATTAGGACTGTAATAAGGCTGGACACATCTGTGGCTCAGGTCACTGTTAATTTAATCATTGTTAGCAAAATGCCATTTGAAAATCTGGCCATGCATCCTGAATTAATACACACACCTATATTACTGTTATCTATCTATCTATCAATCTATTGATCAATCGATCAATAGATATAGATATATTGCTATATGTACCGGGAGGACAAATACATTTTGCAAGGTGAAATGGCAATCTGACCTTGAACATGAAAACACAGTCTTAACTATTAGCAAAGAAAACTGCTTGCTTCCAAGACTTCACTTAAGAAGCCAAACTAATTAGACAAGATTAACAGAAATGAGGCATGCAATGGCTGGAATGAGGCACGACTGTAGTTTGAAAGGCTGAATCACTGGGCCTAGCATCAAGGTCAAGATCTGAAAATCTACAAAAAAAATCTTTTTTCCTAAAAGAATAGACACATTGTGCAGATGTGGAGCCATTAAATGGCTGTTTTGAACATGGGAGTTTCTCTTTCCACAATGCTGTTTTAAGCACTGGCATCATGCTCCATTACTGAGTCTGAGAGTCTTGATGAAGGTAATACTTAGCATTCCTAGTGCTCAGCAGGAGCATTGACATAGAGGCTTAAGTAAAAACCAGGCAGCAATACTCAAGTACTACAGGGGAGATTTTGTAAGGTGAAGAGTTGGACTTTGTGAGAAGTTTTACATATTTTAAGGTAGTTCTAGAATTAATCCAATGATAGTCCAGGAATTCTGCAAGAAGAAGGGGGTTTGTGGGTAATAGCTTTTATTGGACAAACTGAATAGTTGGGATGAAATTAGACATGCTTTTAAATAGGGCTGTGCGAAGCTTTGGTTTGCAATTCAATTCAGAGAAGATTCGGCCCGATTCGGAGGCTGAATCTTCGAATCTGAACTGAATTGCTAGAAGCTTAAAATGCTCTGAATCGATTTGGAGTCTCTGAATCAGTTTGGAAAAGATTCAGAAAAGGTTCAGCAATTCAGAGATTTGAAGGGCAGTCTTTATGGGGAAATAGAAACTTAGAAGACGGTGGGGGAGGGGAATCGGGGGGGAAGGACTGACATCTCTAGCTAGCCAGTGAGTGTGATTTGTCTCTGACTACCTTCCAATCACAGTGTCTGGGGGAGGGACACAGAAACAGCATAAAAGCCTCTGTCTGCAGGCTTGCTGTGCCTCAGAGCTGGTTCTGAGTAAGCTGCATCAGCATCAGAAAGGTACTGAACTGCCTGGCTTGCTTCCTAGTCAGTTGCCTGCTCCTTTTTGTTCCTAGAAAGGATTAGATAGGATATAGCTTACCTTAGCTTAGCTTAGAATCTCTTTACTTAATACTTATCCAATTCATTTCTTTCAATTTATATTTGTTCTCTCTTTTCTGCAATACTTTTAAAAAAGAAAGCTCAGTATTTTCCCTGGCAGTGTGATCCATCACTGCAGAGAAGCACACATTGCATTCACACACACACACACACACACACACAGAACAATCACATATTCATAGAAGAGATTGTATAGTTATTACACTAGTTATTAATATTATTAGTTATAGTTAGTTTTAATAGTTTACATACAAACTAGAGACAACACAAAAGCACAAAACAACTAGTTAGCCAGCCACACATTCAGATTCAGACCAGATCAAAGAAGAACACAACGCACCATATATATATATATATATATATATATATATATATATATACACGCACACATACATACATACCTGTATATATATATATAGGTATTAATAATCAATCAGACCACAGTCAACAAATCACACAGCACTTACAAACAAAAGAACTTGTCACTGACAGCCTGCCACATATTTGGATTCAGAACAAGACCAGATTGAAGAAAAATACAACACACACACCTTTTCCAGCACTTGAAACATTAATATGAAGATTGCTGGAAAGGCAGGTGCCAGGTCTTCTGACAGGGGAGGGATAGGGGCTAGAGGGGGGAGGGGGAGACCTAGAGCTGCAAGTTCCCCCTGCCAAAACATAGAAGCATCCTCTTCCCAAGCAGTCATGAGGCTTCTGCTGCCAGTGGAAGCAAGGATGGGGGTGCAGTACCTGATGTCCCTGCACCTGAGCATCTCCCCTGACTCTGGAAATAGGCACCAGCATCAGAATCACTGTTGTCTCCACCCCAATGTCATCTCCCAGTGTAAGCCTCCCACTGCCAGAGGAGGAACTGGAGCTGGAACCAGGGGACCTGGGTGCCTTGGCTCAAGTAATTCTGAGGACCGAGGGGGAATCAGAGTTTGTGCTCCACACCCCTCATTGTTTCCCTAGACCCAGGTCTCCTTCTCTTTCTGGAGACAGAAAGCAGCAGCTTGAAGGAGGTTGAGGCTGTGGAGGTTCAGAAGAGTGGCTTAGCTGAGGCAGTTCCTTCTGCTGTTGTGCCTTAGCCTGCTGAAGAGGGGGATAAGGCGGGATCCCCACCCTCAACCCATCAGAAGCGGGTGAGTAGCGTAGTGTGGGAGCATTTTGAGCTGGCAGATGATCCCAGCTTTGCTATCTGCCAGCACTCCCAAAGGCAGATCAGCCAAGGCAAGGAGGTGAAACACTTCACCACCACAGTGATGCTGCTGCATTTCAGGAGGTAGCACCTCCTTGCCCTTCTTCCTGCTCAGTCTGGCACCAGTGTGAGCATGCCCAAAGAGAAGTCCCCCACTTGCTCCAAAGCCCCCATTCCACCCAAAGCAGATGCAAGCCACCCTGGACCAGTGGGATAAAACTACAGACAGAGGGGATGCATTCCCAAGGTGAGTGAGATCACCCAGAGCATTGGGGAGATGCTGGATAGCCAACCCTTTTCCCTAGTTGAGCAGCCAGGGTTCAGGCAGTTCATAGTACTTGTGGCCCCCATCTTACCAAGTACCTGCACACACCACCCTTAACAGGATGGTGGTGCCCTCCCTGTGTAAAGCATGCAGGAGAGTACTTGAGGGAGGAGCTGTACAAGTCAGGGCTTCAGGTAGCCTTGAACTTCACCTTTGACACCTGGAGCAGCCAGGGTGGGGATCACGCCTACCTCTCCCTCACAGGGCACTGGTGCAATCAGTCAGGCCATCAGTGGGCTCTCCTTCAAGCTGAGGTGCTGGATGAGTCCCACATGGCAAGGGAGATCATGGTGGCCATAAACCACATGGTGCAGGGGTGGCTCATTGGGCAGGCTGAGCTCACCCGTGGGTTCATGGTCACCGACAATGGGGCTAATATGGTCAAGGCTGTCCATGATGCCAACTTTGTTGGCATCTGCTGTGTGGCACACAGGCTAAGCCTCAAGTTAGGGATGCCTTGGAGGGGGACAGGGATGCTGGTGATGGCACTGCCACCACTACTACTACAAGCCAGCTGATTTCAAAGTGCAGGAAGGTGGTGGGCTACTTCCACTGCAGCATCAAGGGGGGCAAGATGCTGCAGGAGAAACAGGCAGAGCTGAACAGCCTGCAGCAAAATATCATGCAGGAGGTGGAGACTTGATGGCACTCCACATACCTGATGCTTGAAAGACTGGTGGAGCAACAGAAGGCCATCCATGAGCTGGCCTTGCTTGGGGAGATCAGGAGCAGCAGCCTCCTGAACAAAGCTGAGTGGAGTACCATCTCCCAGCTCTTAGTGGTCTTCAAGCCCTTCCTCGAGGCCACTGAGACCCTTACCACTGGCAAGGCCCTCCTCAGCCAGGTGATCCCCATAGTGAGGGAACTTGAGAACCAAATGGAGAAGTTCCAGGGAATCAATGTTCCTGGCTGGGGCAGGCCACTGTCACCAGACATGCAGGTACTGGTGAGGTGGCTGAAGGAGGGCATCAGGAGAGAGCTGAATCTCTTGCAGTCCAGTATGGTCCACATGCTGGCTGGTATGTGCAACTCAAGGATGAAAGGGAACATGTGCACTGGCAGCACCAAAACCCTTGATCACTGGACACAGGTGCTGGTCAATGAAGGGAGGGAGGCTGAAGGGCAGAGGCAAAGGGATGTGGAAGAGGGGAACCCACTTTCCCATGTTAGCACTCCAGGCACCAGCATCACCACTGACACCAGCACCAGCCAGTCTTCTCCATGCTAGTCATTGCCAATATGGGCCAAGGGCATGGCTTCAATGCTGGGGTCGAAATGCACCAGACCTCAGCCATGGGCAGGTAGCACTGAGGCTTCAGTGGCTACCTATCTCACTGAGGATGTAGAACCACTGGACTGTGACTAGACTTTAGGAGGGCTGACTTCAACAGGTTAAGGAGGATCGTTGGGGAAGCGCTGAGGACCCAGAGGGGAAGGGAGCCAGATGTCCAGGGTGAGTGG
>JAGPOW010001543.1:59249744-59300752 GCA_030014935.1 Caiman crocodilus | reverse complement strand
GGTGCTCTTTCCTGCCAAGGCAGGGGGTCGGACTAGATGATCTGCCCAGGTCCCTTCCGACTCTAGACACTATGATACTATGATACTATGATACTCCTTGGCATACTGGGCAAGCCACAGCCAGATGTGGCAGGATCTAGCTATTGTTGACCGGCAACACCTGTCCTGCCCACAACCAGTGTTCCAAGTGGGAGGGTGTTCAGCATTGCTGGGGATGTTTTGACACCCCACCACACCTGATTGGATCCTAGTTTGGTGGAGCAGCTGGTGTTCTTGAAGGTGAACCTCCTGCTGCTGCCATGTCTTTGGACAGGTCTTTCCCAGGCCTGAGGATTGCTGGATGCAGTGCAGATGAGGCTCCCAGTGAGCTCAGCTTAGCTGCCTGGGATGCTATCTTTCGTGTTGCAAAACCCTTTGTCAGACTGAGGAAGTACCTGCAGTTGGTATGTCTCCTGGTTCTGGATGGAAGGAATAGTAAAGAAGCCAAAGGCTGGCCTGGGATGCAATGCAGACAAGAAAGCCAGTCAGTGAAAATGGAAACGGAGGTATCGGGGGTAAGGGGTAGGCTGGGGGGGTGGGAACGGGAAAGGGGGATATAGCAGTGTAGTTAAAAGTGCAGAGCTACCTGGGGAGTCAGATGTCCGGCAGGTTGCAATGTGTCAGAATTCTACTGTCTAATCTATATTGAATCCATGAGTTTCTGTACCTAGGAGGCTGATTAAGTGAATTTCATAGGCCCGGCTGTGAGAAGTGGTTTGTAATTTGTCAGTCCTGAAAGACTGGAGGCAGAGGGGGTTTTTTTTGTGAGGAATGTGCCCCCAGTTATTTGAGTATTGTTGTCTTTGATAAATTTGATAAATGCATGATAAAGTGTGGTTAGCTTTGCTTATGATTTTCATCACACTGATGACTTATGTTCATCTTGGAGTCTACTATGATTCTGAGATCCCTTTCTGCTTCTGTGCTGATCACTTCCTGGCCAGTAGGTGTGCTGTATATTTTTGTGCCCTGGGTTCAACACTCTGCACTTGTCCTTGTTGTACTGCATCTTATTGTGTACTACCAACTTTTCTAATCTGTCCAGGTCTGCCTGCAATTGTTCCCTACCCTCCAGAGCGTGCACTTCACCCCACAATTTAGTATCATCCGCAAACTTGGACAGCGTACACTTCACACCCACATCCAAGTAACGAATGAAAGTTTTGAAGAGTACAGGTCCAAGGACCGAACCCTGAGGGACCCCACTACCCACATCCTTCCAGGTCAATACCGAACCATCTACTACCACTCTCTGGGTGCAATTGATAAGCCAATTTGCCACCCACCCGACCATGTAAACATCTATGTCACAGCCTCTTAATTTATTTATGAGAATGGGATGAGATACTGTATCAAAGGCCTTGCTAAAATCAAAGAAAACAACATCCACCTCTACTCCTGTGTCTAAGTATTTTGTGACCCTGTCATAAAATGAAACTACATTGATCATGCATGATCTATCTGCTTTGAAACCATGCTGGTTTCCCTGCTGCATTATTTTTCCTGCTGGATTCCCACAAATATGATCCTTCATAATCTTTTCAAGGACCTTTCGAAGGATGAAGGTGAGACTGACCAGCCTATATTTACTCGGATCCTCCTTCCTCCCCTTCTTGAAAATAAGGACCATATTGGCCCTTTTCCAATCCTCCGGGACCTGACCCAAGTGCCAGGAGTGCTCAAACAGCCGTGCCAGTGGTTTTGCTATAACACCGGCCAATTCCTTCAGTACTCTCAGATGAAACTCATGCGGGCCTGCTGACGTAAACACATTCAGTCCATCCAAATGACTGTACACCAAGTCAATGTTGACAGTTGGTGGGCTGGTGTCCCCCTGATGCCCATTTAAGAACTCATTAGGAGACTTATCTTGACCCCTGTTCAGGAACACCGAGGCAAAAAATTCACTGAATAGTTCGGTGTCACTTATTGCTCCTTCTTGTTCAGTAGAGGTCCTATGCTGCCCTGTGCCTCCCTTTTACCCCTACACACCTAAAAAAAAGACTTTTTGTTGTCTTTCATTTGTGTTGCCAGCCTCAGCTCTGTAGTTGCTTTGGCCTTTCTAACTGCTTCCATTATATCATTATGCTGGTCTTCAGACCTGAAGAATGCTTTGCTATTTGTTCAAAATATTATTCAAAAGCTTGTCTAACTTTATCCCACCTGTGTAGTTGCTCCAATAAAAGATTTTACTCCCAAAATACTTGCTTCTCACATTTTTAAGAAAACTTGTAATTAAGTTCAGATTTCCCCCGGCCTTTTTTTGTAATTATGCCTGAGATGAAAGGGGGAGTCCTCAATCATATATTTCTTCTGTTCCCATTTACTTACCCATTACAAACCAGCTTCTTTCAAGCCCCAGTGAACTGCTGGATGGTAACAAATGTTTCAGAACTGGTAAAGGCTTTCTTTAGAGGGCCTGGCTAAAATGACTACTATAACAACACTGTGATAATGGATGCAGCCAAACTGAAAATGTCATTGCCTTATAATCTGTTTTATGTTTTAGCTAATACTTTCCTAAAAACTATATTTGTAACATTTTATTTTATAGAAGCCAAGTTTATTGTGAGAGCATAATACATGTGTAGTTACCACCAAAAATACAAGCACTAAGCAGTTGATTGAAGAAAGGAAGCAGTCACTCATGAAGAAACAAAATAATGCTTTTCAGTTCAAGCTAATTCATAATCATGCTATAAAAGATGTTCAAGGCTGAAAGATGAGAGGTGAATCAATCTCTTGGCTGACTGAACATTTGTTTATATGTAGAAAAAATAAGAGACTATGTTATCTGTATTTGACACCAGCTCTTCTCTACTAAATTGAAGCATAATTGAATAGAATTGGCAAATTCCTATGTAGGGTTTCCCTAGAGTAATATGTCTCTTTGTTAGCTCAAAGAACAAATTGATGTCTTTCAGATAAGATAAAAATACATTTCTAAATGGCTGTAGCCTGTCTGTTACATAGAAGTCCCTAAAATGTGTAACAATATCTCTTCTTTTTTAACAACAGGCAATAATATGTGCTACCACCAGAGACTTTAATTTAAGAGATGACATGTAATGGGCGAAGGTTATTGCCATCATTCAGTCAGATCCTTTAAAGGAGACTAAAGAGTACGGTTGTACTTGTGATGCATCCTAATGCAGGCAAGGAGACTCAAAGAGTCATTCTGAGTCCACTTGAGAATAAACTGTTCCTGATTATAATCCATTAATGTTGGCTATAAAACAAGAGTACAATGGGCCTGACTGGATGTAAAACAAAAGCAATTTTACTGAAACCATGGGGCATAGAGACATGCAAACCTTGATTCAGTAAGACTGGTCTCACACCCCTGTATGCTATATGCTGTGGCAGCTGTATCTAGGAATCTCTCAGGTCAAGCCAGAAAGCCCAAATAAAACTGTGAAATCATATTGGTATCCTAAAACAGATAGGATTTTTCACTGAAAATGCAGGACCAGGGCCTGCCTATTGCTAACAGCCTT
Source organism: Caiman crocodilus (assembly GCA_030014935.1). NCBI lineage: Eukaryota > Metazoa > Chordata > Crocodylia > Alligatoridae > Caiman > Caiman crocodilus. The sequence continues at coordinate 59,297,216 of JAGPOW010001543.1, read as the reverse complement.
CTTCCCACACAGAGATGTAGTATCAGGTAGAGCAACTGGGGTGTACTCTTCTCCATTGTAGCTGTAGTTCTCCATCCAATTTAATAAGGCAGTGATGACCCACATCCTCAAATATATTTGGTGCCTAAACTCTCACCTCACAACTAAAGCCTCCAAAGATTTCAGCCTTGTTCATCTCCATTGTGGACAATGACAGAAACATTGAAATTTCTACTGGTCCTTGAATGTAATGTACTTTAGAAAAAGACTTTTAAATGCAAAAATAGCGATTGATTTAGATTACCTACTGTTCTTGCACTTTCACAAGAGCCTCAAAGTGGCTGCATGTTAGATTAAATTATACTAGACATACGAGACATGCCAAAGAGTGAGCAGAACAGACAGTTCTTATTAGATCAAGCAGAGGGTGTTTTACATAGGCCAAGACTTACTAAATATTCAGTTGTATTAGTGGTATATATAGAATGACAAATGTTGGTGTTTCTTTTGGAAAAGAAATAAAATCTCTTCTACAAATGAAATCAGAAGAGAAGTAATTAATAGGTTTGGGAGAGTGACTGAATCTTGCTTTTGAGGAAACACAAGACCATTTTTTTGCTACTTTCATTTATATTCTTAGATGCAGTCTTTTGCTAGAACTAGACTGCAATGAGATAGTGAAATAAATGCAGTGAGCAAATCAATTTGGATTCATAAAGTTGTTTTACAATACAATCTCCTTGTAATTGCCTATATTTTTAGGTAGAATTTCACATGAAACTTTTTTCAAGACTCTAAATGTTCAGAAAATAACATTTTTAACCTTCTACTTTCCAGCTTGGATTGGAACAGAAAGAATCTTAAAAGCCCTATGCAGCCCCATATCATCCTACAGCCTTGATCTCATTTCAGCTGAAATGAGATCTTTGAATCTTGTTCGCCTCCCAGATCTGCCATTCTCAGTGCTCTTTCTTTCTCTGCCAACATTATGTTTTTTCCTTACTCCTTTGTGCTCTCCTTAACTAGTCTGAGAAGGTGGCACTTTCCCTCTATTCATACCTTCCTGAATATTAACCATCCTTCCAGTCAGTACAGGAAGAGAAAATGGGCATAACTGGGCTAAAAGCTGGAGTGGGGGCTTGGACCTTACCTGTCCTCCATCATCTGGCCTATAATCAGCACTTTCAGAAATATGGAGTTTACTCATCCACCTAAGAGCACTATTGAAATTTAATCTCTGGCAAGTTGTTGAGGTACATCAGCAATGTGTGCTCCACATATTAATGAGAGAGGTTTTTAGAGGATTAAAAAAAAAATGTAAAAACAGACTTTGAGACCCTTGTCACTGATTGTAAGGCTAGGGACAGACAGCACACAAAAAAACAGTTCAGTGATCAGAAACTGGTTTAAACTTGTAACAGAACAGATATTCAATGCACATAAACCAGTTGAAAATGGCTGAAACTGGTTTGAAATAAACCTGGTTGAATGTAGTATCAGCTTTAACTAATTTCGGTCAAACCAGTTTATGCAATGTCTTCCCCAGACCCCTTGCTTGTTTAAGTTAAACCAGAATCCCACATTATCCCAGCATGCCCTGTGGGCTGGGTGGGGCTCTCTGCTCCACAGCACAGCTGGCCCCTCCCCTCTGCTCTCTGGCTGGAGCTCTGGCAGCGACTCCCTCTTCCTTCCCCCTCACCACTCCCTGCTAAGCAGGAATTGCCCCCTCCCTGCTACCTTGCTGAGAGGTGTCTGTGTATTAGCTAGCTGACCACATGTTGGCTACAGTCTATGCTGTGGCAGATGGGACAAAGGCAGAATCACCAGATAGCTGGTAATGTCCCTCTGTTGTTTTCTTAAAGGGGAAACTGTGTTATCAATTCCCTGCTGGGCTGTTCGGGAGCAAGGGGGTCACTAATTGGAGCATCCTGCCAGGGCCTGGCCACACACCCCTCAGCTCAGCACTATAGAAGGGAAGGGAAGGCTGCTCTAGTATCCCCTGGGTTCTAGCCTGAAACACTGCAGGCGTGTACCTGCATGTCTGGGATGGCTGTACAGTTACAAAGTGATTTAGCCTAGCCAGGTTTGACTAATTTGCAAAGATTGAATCAATTCAGACTTGGGCTTTTTGAATGTCTGTCCCTAGCCTAAGAGACTAGGGAGTTATGCTCCTGGGCATGCTATTATCCTCAGATTTATGAATGGCTGTCTATCATGAGGTGTCTGCTATTCTTTTTAGTCACCTACAGAATATCACCAAGTTTAGGCCACTAATCCATAAAGCTACCTTGAGGCTATAAATGTGCGCTTCTGTCCCTTCTAGGCTAGATATTTACATGCAAATTTTCAGAGTCCCTGCAGTAAATAAACATTATTTGAAATACAGCCAGTTGCATCTTTATAGGCACATGATTGTCTATGCATATTACTCCTGTTTCAAAGTCTTTTTTTGGCTTCCCATCGAATTTCTTATTGATTTCAAAGTCCTGTATCTTCCATTGAGAATTGTAAATGAATCTGGCAGTCTGTTTAGAAAACTTCACTCTTGTTGAGTACAGTTTTAAATCATCAGTCATCCACTTTGCAGATGGAAAACTTATTAAAAGATCCCTGGAGAATATCCTCAGAATGGAGATCCTCTTGTTGGCACTTGTGAAAAAGCACTATCATAGCTCTTGAACCAATTTTCACATGGGAATGTGTCATGGCATTTAATGTTGTCTCTCATGCCACACTGCTAAATTTCCAGACCTGTGGGGAAGCCCACAGCCAGGATCACCAGATTTTGCAGACCAGATCTAGCCCATAAGTCATATTTTGATTACCCCTGGTTTACAATAACATTAATATGCAAGAAAGTAAAAGATCTGTATGTGCAAAAAAGGTAGAACCAATGAAAAATTGGATGCATCATTTTAAAGCTCAAAACAGAATGTAATAGAAGAAATGGGAACTTGGAAAAGCTTCATGTACAAATCCAAGTCTTATAAATTGCACTTGCAAGTAACATGTTACATGTCTTCCAATGTGTCAAAGGCATGTTGATGGTTGAACTTTATAACCAGAGATAATATTCAAGAACAGGATCAATCCTCAGGATTTAAATGTGTCTTTGTACTATATCTCCAGTTTCACCAGTTTTAATGGGGATGAATATTAATTAGGGGTGTCACACATATAGTCCAAGGGGTAAATGCAGCCGCTGCTCATCCTTCCTGTCTGCTGAATTTGTTGTCAACTAAAACTGACAGTAGAAGACAAAGTATGTGGTAGGAGGAGGGGAGTGAGGTGTAATTTCAGAAGTTCCATGAGTTCCAGAGCTTTTGGTTGTAGCTATGTTGGTCTAAAGACATAGGCAGGCGAGGTTATTTGGGTAGATGTGATATTTTTTCTTAGGCCAACTGAGTTGAGAAAAAGTTCTTTGCAAACTTTTGGGTGTAATCACCCTTCTTCAGGGCATAGGGAGTCTCTGCTCTAATCTTCAAAGGGAACTTACAAAACACTTTTCATATACAAGCCTACAAACTTCACTTCATAAATCTACAAAAAATCATGGACTCTATATTGACTGGATTTATGACACATTACAACCTGACTGACATTTGATTCACCACCTACCTGCCAGACCTGATCTTTTCTTCCCCTCCTCCCCACACCTGCTTTCTCCCCTCCTCTCCTTTTGTACCCTTTGTCTTCCTAATTTCCAACTATTTACTTTTTCACAGACAGTCTCTTTTCTGCCTTGGAGAATTCAAGTACAGTAAAGTCTCTCTCACTTACCTTTGGCATTTTTTCCTCCTCGTTTCCCTCTCCACCCTTTCCCTTCTCTACCTTTTATTTTCCTAATTTCCACCTATTTACATTCTCACTGACATCCTGTAACACTTTTAGCTTCATTCATTCCTTGGAGATCTCAGAATAACAGAGACTCCCTATGCCTGAAGAAGGGTAATTGCACATGAAAGCTTGCAAAGAACTGTTTTCCAACTACTCACTTGGTCTAATAAAAGATATTACATCTACTCAATGAACTTTGCCTACCTGAGTTCCAGAGACAGGTCTCTACAGTAGCTCTGGCAGATGCTGGAAATAGGACTGCTGACGACACCACTTCCAGTCATGGGTTGAGAGCCATAAAAACCCTTGTGTTTCAGCTCGAGCCCACAGGAAGCCCCACAGTCAGGATCTGGCTTGCAGAGAAAATGAGTTTTACACCCATGCTTTTGAAGAACAATTCTCAAGAGGACAATAGCTAATAGTGAATAACATTTTCAAAAATGTTCTGACTTTGAAGCCTAATTCCTATTACCTTTCTGTGAGACTAAGTGTTTGCCTACACTATAGCCACTGTTGTGACAGCAGCTTACACAGACATACTGAACTAATTTTAAAGTAGCTAATTCAGGTTGTATAGCCACAGCAGCCGAGGGTTTGGCAAGAATGCTCACATAATTTCTCGGGCAGACTCTAAAGACCATGCTGAGTTTCACAGTAGAAAAAGCTAACCTGCTACCAGGACCCAAATTAGGGAGTTTAAAGCTGTGACCTGCAGTTGCTGCAGTGTTTGCATCCATTTGTGTTGCTAAGAACCCAAATATTTTTTGAAAATGGGACAAAGGCTACTGAGTCACTTTGGATCAGATATTCAAAAATGTAGGCACCTTAAGATTCAGATCAGTTTTAATTACATCTTGAAAAGTGCCTAAGCAGGCTAGTTAATTAAGTCCTATTTTAATTTGCATCTTTGGGTGCTTAAATATCTTTGAACTTGTGGCCCTTTGATACTTCTGAATATTTTACATATTACATGCTCTAAAACTCATATCTCTTCAACATTCTTTTGTTGTTTTCTCAATGTATCTTCTCTCATCCTGTACTACGTCCATATTCCAGAATGATGTGCACATCCTGTGGAGCTAGCTGGAAATAAATTATAAGTGTCCTTCATCTACCTTCTTTTCTTTCCTGTTATTAGAGTAATAGACCATTATTCACAGCCAATTTCCTTTTAGATGTTTGATTAATGATCTTCTGAATCCCTTTTGTACTGGGACATTTTTTGATTCCCGAGCTGAACCACAAACTTTTAAAAAAGAATTAAAATAGCTGATAAGCTGGATACCATTAGAGGTTTGCAAAGATAGCAAACTTCCTGATAGTTGTTTTTTTGTAACTGGGAGTCCTAAAGTTCCGGACAGTTAATATTCACAGGAAAGGCCACGTTAAATAGATACAATTCAGGTCTGTAGACTAAATTAATAACTAACCTGAAAGCAAAATTTTCCAGTTTTAATTTTCTATCTGGAGCAGATCACAGGTGCACTTCTCCTTTTATTAGCATTTCTTCCTTTGTTGCCTATTAACATCAGTTTAAATGTGCTTTGAGGAGGCCCTATGTTCCAGCCATACACCACTTCTTCCCCCAGCTCCGGCCTCTTGCCACCTGCCCCACGCACTCCAGCCTCTTGTCATCCTCAACCCCACTGCACAGGCTGATATGCCCTGGGCCCCACACACCCCTAGGGTTGACTCTGTGGGTATGTGTGCGTGTACATTGCTGCATGAGAGCTGGGTAAGAAGGACAGACAGACATGCTTTTAGCCATGCCCCTGCTCACCAGCCCTGTAGCAGCAGGTCAGAGCTGTGCATGTTACAGAGGGTTTTAACCCTGATCATGCAACTGCTCACAGAACGTGCTAACTTTAATATCAACCCAACATTCCTTAAAGTTAGTATGTGCTGTCTGTAACATGTATGCACGCTGTTACTATTGTCTTGTAGCCCAATTGTGATCTTCTATTTGGATGATGGAAGAGTAAAACTTACTTTTCTTGTAAGAACTTGAAAGTATGGGTTTACAATGCTTCTTCTGACATAGTTTGGTTTTAGTTTTTTGTTATTGTAACTCCACTGACCTCAGTAAAGTTATTATTTATTGTTCTGAAAACAGAACCAAGTACTGCAAGTCACTGAAGGGATGAAGATCAACCTTTCCTTCCTCAAAAATGTTACAGAGAAGCTTACTTAATTATTATGGATTATTTGTCACATACAATGCTTGCTACCAGAGCTAGCTACAATGCTTACTAAACATAACCCAACACTTGCAGAAATCATTTCCTTGTTTATGAGCTATGGTGCTGCTACTTCATACCCTGGGATTATATTTTGTTCCCAAAGATAGAATTTTTTGCAGCGATATAATGAAGTGCATACAGTTAAAAAAAAGCTTACAAAACTCAAATGTAGTTGAAGATTTTGATACAAGCTTTCTTTATATGAGGACAATACTATAGAGGGGAAATATCTAAGTTATGGTAAGCTTTGGACACAGTCTGTGATAACCAAAATGAAAGGGAAGGCCCAGAGCTTCTTATATTAGCACTTCTGGACATCAGTGAATACCAGCTATGGCTGGTATTGCATTCTATAACTTACTAATGAGGATCTACTGACATCCCATATCTCTTATGAACTCATCAAATGCTCATTCTGGCAATATGACTTTCTCAGTTACTGGCAACTTGCATGTCATCTTCCTAATGTGCATTTGGGATTGGCTGCATGAGAAAAGCCACTATCTCTTTGTAAGTAGGGCTTTCTTCCCACTGCAGTAATTAGGGATTAATTAGAATGTTAGTGAGTAATGGGAATAGTTACAGTAAATAAAAAGTCTTTGCCCATGGGAAAAATTACATGCTGCCAATATCCCAGAGGGGAAAAGGAGTGCAAAAAACCTCAGATGCTCTGCTACTATTACCAAAACACTCAGATGGAATTATTTTCCTAATTTATGCACATTTGGGGTAGCAAATTACTGGTATTTTATAGTAGACGCCATTACATGGTTCATAGATTAAATGTGCTGAAAGACTATGATGCACTGAAATGCTTAAAAATAGTTTTAACTTAAACATGCATGTGTTCAATGAGTTTTTGTTAGAAATATTACATGGTATTACTTTATAGAGGGCTAATTCTTTGTGATGGTTATAAAATATTTCAAATAATAAGGCCATTGGGAACTCTTCCATTCCAAGGTTAGACTCTGAAAGTGACTTCTATTGGCTCATGAATCTATCTGCATAGAATCATTTCCAGCATTAGCATCTACTTTTTGCCTGTTTGGCACAATTCACTTGTAGCTGTCATCATGGAGATTTATTTCTTGTACCTCTTGAAAACAAATATATATGAGCAATCCTTTACAACAGTAAGTTGGGAAAAATTCATTATCAGTGTTGTTACTGACTTTGGGCTTACTTCATTCCATCCGCCATCTTATTTTTTTGGTACTTGCTCGTTTCTCATGTAGCTCTCAACATATGGGTATTCCCAAAGGAAGAATTCACTGTAAACTAGCTCACTTATCATAGTTTATGTACCCAAGTTGGTTTGTACTGTGGCCTGTTCTAGAGGCAGCTGCACTGGGATGGGGCGCAGGTGCCACACGCTCAGCAGGTGTCTTGCTCTCCTGCTCTCAAATCCTGGCTGCTGTGACTTGGTTTAATTGAAGGGAGGTAATACCTGACCAGTGCGAGAATGTGCTGAGGTCAACATGGATTAATGCTGGGGTCTTCTGTGGGACTCCTTCCTCCTCTTCACCCCACCCCTTTCCACTCAGGGTGCTGGTTAGCGCTCATCAAGCATATCCAGTGCTGTGCATGACTGCCTTGCCAGTAGATGGAAAATGAAGCAGCTGAGTTGTCTGGAGTTGGTGTGGTTCTAGCCTTAATTACTAGATCCAAACCTCAGTTCTGAGGTCTGTTGGGCATGGCCCACATAGGGAGATAAATAAATTAATAATAACTAAAATGGCTGGGCCACAGGCTCTTCTCTAGCCCAATGGTGCTGCCTGAAGCAAGGCAACTGGCATGTCTAGTCTCATAAGAGTTGCCCTGTGCTAGCTCAGTCTGTATGGGCCTGCCAGTTCCTGGCAGACCCCTGGGGTAATGTAGGGCCAGGGATGTCCCAAGCCCGGCCTTGTCCCTAGTGGTACTGGTCAGCCTGCATCATACAGTGATCCTGCAGCAGTTCAGAGGGTTTTGAAGTTCCAGGTCTCAGGCTCCTGATCTCCTGCCTCTAGGGGAAAATGCAGTGAGTGTCCTCATCCTTCTGTGCATTCCTCCAGCTCTGTGACTGCTGTGTCCTTATGTGGGAGTTTCCAGGTTGGCCTGGGCCAATCAGGTTCCTTTGCACCCCCATGTGACTGCTGGATACCAGCAGATGCTAGGAACCCCTAAGGGGCTTATTACTCTCTGCAGCTGTCACCTCTGACCCTCAGGAGGTGCACTGTGTGCTCGTTGCCAGCTTCCTCTTGGGGATGCCATCTGAGCCCATGTGGGGCTGGGCCTTTGGACCCTGCCCTGATCCAGGTGTGGAGCCCAGGGAATGCCTGCTGTGCACCAACTGCCTGTCTGGCAGCATAGTAGGGCTTGCCCTGGGAGGCTTCTTCTTTCGCCATGATCCCAGCCAGGGACACAATTTCTGTAGCATGTGCTAGCCACCCCCATTCCAGTATGTGGCTCAGCATGGCTTCTGCTACAGACCACCCCCTCCCCCTTTAGGTGCACCTACAGGCTGTTTATTTTTCTTCTGGTCGTTTCGCAGTCATAACCTAGGCGGCCTCTCCTCTTCATCTTTACATGAGAGAAAGTCTGCTATGACATTTTTCTCACCAGGGCAATGTTGAACTGTTAAACTGAAGGGTTGTAATGCTAGTGCCCATCTAGTGATACACACATTATCCATTTTTGCAGACTGAAGCCACCTGAATGTGGAATCCGTGATCAGAATGAAGGGTCACCCCAACAGATAAGAGTGAAACAGATCTACAGCCCATCTAATTATCAGGCATTCACATTCTATAGTTGAATATTTCTGTTCATGTGCTAGTAAGTTATGGCTAGCATACGCAATTAGATGTTCAGTTCCTTCCTTGTCCTGGGTCAGCATGGCCCCAAAGCAACCCTTGATGCATCCATCTGTAAGATACAGGTTTGATCAAAATTGGGGTATATAAACCCAGCTTCTGATGCAGAGCTTGCTTCATCTGCTCAAATGTCTCTTGAGCCTCCAGTTTCCACTTAACCCTGCACATGCATGGGATTTATTCAGGTCTGTTAAGGGAGCCACTACTTCCAAAAAATGGGGGATGAATTTGCAGAAGTATTTTGTGAGTCCCATAAAAGATTTGACTTGTTTTTTTGTTACTGGCCTTTCATACTCCCCTGGTGCCTGTATTTTGTCTGCTACTGCTTGTACTCTTTCTTGTCCCACTTGGCAACCCAGATACTGGGTTTCTTTCTGGGCTACTTTACATTTGCCTGGATTGGCTGTTAGCGTGGCTTCTCGTAGTTTTTGCAGAACCCTGCCTAAGGTCTCTATGTGCTGTTCCCAGCATTCTGAAAATACCATTACATCTATGTATGCTAATGGGCCATCCATTAGGTGCTGAAACATGGCAATCATGCCATGCAACCCAAATAGCACGTGGCAAAATTCAAACAATCCCCATGCAGCGGCAAAAACTGTTTTCTTGTGGTCTTCTGCTGTCATGGGGAATCTGCCAATACCCTTTAGTCATGTCCAATGTGGATATGAACCTAGCTTGTCTGAGACGTTGAGTCATATCTTCCACACAGGACATTGAAAAAGCATTGAACTTTTCTACAGCATTGACTTTCCTGAAGCCTTTGCATAGGCATAAGGACCCATCTTTCTTAGGGACCACCAAGAGGGAGCTCTGCCACTGGCTCCATGACTCTCTAATAATACCCCTATCCAGCACTCTTCTTGATGCAGTGGAATCCTCTGCCAGTTTTCTCTGAATGTGCAGATGGGGGAGGGAGGGGGATGGAGTGTGATGATCCTATGCACTGCCTTCTTAGGGTGTCCTGGCTCTGTGCAGAATACAATAGCATACTCCCATATTAGCCTCTAGAGCTGCAGCTGTTGCACAGCACTGATTGCTCACCTAGTGCTGGACCTTTTGTGCATCTAAGTTTAGTTGGGGTCCCCACCAAATGAAGTCATCCAGGAGTATAGCTATTAAGAAACCCTTTTACAATTTTATATTAAATATTTGTCAGGTGGGGCCTATGCCTGGGTTGGATAACCTTGTAATCCACCAGCCTGACTTGGCGGGGAACCTCAAAAGGGCCTGCCGCTTTGAGAGGAGCTAGCTGTTCTGATCAGGCAATAGCACAAGGACCCTATCCCCTACATTGAACATGTATTCTTGGGTCCTATGACTGTAGTAGGCTTTTTGCCTTACTTGATCCCTTTGGAGATTTTCTTCTGTTATTTTCTGAGTGCTGCTTAATTGCTGCCATGGATCTGCAAGGTGTTGCGGGAGCTGGGCTACCACATCTCGCTGCTGCTCCCAACCTTCTCTCACTACATCCAGCAATCCAGGTGTGGAGCTGGGCTACCACATCTCGCTGCTGCTCCCAACCTTATCTCAGTACATCCAGCAATCCAGGTGTGGAGCCCAGGGAATGCCTGCCACGTGCCAGCTGCCTGTCTGGCAGGACAGTGGGGCCTGCCCTGGGAGCACAGGCTCATTGTTTCACTGCACACCCACCTGGGGATGTGCCGTCTATAGCACGTACTACCTGCCTCCATCCCAGTGAGTATGCAGCTCAGAGTAATCCATGTTGCACCTGGCACAACCTGTGTACAACACATCGATATTCAAATTTAGGATTCTAATTCATAAAACAGACTTGCATTGGGTATTTCAAAAGTGCACCATTATGTAGGCACTTCAGGACATAACAGCATTGGTAGAACTTTCAGAGGATTCAAGTGATTCTGTTGTAGGCCATATTTTTTATTGGTAAAAATGGCAGCTCTCTCTACTTCTGAATAAAATTCATATTTCAAAGTTCCTAACGAAGAGTAATATCAAAACAAAAATGTTTAGGATGATATTTCTGTATTTATTTGAGTCCAAGATGACGTTGTTTTTCCATTCAACATGGGAGGAAAATACCCCTCATCCTAGATTTGAGAACTAGCTCAAGGTAGGCTACATCTGTGGCTACGGCTGCATCTCTGGCCCTGACTTGGGCCCAGAGCTAGAGCCACAGTAGCCATCTCGGGCAGGAGCCAGAGATGTCACTCACTGCTGTCTGGTTGGGACAGGGGTGGCTTAAGGTGGCTCACATGGTGGAAAGCAGGTATGCAGCAGGGGAAACATAGTGGGGGGAACTGCACAATGCGGGGCACTAGGACAGAAGTGTGATGGGGAGATCAAATAATCTGAGTCAGCATAACACACAATGGCAGGGAAGCTGCTGTGGCACTGGCCCTGATCTAGGCTGGGGCTGGGGCCATGGCAAGAGCTGCTGCTGCTGCCTGGCCAGGGCTGGGACAGATCCAGAGCTAAAGCTGCTGCATAGAGTAAGTGGCTGTAGGGGAGCGGGGTAGATGGAAGGAGGGGCAGGCACCAGGGTGGCAAGAGGTACAGGGCAGGTGGGAAGAGCAAGGTGTGGGAGGAGCAGAGGTTGGAGGATCAGGCAGCCCCCTAGCTGCTGTTTTCTCTGCTGTTTTTCCCTCTGCTGCTGCTTTACCCACTGCAGCAGTGGGTAGAGGATGACAAACACCCCCTCCCCCACACTATCCAAATTTAAAATGGATTTAAAATGTTCCATGTACAGAATCTATTTATTGGTGGCAGCAAGTGCGTGTGGGGGGTCATCTTAAATTTTAAATCATTTTCTATTGGGGCAAATATGGTATATCACTAGAAATAGACATAGATACTTTGAGCTGGAATTAATGCCAACTTTAGTTTGATAAAATTACTTTTTGTGTCTTCTTTTGTGTAGATATCGTGGAACTAGGAGTTAACATGCATTCTGCCACATTTGGCAGCTACCAAAAAATGCAAATGAAAACTGTAGCATGCACGGATATTTTATGAGATTTTGTGAGACTTTCCTGGAGAATTTAGGGAATAGAAAGCAATGACTAGAAATAGAAACACAATTGCTATGTTGTTCCTGTTGCATAAAAGAATACTAATTACAGTGGAACCTCGGTACTCGTCCTTAATTGGTTCCGGGAGGCGCAACAAGTACCGAAAACGATGAGTACCAAACAAACAGCCCTCCCCGTGCCAGGGGAGGGCAAGAGGAGTGCGGGGCCGGGCAGCAATGGCAGCGGTGCCTTGCCAGAGCAGAGGAGAGGAGAGCAGAGCGAGCAGCGAACTTCAGGAGGGAGCAGACACCACCGCTGCCGCCGCCTCCAGCAAGTACCAAGCAAATGACGAGTACCGGGACAAAGATTTCCAGTCAAGATGCATTGAGTACCAAATTCGACGAGTTGCAAGGCATTCGAGTACCGAGGTTCCACTGTACTTTAAATAGAACCCTGAACTTTTTTAAGGACTATGGAGAAAACGGAAATTATATATGAAAAGAAATATGATACCACCTTTTAAACATTTACAGCTTTGAAACACACCCAATAGGTATTGTTTTCATTTAGGTGTTTTAATGTCTCAATGCATAAACATTGTGGCATTGATATAACTTATTAAATACATGAGACTGATATGCATTCTATAAAATAATGCAACCAATGAACTACAATGCATATGACACACAAATTTATAACTATATTATGACTTCTAGGCTGCATGTTTCTGCAAACCTATAGAGCTATATAGCAAAGTCTACCTGATTTCCACATATAGTAATCAAATATATTCTGTATCTGATGTCATCCACATGAATATTAGACTCCTGCTGAATTCTTCTGCAACATATTTTAGTCTTCAGATGACACCTGAAAACATCCTATCTTTCAGATGCTGAAAATATTAACAGGACATTGGAGTAGTATTGTGGCTTGCTTGTGTAAGTGTCTTACAGCCAGAGACTGGATCCTGGTCTGAATTTCTCTAAAGTTTGCATCTGAATTTTGGTTTAGAAATGTAGACACAAAGATGGGGATACTTACAGGTTTGCCATGGATTTTTTTGGGGCTCCGCCTCCCCTATAACCCATCCACTTGCCAACCATGTGGATCTTCGTGGTACCACACCAGTTCTGGGCTACAGCCCATCCATTGCCTCAAGAGGCCTCCACCTTCTCAGCTGTGTGTGGACTGCAGGCTTGGGAATTCAGCCTGCCCACTTCTCTTCCTCTTGGGTCCACCCCTCCTGATCCCTATTCTGGCCTTGGAGCCACACATGAATGCATCAGGGCTGGGGTGGATACAGCCAGATGCATCTCCTATGGAGAATTGCCAGCTGCGAGCCTCTCATGCCCCAGGACCAAAGTTTACAGTGTCCCAGTTGGCACCTGACTACACTACATCCAGTAGTGCTCTCGCCCGTTTGCTGCAGGGCAGAGTTGGTGGGCTCACTCTTGCTGGCGTCCTGAGTCTGGGCTGGCCTGGCATCCTGCCAGCTGGCTTCCACCCTGAACCCAACTTCCATCTGGGTGTTTGAATCTCCCATGGTGGCATCTCCAGCTGATGTAATCAGCTGGTCACTGCCCAGCCTAATAGACAGCCACTTGAAGAGCCGCCACAACGCTGGCTCGCACAGCTCTCTCTCTGCCTTGGACCACCTCCTAGGTAAGTTTTCAGTGGTGCTGGAGTCCCCATTCCTCTCTCTGGGAGTGTCAGGGTCTGCCCCTGACACCTCTGGCCCCTGAAGGAGCACCCCACTGCCACAGTAGATATAGATACATAGCATAAGCTTTCACGAGGAGAAGCTTATTTCATCAGATGCCATAAAAGGACATGCAGAAAGCGGAGAAGAAGAGATAAATTAGGATACAAAAGACAAGAGAGGAGGACAATAGTGGAGGGGAAGACGATGGAGTGGACCGTGCTGACAGAAACATGGAAACAAGCAGTAAATCCCACAAGAATAAGGAGCCACAAAAGATAATCCAGATAATGGAATAAGAATCCTTGTTCAAACCATATTTAAGACAATCTAGTACATGGATGTTTTCTTTTTCTGCAGTTTCTCAATCAAATCTCTTCCTCTTATACTTTGATGCTGTGAAAGAATGTGCAGAAGGCAGATCAAGTGAGCTTCAGCTCACAGAAGCTTGTGACACACACACGCACGCACTTTGGTTTATAATATACATACATATATGTGTGCGTGTGTGTATAAAATCTTATCTTTTCTCTCTACGCGTGCGCGTTTGTTTGGGTGTGTGCGCGTGCACATACTATGATTAGCTTACAAGGTGCAAACCTACCCAGGCTTCTCCTTGGTACATTAGAATCAGCATTCAACTGAGAAAGACATATCCAAAAGTTCTCCAGGTTCTGTGCTCTTTGCATACAGAATTTGATTAAAAAATATTCCTTACTAACATGGTATGCAGCCATAGAAAATCTCTAATATTGTTCGAAAGACAGCCTGACTTCACATATCTTTTTTTTCTTTCACAGTTATAATAACTTAGACACTGCTAGGAACAACAAGTCAGATGATACTTTGAGATTCTGTTTTCTGCAGAAATATGACTTTGATACTGATAAAATATATGGGTTAAAAAACAGCCCCTATATTTTAAGGAAAGATATTTGGTATTGAAACTATTGTAATATATAATATGCAATGGATAATGTAGATTAGAGCAGCTTCTATATTCCTCTCACTATTGGACCAGACAGGTGCTGAATTAGGGAGTCAAACTCTGCTGTTCACTTCTGTCAAGAGAAGACTGAATCCTTAGTTTCTTCATACTTTTTTCTCCTCCCAAATTAGCCACTTCTTTCTTCACAAAAGCATCCCTTTGAAGGCACATGCTTGAGAAAGAGATAAGATTTTCACTGTGCTTCAGTGACCATTAAGTCATAATTAAATTGTCAAACTCATTGTTGTGGAAGCTAACAGAGACAGATTCAAAAGGGGTTTGGACACATTCTTGGAGGAAAGGGGCATCAGTAACAATCATCACACGTACAAGCACCCAGAGTTAGGGAGACAGCCTCTGAATTAGAACTTCCTAGACTTTAAAAGCTGGAGGCTGAAAGTGAAAGAGGAACAGTGGGGAAAAAAACCCTGGTCATAACTAGTCCACTCTTCTTTTCAGCATTCACTCTCTGCCCCTGTGACACAGGATACTGGGCAAGATGAACCTATGGTCTCACCTAGTAAATGCTAATTATTATGTTCTTATGCTTTTTGTGTGTTACATCACATAAACTAGAAGGAAATAGGCTTTACAGAGCAATAGGCTTCCATACTGCATTTAGTACCTTCTAACAAGGAAGGAGTCCCAGTTTCTCTGAGTAATCTCTAAATATAATCATCAGCAATCCCTTGATTCAAGGATGATCTCTACCACAACTTATTTACAGGTTTTTAAGGTGACTTATGAGTCCAATCTTGAGCAACAGATCCGCCCACAGAAGTTGCAGGTTTTCCGCAGGGGAGAGTAGGCTGGGATTCCTCTCCTTTTTCTTCTTCAGTTCTCCCTTCTCTGTTTTGTGGGCAAGACACTTTACTTCAAAGCAGGCTGCCACTTGGTTGAGATTGCAGTGTTTTTGGAATTGGTTAGTAGCCAGCTCCTCCCAAATCTTGCCTCTGGCATTTGTTTTATTGAAATATGCTTTCAATGTGTCCTTGTGGTGTTTCCTGTGACCTCCACAAGGTCTCAGCTGACCATTGCAGGCCTCAGCTAAACTGGGAGTAGAGTGCTTGCTTTGGGAGTCAAGAGTTGGATATCCATATACAATATCTGTTCCAGCAAAATTGGTGCTCAAGGATCACTAACTCAATGCTGTTGACATTGGCTTTAGGAAGGATTCTGGTGTTTGTAGAGTGATAGCTATTTTTAATGCAGAGGATTTCTGAAGGCATTGTTAATGATACCTCTCTGGGCTCTTGAGATGATGGTAGGTCACCTGTGTTGCATAACCATGGAGGAGAGTGGAGATGATGACTGCATTGTAGACCTGGATCTTGGTATCTTCCTGGAGACCATGATCAACAAAAAGCATACAAAGCAATTTCCTGAAGACGGTACTTGCACACCAGATCTTGTGCTAGAACTCCTCAATGTTTGCTCTCTGAGAGAGGTGGATACCAAGGTAAGAGAAGTGCTCAGCTGCCTCCAGAGTCTGTCCCTCAATGGTAATTTCAGGAGGGGAAATCACATTCATAGTCTGGAGCAGGCTGATGGAACACTTTAGTCTTCTACGTATGAAGAGAGAGGCCCAAAGTTCAGTAGGCTTCTGCAAAGAGCTCTAGTATGGTTGGTTTTCCTTAGTGTGCACAAGGATGGCACAGTCAGTGTATTGAAGGTCAATGATGGCTGTTTTAAATACTTCAGCCTTTGAATGAAAACATCCTAGGTTGAAAAGCCCTCAATCAATTTGATATTCCATGTTAATTCTGGAAGAGAGGCAGTCATTAATAAGAACCAGGATAATAATTAAAAAAAAATAGAGAACAAAATTGGTGTGATGACACACCCTTGCTCGAGTCCAGTTTGGATGACTAATGAATCTCTGACCTTCCACAAAAAACAGTTGTAGTTTGTCTGGTTGTGTAGATGCCTGGGGATCTTGATGCATTTTTCAAGGTATCCAAATCTGGCCAGTACTTTTCACAATGCTTTGTGACTGATAGAGTCAAAGGCCTTAGTAAAGTCAATGAAGGCCATATACAGGTCTGGTGTGTTCCTGACACTTGCATCTAGATCATGCACCAAGATTATGTCAGTTGCCCCAAATGCACATGAAAATAGGCTAATCTGCATTAATTTTCAAACCGTTCCATGGTTTCAAACCATGGGATGGTTTGAAACCACATGGAGATTCCAGCAGGACTTTCTCAGTGAAAGGCAGACAGCTGTTCAGGAGGATACAGGCAAGGATGCTGTGGAAAGGAGGGTGAGTGGGGGTGATATCTTGATAGTCCCTGCATACCAACTTATCTCCTTTCTTGAAGGTAGTCATGATTTATCAGGTCCCTAGGGATCTTCTTGTTGTTCCAAAAATCACTGCCAGCCTTGAAGATTTCAGTAGGAATGCTGTGAAGTCCAGTATGAGAGCTCATATGGTCTCTCAATTCAAGAAAACATTTACATAAGCTTTATATTGAGAACTTACACACATGCTTGAGTCATGTGCTTTTGTTCTGTTGACTTAAAACATTAACATATATCTAACATGAAAACTTTTTAGTGCAGTTATGAACAGGAATGTTTTTATGAATCATAGACTTAATAGGCATGTCTGCACATGTGATTTAATGCACATTCGCCTATTTTCATGTGCATTACATCATCACAAAAAACCCTGTGCGCTTTTGCTAATGCACCTATTTGTAGTATCTCACAATGGAGGTACTAATTTAATGCACATTAGCAAAAGTGCATTATTGAATGTGTAGGCATGCCTATTCAATGCAAAATGTCAAACAGGGTGGTTTTGTTCAATTTGGAAAAAAAAGATTGCAGGTGAATAAAGTAGTTCCACTTTTCTCATCTATGGAAAGATATATGGTTTTTCTCTCTCTCACACTTAATCTACTTTAATAATAGATATGAACCTGTGGATACAAATGGTAACCAAAGGGAGAAGGTAAAACTGATTTTGTCCACAGCAAGTCAAATAGCAATGATTTTAAGTCTAAGGAATAGCTTACCTTACTGAAGGCAGACATGATCAGTATTGAATTATTTGAAAACAAGCAAATAATATTTTCTTTAACCTTTCTATTAAAAAGACTTTCAAAAGAATATATTGAATCTGGGCCAATGATTCATTCAAGCAATTGAATACAAATATATGATATGACAAATACTATTATTATTTTTCACTGCTTTTCATTATTGTTATCTGATTTGCTAAGGAGTCTCTCAGTTTATTTGAAACACTGTCAGACCACCTTTTTAGAGTCAGAAGAACAAAGTTTCTTGTCTAGAAAAATGTTGTAGTTACAAAAAGTTTTCTACAGTTATAGACCATGCAACTGAACCCGCTTAACTGCATTAGAAACTGCTTCCCTTGTGTTTAGCAAGTACAGGTGACACGCATCAAAACCCCAGAGCTGTCTGAATTCAAAGTTTAGACCTCCCTATTGCAGGATGAAAACAGGATGAAATTTGGAAAAGATCCTGATACCACACTGTGGTACTTGAATTATTGTAGTACTCGGCCTCTTGGCCCAGATCAAGTGTAGTTCCTTTTTCTTAGTTTATGTAGATTGGTAATTATAGACAGAGGCCCTTTTTCATAATGAAACAAAATATTAAAAATTTCTAGATGTTTCTTTACCAAGTGCTTGAACTTTCTGTACTCTGCTACCTTATCACTTTTCTTGAGCTCACTTTAGCGAGTGGGTCTGCTGTTACGGCTGGTGTGGCAGAACACCTTTGGTGCCTGCCACTTTAAGGGCTAAGAACAAGCAGCAGGGCAGCCTTCAGGTGGCTACACTCCCCAGTCAGGAGTCACATGGCTGGCAGGGGACTGTCTGATTGGGGAATGTCATAATACAGGGTCCTCAGGGACAGCCAGGATGTTCCTAGGGCTCTGTGACCTCGCTGGCTCTGCCCTACGGGCACCTTCTAATCTCGTCTGCTGCATCTTGCTGGTAAATTAATAAATAGGGAGGCCGTTCTCGAGTTACAGTTCCATCATGGTCTTGATGGAGCCCCCCAAACCCTGTGGGTTATTGGACCCCTTGATGGGCCCAACTCTCAGTAGGTAACTCATGGGATACCTCAAGCCTTATGGGCTAGATGCATGACTCCAAAACTGTCCCTTCACTATGCCCCATGTTTCACATGTTGTCCCTCTGAGGTCTTGATCTAGCTCAGCCTCTTGTTGTCACTGGGTCCATGGCCCCTGCCTATGTGCCCTTGCTGGTACTGGGCTCTCTGCAGCCTTAACGAGGCCTCCTCCTCCTCCCTAGTAGCCTTTGAAGCCGGTCCACTGGCTTCAAATAACAACACAAATACAAGCCCCTGGGCTATAACATAACAACAACAATAACATTGGAGGTGACACCCTGCCCCTTAAAGAAGGCAAGCTTCTCCCTCAGCAATGTGTGCCTCCTAGCTCCAGATACTTTAGGAGCTCCTAGAGTCCATTAGTCTTACCAGCAGTAGAATAGCAACCAAGGAGCATTTCTGTAAGACCTCCTTCCCCCTGGCTGCTTTCTCCCAGCCCCAGCCTTGGGGCTTATATCTGCCCAGGGCCTTGTTTCCTTCCAGTCAGCTGACTGCGTGCAGGTGCCAACTAATACCCTGATTAGTCTGCAGCTGTGGAGCCCTGCCTAGCTCTCAGGGCTCTGTAGCTAAGCTGTCTCTATTCTTGAAGGAGCAGGTACACCTTAATGCCCTGCTGCAGGGAAGAGTGCTTAGCTGCTGGCAATAAAAACAGGCCTGAGCAGGGGGGGCAGCAGTTTGCTGGCTGCAGCTGTAGGGAGAGCATTGCCCAGCTGGAGCTGTTGCTCACAACATCTTGGAGGTACAGGGAAGGAGCTATGGGGAAGGTGGAGGCTCCTGGTCCTGCGGCATGACCGAAAACTATATCCTGCTTGGGTAGGATGGTGTGGTGGGGCTACCTGTGGCCAGGAAATGCCACAGCAGTGCCTCCATAGTGAAAGATGAGTATGGGGTTCCTTATAGCCCCAGCCCCCACAACCTGATGGGTAAACCTGATGTAAGGACAGGTGTGGGGGACAGGCATGCCTAGTAAGGCACCTGAGACCCGTGGGGTATAAGTCCCTGGTGGTCCCAGTGAGGAGGTGGTAGGGTGGCCACAGTGAGGGGGCACACAAGTAGCCCCAGTGAGGGTGTATAGAATGGATAGCAGGCCACAAAGAGTAGGGTTCACAAGGATGGCCTGAAGGACTATGCATGAGGGCACAGAATGTGGTCTGTATGACCTGAAGGACTGTGTAGGGGCGGGCAGAGTAGGGCCTGTGTGGCCTGAAGGACCAGGCCAATGATTTTAGCGTGTAAGCCCCAGTGAGAGGGCAGGAGTGGAGGCCCCAGGGAAGGGACATTGATTGATTGATTGATTGATTGATGGATTGATGAGTTGAGGCCTCAGTGAGAGGGCATGCAGTACATGTCTGAGGATACCTGAGGCCAAGCAGAGCCAAAGGCCAAGTGTGGCTCAGCAAAGGAGCCAAAGGAGAGTAGATTTTGGATGCCATCTGTGAGGCGTCAGAAACAGTATAGGGGAGGTCGGAGCCATGTATATTGCCCTAGGCATCAGGGCATAAAATGGGCAGACTTGCACATTTTTTTACACCAGTTATTAATACACCAAGATGTGGTGGGCAAGACACAACACACCCTAGACAGGTGGGCAGGCCAACCATGAGACTGACCTTGTGATGGCCCCCTGTCACACCTGGGAGCACTATTTGTGGATCAGGAACATATTATGCTAAGTACAAGAGGAGGGGGTTTTCTGAATGCAGTCATCTAAGTTGACACAAATAGCACCAATAAAGAGTTCAGCATTGTTTCTGAGATGACTCTGATTCACTATCTGAAACTGATCTCACTGTACAGCTTGATGATAATTGATGCAAGTAGTGACAATCAAGATAAAATAGTTTTGTTAACTTTTATTCTATGCAACTCTCAATAATAATAATACTAACAATAATAATCCCTTATGAACAACAGCTTAATATAAGACTATGTGCCCCTGATTTTACAAATCCTCAGTTTTATAGAAGTTGTATGCATATCCCACAAGACTTTAATAAAAATTTGCCATTTACTCAGCACACATAATTCTATCCAAGCATTAAACAGATATTTCCCAGAACACCTGATAAAATATGAGTCCCTTGATTACTGCCATAATTAGGTTACTGTGTTTTTAAAACTATGATTGATAAGCATTTTGGAGTTTCATGTTGTGATATAGAAGTTTAAAATGACATGTTTTCAATCTATTGAAATGGAATACTTCCCAAGAATAATTTTGATGAAATTGATACTTGATTACTGTGAAATGTCTGCTTAATATAAAAATGGAAAAATGTTTTTTTAGATACATTTTGAGCAGTTCTGCTACTGTGGAATGGTCCAGGTTTGCTTCTATATAAAGCAAAGGACTTCTAAAATTCACTCCGGTATTTCTGGGCACTAGTGCAACACAATACTGAGCTTATGTTACATCTGTACACATGCACATGTAAAACCTCTATATGCAGGTATGTTTTTAGCAAAATGGAACTTCAGGTATGTGGTTGATTTTCCAGGTTGATTAAAATAAAAAAATTAAAAAACGAGGACATACACTGACTGACTTCTTATATTAGATTATCAGTAGGAGAATCTGGGCAAAGACAAGTCCAATGGGTTAACTAATTAAGTATCCTTGATATAATTGTTATACATATAGTTGTTTATAATTGACCCTACCTCTACTCTGTTATAGCCCCCTATTTTATGCCTCTGTCATGCTCTGTTTTTTTGAGTCTCGTGTAAGAAACAACAGTACTCAAGAATTCTCTTAACTTTTTAGCCAACTGTTTTTAAAAAGTAATTGCATAAAACTTTTTTTCTGAAGTAAACACCTTAAGGAGATTGCAGAATGCAGCATTTTAAAAAATGTTCTACAGGTTAGATCAGATAAATGAAACCTTTTTTCTTTGCAGACACCTAAAAGTATTCAAATGGAGGTGCAGACCCATACTTTTGACTGATCATAATCAGCTCAGACATAGCCCATACCCGCAATATCCACTACAAGAGAATGCTCAGGTGGGGATTCCTCTCTTATACCAATCTTAGCTCTACTGGCACATAGACCTGCTTCAGAGAAAGAAATTTGTTTTGGAACCGACCTGACACCCCAGTCAGTTCTAATGTTAGGGAGAGACTATGAAGGTAACATATAGCTACTTTACTCCTCTTGGGATCTGGAAAGCCAAACCCAAGGACTGAGGTCTGCAGATTTATTTTATTTTTGTTGATGCTGTATAAGTCCCTGGGGTGCTTCTTGTTGTTTACACTCAAGGCCATCTATCAGTGTCTTTTTTGTCTGCATGATATTTTTAGCATAACATTTTTCCTCTGATAAGCATCTTTTATGTTTTCTCCATTCACACAGCATCTCTGTTATATTGTAATTTGCCTGTGTGGTGCATAAATGAAATGTCTTCATTATCATCATTTCAATTACACTTCCTTTCATTATAATAACAGATTCTGTCCCAGAGATATTTACATAAGGACGCAAAGGCTGATTGTTTATGCTATGGTGCAGCGGCTAAAAAAATGTGTCTCGAAGTTCCAAGAACTCTTTTTTTCAGAAGTTGTCCCGGTGTGAGAATTGAAAAAGAACATTTTGGTTTCATTGGTTAAAGTACTACTGAGTTATGAAATACAGCCTCAAATTAAACTCCCCCTAGATAAAATCATGCTTAATCTATATCTTGTTTTATATCTTTCTAGTACTAAAGTTTGTTTTATTCCTTATTTTATAGCACTGGTTCATGTAACTGCTACTGTTTGCTTTTCAATTTTTGATTTACATTGAGCTGTAAACTGTACAGTAACAATCTGACTGATGCAGCAACAGAAGGTGACCCAGATTACACAACATTGTACGCTAATGCCAAGTCTTCTTGTTTAATGGCAGCTGCTCAAAGCTTTGTCTTATTGCGATTCAAAATCAACAGACACAAATCATGTAGCCTCTTCAGACAGACACACACTCTGCCTGTCTTCATTTTAAACATGTTGAAGAGCTACTGCCTTTCATAAGCATACATCAGCTTCACCAGCTGAGGCCATTTAGTCTCCTTGGATCATATTTACTGTCACCCATCTGATAAAATTATCAACAAAACGCATTTTGACCTACAATATTTTGAACACCTCTGTTTATGTGGAAGTTTGTTGAAAAGGTTTTCTTAATCAAAACAATCAGACTTTTGCTCATTTACACTCTCTCTAATTAAAGGTTATGTTAATATTTACCCAAAAGAAAATCAAGGCATCTGAACCACAAAACACATATTGTTACTTAATTAGTGATTTCCATGGAGATTTTTTTTAAAGATTTTGTGGTTGTATCATCTGTTGATGGGCACTATATAAATATGATGATGGACATTATAGAAATGCATGGGATAGGTGAGAGGCTAATATAAGAAGTAATGTGTGGCATAAGGAAACAAAATAGAAGTCTTGTCCATATTTTAATATATCATTATAAACATCCAGGTTTATAGGGACTTTGTGTATGACCACAAAACTGTGAATTTTAACGTGTTTCATTTTTTTGTGAAAATTTTAAAGGCTTTTCCTAGCATCCTAATTTAAATACTTCCAATTTTTTTCATTCTCTGGTACTTCCAAACTATTTGAACACTAAGATTTAAAAGCCATCTGTGCCATGAATTCATAAAACTTATGGTTCGCTAGACCAAATCCTTTTGGCATCTTTACCCAGGATCACAAAGTCTTTTGTGACAAAATGAGCTTTCTGACAGAAGTGTCTATCTCACCACTTAGCTATAGGACATATAATGATAAAAAAGAGCAAATCTTACTTTTTAAATGGACGAGCAGCAAAAAACTGAGGTAGAAGATAAGTAGAGAGTTAATTCTTGAATGACCCATATTCATCTTGATAGGACATTCTCCTCTAAGTTGCCTGTTGTCCAAAGGGCTGATCCTTATTATTTTCTTCTCACCTCTTAGACCAGGATAAAAGCAAAGACACAGAGTCCACTAAATGCCATCTTTGCTTGTGACTGTCCTCAGCCTGTTCACTGCAAACCTACAGACTTTGATTCAAAAGGCAGTTTTGCTTGTTAAGATTTTACTTTAGCAGGTTTGGGTAATTTTTCAAACCTGGTGCAGATTTCTCTGCTAACTGGATCGGAGTCTTTTCCCTGGCTTTCTCTCATTGAACTGTGCAACTGAAAGAAATGCCAAGCTGCTATTGCATAGGAAAGATTAGAATACACTTTCAGCCTTACAAAATTCAGCGATTGTATTCTTTATTTTGATCTCTGTTATACTACACTGTTTCCAACATAAGGTTGTTGTACCTCACCTAACAATACAACTTTGCACATTAATGTAGTCCTACTGTATTGCTATAAGTGTATGGGTGAACAATTTTAGTTTTCTGTTGCATGGAAGTGCAGTAAAAAGGCAGTTTTTCACACATGTTGTGATTTTGTCAGATCGTGTTATTCATAGTTCCAAGAAGCTTTAGTTGATTCCTACTATTCTTTTCACTACAAATTCTGGTCTTCTGGGAGCTTATAAATTCAGACATTAAAAGTTTTCTCTAGGATGAAATCATACTAAAGAGACCAGGTGTGCCTCGATCCAGGAAAAATGTTTGTGTACACTTGAAAATCTGTTCAGCCATTCCTGTGTTGTAATATTGATGATGATATTTTATTATACAACATTATATATAATTATTATATACATTTTTTATTATCATTGTTGTTATACTTATTAAAAAAGGACTTACTTTATTTGGGATTTTCTTTTACCTTCCAGCAACTCAAAAAAAAAAAAGGGTTAGGTCATGCCTCAACTTATACTTACCTATGTGCTTACATTTAAGAATGAGTTCAATTCTTAAATGGATTCAATTCTAAGCACAAATTAAGTACATACTTAAGTGTTTCCTGGCACTTCTTATTCCTCCGTCTCAGTCTGGCCCAGCTGCCATTCATACATTGATGGTCTTTTTGACAGATCTGTTCAATCCTTCATTCTTGTATTTCCTACTGTGGAGGAGTTCTGGGACTCCTCTCTCCCTTTTGCTTGCTCGCTCAGTGTCTAACCAGGAAGTTGAACAATCGTCTTCCAGGTTTCTCATTTCTTCTGTGTCTTCATCATCGTATCTCGTTTACAGTTCATTGTCCAAAGCATCATACTAGTTTCTCTAGTGGGGCTTGTGGTTGACTCTTTCAAACAAAATGAATTAAATACAAACATGATACTAACCTTGAAATAATGGGAAATAGTAACATTTTGTAGATAATAAATCCAGATTAAAATACTTATTAATAGTCTGTCAGCTTTCCTTCAGCCTTTGAATCATTCCTTTGATCTTACAGTTTTGTATTTATTTTGATGCTTTCTCTCACTGCCATCTTCTTCTAATACCACAGTTAAGTGTGTAAGCATAATGAGATGCACATGGAAATCATGTTTTGCTTTTGGGGAGATTTTCCTTGTTAGTTAAATTATGCCACTGAGTTCATTGTTGAATATAAGTTAGGTTTAAGAACCTAGGAAATGCCATACTGGATCAGACCAATGGTCCATGTAACCACTGTCTCCAACAGTGGCAAATCATAGATGCTTTAAATGGAGAATATATATATCCATCCCCTTTCACCCTACCTGGCATCAACCATGATTGGTTTAGGAAGGTCAGAGAGCAGATCCCTGACTGTTCTATTTGATAGCTCTCAATGGATCCATCCTCCATGAATCTATGTAATGCCTTTTTGAACATGGATATTCTGCCTCTACAACCTGTACAACTTATGTAGCAATATGCTACACAAGTTACTGCATGCTGTGTAAAAAAATACTTTCCCATCTTTAAGCCTGTCTCATTATTTCCAATGGGTGATTAACATTGCCTTATACATTTTAAGCATGCACTACTGATTTTCTAGCCCTCTCTCATACCCCACCTTGACTTCTCCTTTAGAAACTGAAGAGTCCTAGCCTTTTCAGCCTCTTCTGGCAGCTGCTCCAAACCATTGATCTTCTCTGCACATATTCTAATTCTACTATATCCTTTTTGAGATGTGGATACCAGAGCTTTATTACATTCATGATGTATGCTCACCATAGATTTATATATTGGCATAATGATACTTTCCATTTTGTTTTCAGTTCCATTCTCAATGATGCCCAACATGTTATTGCTTTGTTGTTGTTGCCATTGTACAATGCTTTTAGAAATCTACCATGACTGCAAGTTCTGTTTCCTGAGTCACAGTAGCTAGTTCAGAGCTTAGCATTATATATGTACAGTTGAGGCTATTTTTTTCCCCAAGCGTATTATATTTTATTTGTCAGTGTTGAAGTTCATCTACCACTTTTTTGATTTATTGGTTTACTGTATTTACTCAGATCCAAGACAAGGATTTTTTCCCCAAGTGAGCATAAGGGGAAAAGTCCCTCATCTTAGATTTCAGTACAAGCAAGAGGAGTGGGGATGGCTCTGACTCAGGGTTGGCGTTGACATCACAGCCTCTGTTCTGCCCCTGCCCACTTCTGTTTGCCTTCTGCTTACAGCTCTGGCTCTGGCTCTGGCTGGGGCCTCACTGTGGCCCAGGGCAAGAAGCACAAAACACTTGCTGCCTCTGGCCTCAGCCCAAGCACAAGGGAGCTGTGTGGGGAGTTGCCAAGGGCAGGGCAAGAACCAGAGGGCTCAGGCATGGAGAGGAAAAAGTGGGAGGTAGAGGGGAGGGAGGCAGAAAGGGGTACTATCACCATGGCGAGTGGCAGACACGGGTGTACAGGCAGCTGGGAGGGACAGATGGCAAGGAGCAGAAGTCAGACGACTCAACTCCCCTGCTACCTTCCCTCATGCACTTGTCTCCCTTGACCCCCCACTCCAATAATTAGATTCTAGATATGGAAAATGTCTATACTTGTTATAATTTTCCATGTCTGGAATATAATTATAGATAGATCCAAGTCATTTTGGATTTGGATAAATGTGATATATTTAGAAACTTTACTTTTTTCCATGATAAGGTGCACTGATCCTTAAAATGTTTTGTGATCTTACTACAAAACATTTGAAAAATAATTTTGTTAAATTAATTTTACCTGGGTATGAAACTGGAAACAACTCACTAAAAAAGTTTAGCATCTCAAATACAATACTTACGTTTATTGGTTCCTGTGGCAGGGATACTGCCACGAGAGGTAACTTACCTGTGGCATGGGACACGTGAGTGGAATGGGTGATGCTAAGTATGGCAGCAGGCCGGGGCAGACTTCCAGGGCCAGCTTGGGTATGCTTTGTAAGTGCAATTCAGCACCCAGCCCATGTTTGCTGGTTCAAAAGCAACCTGGAGCAACATCCAGGTAGGACCAGAAGAACAGTCTCTGAGGGAACACGAGTAACACAATGAGGTTGCTTGTCCCAGGAGGGGCAACTGGTGGAAGCCAGATGCTGAGAGGCTTCTCACAGCAACTGGTTCAGAGGAGCCAGAATACTCACTGTTGCAACAGGCATGGATCCCTGACGTCCCAGACCAGAGCTGGAATGACAGGTAATCTGAGAAGAAAAAAGATTAGAAAGGAAGTGAATTCATGAGTACATGACTGGAAGCACTGAGTCTAAGCTGTGACCCTATTCTAGCACTGCCTAGGAAGATATGGAATGAACACTAGAACCTTGAGATAAGGAAAAGACTGTGTATGGAACTCAAGTCTGTCTATAAGTGAAAGGACAATTTGTAGTTTCATCCAGTTGTGGACAGATACCCTAAGTCCAATTTGGCTAGACCTTAACACCATCTGGTTGGCATTAGGCAGGATGTAGGGGAGGCAGAGCCCCAAGGTTGAAGACATTACAAATAAGACAGCAAGGCACTGAGGGAGATAGGAGTAAGATCTTCCTTCCCTTTAACTATTAATTCCAGCAAAGACATGGCAGGAGAGAACTCTTGGGTAACTTGAGGGTCTCTGCAGTGTGTCAAGATGTCATCTCAGAAGCCAGCAGCGGCGCCAAGTCAGACCGAAAAGCTAAGGCACTTGTCTACAGAGTGACATGGTAAATTACAGTTCCCTTTCCTGAAAGAGCACTTTTTTGTGATATTTTTATTTATTTAATATAATGGAATAATTTTGTTTGCATGATTTTCAGATTGGTTGAATCAGGACTGTTTATTTGGCAGGAATTCAAAGTCTATGGTTATCACCAGGGATCCTGGTTTTAAAAAAAATATATTACAAATTCTCTGATAAAACCCCCCAAATCTGCACTAAAATAAAAGGTCCTTCACAGGCTCCCCATGGGCCTGCTAGCGCCTTTCACTCCCCCACCACAGCCACCCCAGTCCTGCTCGTGCCCCTTATACCCTCCCACAAAAGTCCCCCTCCCCCACCCATGCAGACTCAGGCACAGACGCACAGAAACACAGACAGACATACACCCCAACAAGTGGGGGTGTGTGAGGGGATGTGGAGGAAGTAGGGGGTTGGGGGGGCAGAAGTGCATCTCTGTGCCTGCTCCCAGGAGGGTGTGCAGTGGTGCCCCTCTGCAGGCCACACCTGCACTGGCAGCTGGGGAAAAGGGGAGGCTTGCATGCAGCAACTGCCACCGCACTGCTGCCCTCACCTCTCCCCCCCCCCGCACCTGCTCTGGGCAAGCAGCATGGGGTATGGCGGCTGCCACCACACCACTGCCAGCAAGTGCCCCCACACTGCACCTCCATCTTGCATGCAGTGGCCACCAACACCACTGCATCACAGCCACTGCTGTGCCCCATGCTGCTTGCCTAGAGCAGGGCCAGGGGGGATGAGGGTAGCAGGTCACTGTGGAGTCACTTTTGGCCTGCACAGGGCTGCAGCCACCTTTCAACGGTTGATGGAGGACATTCTAGCCCCACACATGATGTACACAGCCACATATATTGACAATGTAGTGATTTACTCGCAGACATGGGAGCAGCACTTACACCATGTAGGGGCGGTGCTACAAGAAATATGCTGAATGGGCGTAACAGTCAACCCAAAATATACCTTAGGGGTGCAAGAGACAATTTTGGGGGGGTTTAGAGTAGAGCAAGGTAGAATACACCCTCTAGCTAGTAAAATAGACATAATAAGATATCCGCCTCCACAAATGAAGCGACAGATGTGGGTTTTTCTAGGACAGGCAAACTATTATAGGAGGTTCATCTCCTGCTTCACAGAAAAAACTGTGCCACTAACGGATGCCATAAGAGGGAAGGTACAGGGCCCTATTGAATGGACTCCTGAGATGGAAAGAGGTTTTGAAGACATCAAAAGAGATTTGTGTAGCAAGGTAGTCGTCGCAATGCCCAATTTTTCTAAAACTTTCATCCTGCAGATGGGTGCCTCCGAGATGGCCATAGGTGCAGTGTTTTGCCAGGAGCAAGGGGGCACAGAATACCGGATTACCTTCGCTAGCCGGAAATTAAATGACATGGAAACCAGGTATTCCACCACTGAAAGGGAGAGCCTGGCCATAAAGTGGAGGGTAAACTATTTTAGATATTATTTAATGGGGTGAGAGTTCAATCTAGTTACCAATAATGTCCCTTTCCAATGGCTGAATAAATTTAGACATGATAATGCCTGAATAACGTGGTGGGCATTGTAACTACAGCCATTTAAGTTTAGAGTGAGATATCGACAAGGGATGACTAACCACATTGCTGATTTCCTGTCAAGGTGTATTGAGAGAGAAAGGAGAAATGACAAGATGCCCCAAGGCAACTTAAACGAGGCGGGTATGTGGAGAAAACTTACCTGAGTTAGGGGACAGGTGGCAAGATGCCGCACCAGCAGCCAATTGCGGCAAAAGTAAAACTGCGGTGGCTGGAGCTACTGCAGGCGAAGATCAAAGGAAAAACCCATGGCAGAGCTGGGAATGGCTCCAACATCTGCTTTAATACACTTTATAAAAGTGTGCTGAGGACAATTGACTGGGTGGACACCTGGTACTAAGATAAAAGGCCTGGGAGGAAGGAAGCTGGGGGGACCGGAAGCAGTGTCCCCAACTGGCCCAGAGGCGCCAGAGCACCCGGGTGATCCTTGAGGGGATGTGGTGGCTCCCTCAAAAGGGGAGCATGAAGGGAACACTGAACCAGTAAGGTCCCAAGGAATTCCTCACAGGGCTGACGTGAACTGAGGGCGGCAGCAGCAGTGACTGGGACACAGGCGGATAGGACGGGGATGGAACTCTGACATGGATGACAGGTGGCAGGTACCAAACTTGGGGAGGAAACGGGATTAAGGGGGGTTGGAGCCTGGGTGAAGTCAGACTCTGTGTAAGCTGAGAACAAAGAGGGGCCACAGGGGATGCTTGGTCCAAGTATCACCAGTAGCCAATGACTGCAGGCCCTAAGAAACCAAGTACCAAGAGGGTCAGAGCATTGGCCCTGATGGATAACATCATGGTTGGCGTTAGGCAGGGTGTATGAGAGGTAGAGCCCCAAGAAGAAATAATCACGAGGACAACCAAGGGAAAGTACCAGGGAAGGCAGGACCAGACATCGTCCTTCTGATAGGAAACTACTTACCATCAAAGACATGGCAAGAGAGACGCCTGGGGAACTGACCCAAGACCACTCCCAATAGCTTGCCATGCAGCCCAAGAAGCCATGGTGAGGTTTGAGAAGAATCCAAATGTGCAGCGCTCGGGAGAGAGGCACGGAAGCTTACAGTCACACCCACCCACCCAGCTAGAGGGGAGGTGGAAGCTCACATATGGGAGCTGCCACTGCACCATGTACTGTGCAGCTTTCCAGCTGCTGGCCATGGGCAAGCAGCACAAGGCGTAGCGGTGGTAGTGTACTGGTGGCAGCTGCCACATGCGAACTGCCCCTCCCCCCAGCTGGGCAGGTGTGTGTGGCGTGCAGAGGGACACCACTGCCTCCGCTCTCCCTGCCCTGCTCCTGTGAGTGGGCACAGAGTGAGCTGAGCTGGTGGGGGCAGCGGTGCCCCTCTGCCATCCTGACCTGGGGTGTACTCTGTTCCCTTCCCCCTGTTCCTGCCTGCCCACCTGCCCGCCTTCTTGGACTGAGGGAGAAGAAGGTGTTGGGGAAATTCCCACCAGGAGTGCCCACACAAGAGTGGTCCTGAGGCAATCTTCAGTAAGTGAGAGTGTTGTGTCTCACCCTTTCCCCCTCTCCCTTCCCCTCTGGGCAGGGCTGGGGGTTCCCACCCCTTTTGCAAACAGCTTTTGCAGGATGGAACTCAGCCAGCCTGCAGAGCTGTTTGCAAAAAGGGGCAAATCTATGAGTTTCCCTGCTAAAAGGGGAAACTTGCATTTTCTCTGATTAAACCAGGAAATCCACAGTTTTCTCTGTTTTTCTGTGGGAAATGGAAAACCCAGCTCCCTGGTCATCACATTGAAAAAGTAGCCTCTTATCAGCAACAAAACAGTCAAAACAGTCATTAACCTTAGACCAAGGATATTTATCCTTCATGAATCTTTCTCTCATAACTGAATAAAAACTTTTATGTTATGCCTACTTATACAAAGATTGTGGAATGACTGTGCTTCCAACTATGCCACAAACACAAAAACATTCCATCAATTTCAGATTATATGACTCTTATAAAAGTGATGTCAGTGTTTTTCTCATTAATCAATATAATATACAGATAACTACACAGTTTTTATAAGATACAAAACTAGTGTATGAGCAAACCCTATTATTTAGGGAAATTAATAAAATATGCATTATTTTTAGGTAATGTAAGACTGATGTAGCTGGGATGGTTCAGAAATTATGCTAGAGCAAAGATTTCTTAGGGTTGTATCTTATTCGACCAAGTATATAATTGGGATAGTTAGACAAGCTTTTGAATGCAAGTGTAACAGGACCAAGCCTCAAGGGGTGGCCATGATGTCCCCTAGAGGTCATGCAACCCCTACCCTGCTCCAGCTCCTAAATTACCCTCCCTCTTCCCTTGCTTGCTATGCTTTTGTTGGAATTACTGGAATATGAAGAGGAAGGCTGCTCAAAGCTCCAACAGTGAGCCTTAATCCATCTGTTTGCCAGTAGATCTCTTTTGGACTCGTTTGCTCCCAATCCTGCCCTCATGCTAGGTAAGCCCTCATGGCCCATCTGTACCCCTGGAGTACCTGATGCCTTATGGGCTATTTGTGGCCTCTGACCTCCCCTATAGCCATGCCCATGCCTCACAGATGTTAATGATTAGTCATTCCAGTGGGCCCAATGCCATGTCCAGTCTTCATGCCCTTGTCAGGACCTCAACCTCTCTGGCTTCCTCCCCTTTCCTATAGCTGGGCTCCTTTAGCCTAGACCCGCTGAACTGGGTCTGCCCCATGAGCTCCAGTCTTTATCTCAGCCCCCTATCAAGTTATGGGCTCCTGGCCCTCTCTTGGCCCCCTCTTGGGTGCTGGGCCCCTGGCCCTATCTGGCTTCTATCCAGGCTGAGATTCATCCCTTCTCTAAGCTTCAACCCTGCCTTTGGCTTAAGCCTGCTCCATGTCCTGAGCCTCAGCCCCCAGCAAGGCTACAAAACATACTGTGCTCCACTGGGTACTTTTCATGGCCTCCAGACCTCCCCTGATAGTCACAATCCAGTCCTCTGGAATAAACTATATAAAAAAATTAAGCCCTCTGGCTGTAATACAAACTACTCCACACTGGGCACATCCAGACATGCATGCATGTTTGGTTCCCCAAGGACAAGTAGCAATGGTGCACCTTGCACTGCAGCTACATATCTCCAGGAAATGCCCACACCACATGCACCTTGGTGCATGTCAAGTTGCCCTGGGTAGGATACAGGAGGCTGGGGCCAGCACAGTGCTGGCCCCAGCAGCCTTACCTGGGGTCCTGGGAGACTGCTGGGGCCACAGCCATGGCAATTCTGCCATGTGTAAAAGTATGGCTGGCAGTCAGCATAGCTTCAGGTGGCCTGGCTCCACTTTTCAGCAGCATGCATTGCCTGAGTGTGCCCTGCACAGGTTTTTTTCCACATTTTTTCCAATGATATCCAGGGGTAAAAAAATACTGTGGGAAAAAAAACCCAGTGCAGGACACGCTTATGCAGCACACCAGTGCAGTGCAGAGAACACCAAATGTGCTTGCAGCCCTACATACCGCACAACTGTGCTCTTCTGGATGTGCCCACTGGATCCAAACATAAATCCCTGTTCACTGGTTGTACCACCAAACTTCCCCTACCCTGTGTCATATTACCCTGCAAACTATCAGCACCTTACTTACAGTTCCCAGGGCAGGGCAGGTGTCAGCTAGGCACTCCCTTACAGGCATCCTGTTCAGGAACTCTTCTCTCTTTGGTCTGTGGGGCCAGATTGACTGCCTAGTTTCAGGCACTGGCTTTTTGTCCCTCCTAAACCATACCCCATGAATGACATATGCCCCTGGTGGCTGGGGGTCACAAAGGTGATGGGAGCATGGTAGTGGTAAACTGGGAGCTCCTCCAGGTGCTGCTGGCGCTGTCAGTGGTGGGGGGTGGAAAGGGGAGACGGCGAGAGCTGACCAGGGGTCAGCAACCACCCGCAGACACTACCAGCAGCATCAACGGTGCCCAGTGGTGATTGCTGACCACCTGCAGATGCTGCTGGCAGTGTCAGCAGTGGGGGTTACAAGCAGCAACCACCCACAGGCACCACCAACAGTGTCAGCAGTGCCTTTTTATAGGGGGTTCACTGCCATGCTCAGGGGATGCACATGCACCTGTGTGCACCCCCTATACATTGCCAGTGCCCTACCCCTTCCAATCAGGTGACCCTACAGCCACACATAGGGGATTTCCTTGTGGACCTGATGATCCTCCTGCTTTCTGCTGCTGCCACTTAGCTGTGCTGTTTGTAACTCCTTACACCTGAGCAACCTAGGTATCTGCCCCCTGCGCATTTTACTGCTGGCAGCTGTACAAAGCTGTCTGTTCACTAGCTGTTAGCCTGCTTTCTAGCTGGCAGCCCTCCCTGAGCCAGCTCAGCTTGCTAGTTTCCCGCTAAAATAACAGGAGATCTCTGGGTCCTTGTTACAGCAAGACTTGATGAAGAATGTCTTGCATTTGAAAGCTTGTTTAACTCTCTCAATTATGCACTCTGTTCAATAAAAATATCATCCTAAGAAATCAGTGCCTCTCATTATTTTCCAGGCAGTCAGGAGAGAACATTCTTCTCCAAGAGAGAGAAGAGACTCTGTCTTACCAGCTTCTAAATTCCTTTATACAATTTTAAAAGCCTTGTTTCAAATGTTTCTTTCTCGTCCTGAACATACCTGCCCTGCAATTTCAATAGGAGGATCTATAAATTAATCTCAGACTAGATTACTGCCCTGCTCCTGTTATTTGTATGAACTGAAAGGACAGGTAGGAAAGAGAATGACGTCTACATCCTAGAAATGCCATTTTGTATGGAAGAACATTATAAATCTATACAATATACATATATATGCAGCTTAGCCTGGATGAGATTTCTGCAGTCACCTAATTCCTTGTTTTTTATTTATACAGTCTGTCTCTGCAGAGCAATCTAATATCTTTCACTTAAGTCTTTTGTCAGTCTGATTGTTCTCTTGTGGTAATTACAGGCCTGCATGTGGGTCACAGTGTAGTAGTCATCAGTGCAACTCATTCTAGAATATCTCTTGTGGAGCTGACCAAGGCTCTTCAATAACTAGCATCTTTTCCTTCCTGATATATGTGTAATTTTTCATCCTTGAGATATTTTTATCATTGATTCTCCCCACATCTGCCTTTCCCACTGAGGAGCATATTAACTTGTGATTGTTTAATAATGTCCTTTTTAAGACTGATACCTTCCTCTCCCTTTTTCCAAACAGGGTTCGAATTACACTTTGACTCTTGTGGGGGTTTGCAAAAAAAATTTAACTGGTTCATTGGAAGGAGCAATCCAAATGGAGACCATCCTCCCCCCACCCCACCCCCTAGGTTATGATTTTCAAATCTTATAGGGGACTCTAGTCTCTCATGAGTTTTATTTTTCAGAGATTATTTTTCTGGGTGATTCATATTTCCTTTGCAGTTCATCAGATCATTTTTCTTTTATACCGAGAAAAGATGAACAGGCATTGAAACAGCTGAAAAAAACTACATGATTATTTTGAAGTTTAAGTTAGGATGTTTCAAATAGCCTTAAATACATTTCTTTTTTTAAAAAAAAGATGGATTCCTCTTGCCCAAGGATAATTGTAGTTGATGTGTATTATTAGCTGGCAACAGACGGGAGTTATTTGAGGTTTTTTTCTTTGTGTTTGACCTCCGTAAGAGCTGCAGAGAGGTTCAGATAAAGATAACAGATCATTAGGCTTCCTCCTTAAGCTCACACCTGATACATGTTGTGATGTGTCACCCTGGCTTCTTGACTGACTCTTGCCAGAAATCATAGTGCTCACTGGTAAATGATAGTAGAGTTTTGTTACAGATATATGTCACTACTCAGCCCAACTGAGATTTCATCTTATGGGAAGAACTCATGAAGCATGAGCACTGGGGTTTGGGCCAATTGCCAGGGGAAAAACCCAGGATTTGGCCCTACATAGTAATGTAGAATTTCTACAAATAATGATTTATTTTATAGTGTTTTGATGCCTTTAAAAGGCTAGCTGGATGTCACAATAATTACAACATTTGTCTCTCCAAAAAGTAAGATATTCCTAAATAATTATTTTCATAGAAAAAAAATAACTTCACACTATACAGGTGTTGATTTAAGTAAAATAAACCAGGCCTTCAAAACATAATGAAATCAACATTGCAAGCTCTGTACTACAGACAAGTCCCTTCATTTGGGATACAAACATCCAAACCCATTGAGACAGAATATATGTATAATAAAAAATATTGTGGGGGCCGAGAGTGGCCAGATGGGGCCGCTGATGGAGTGGAATTAGGCACAAAAATCTTGTCGGTTAAATTCAAAAAGAACTTTACTTACGAACTGGAGTACAGTGTAGGTACGCTCTGTAAAGTTGCAACACAAACAGAAAAGTAGAAACCAGGGGTACATCAATGTAGTCCAAGCATGCAGGGCACGGGGTACATCAGGATAAACGACAACAGGGAGTCGTTGATGGTTGATCAGGCCTCCAAGTTTGCGCCGAAATACACGTGGAAATCTCTTCCGACAAGCATGTGGAGTTCTCCAACTTGGGCGGAAGCTTGCCCTAACTCTTATACAGCTAGTGAGCCAATTGCCAGCCGCCAGGTATGAATAATTTACGATAAGCCAATCAAAAGCACACATGCAAAGAGTGCAGCTGCAAGCTTTGACAGGGACTGATCATTGCACCAAGGGTTTTTCCCGCCACACGGGGGAAATCCCTGCGCTGAATGCTTGCATTGTGCTGAGAACTCTGCTGTGCCAAGGCACTTTTACTCTCTGAGCACAGACAAGCATTAGTTGGTTCCTTATAATGCTTTTACTACACAGATTATTATGAAATACTTTATAGTCAGCACACATCTTCAAATGCTATGAAAATAAAAAAAAGGTATAGAATGTATTCATCGTCTGGCTCAGCTGGATATCAGAAGCCTAGTTCATATGCCAGTTGCCATTGGCCCGCATCTCCCAAAATTCGCAACTGCCATTTAGTGAGCCTAGAGTGATGTAGGAGGAACATGATCCCCTCCTCTGGTGTTCTCTGCGGCAGCACTTGTGGTCGTTGAGAGTTAGACTCATGTGGGCATGTGGTGGATCGATGCTCCGAGTCACTGGACGTTCTTATGTCCGACTTCATGAAAGCTTGCAATCGTGGGAGTTGACGCAAAAGGTTGCCCGCAGGTTGTCCAGCTAGTGGGTTAAGGAGAATTTGAAGGATGATGGCACTCTTTCCTCCATAAACCTCAACACAGGCTTCTACACCATTGAGAGTTACTGGAACAGCTCCAGGATTTCACAGGTGATGGTGAGGCCACGGTCCTCTCTGCTGGGGTGGTGTTAGCCCCAGTGCGTGTGCTCTGGAGTTCCAGGAACAATACAAAATTCCTATCACCGCTGACAAAATCTGCTCTACGTTGACTTTTGATGGACGGCCATCATGCCATGCATGGGATATATGACTGACTTGGCTTGCAAAAAGCTCTGGTAGTGGGATGGGCCAGTGGACATTCCATGTCACTATATCGATATCAGTGGCGTGCCCTCTGCTACACGAGGCTTGTCTGGTTAGGAAACTTGCCTCTTCTAGGTCTAACAGGTCAATCTCAAACTCCACGACTAGGCGTCCTAGCCACGTAGCCAGAGGTTCTTCTATTCTTATCTTGGATTTCTTGCACAGTTCTTGCAACTCAGTCCAGGGCGTGATAGGCGTTGGCAGTGGCGCAGGCTGCACTCTGCACACCAATCACTCAACTTATCATTGCCATGGGATGAGTGGCTGTCGGGGTTGTCGCTGTATCCAGTGGGAGAGTCGGGTACAGCTCTCTGTTCGTTGCCCCCTTTCCGTGGTGAGGAGGCGGGATCGCTGAGAGCAAAATAATTTCGGGGAGTGGAGTCATCGGCTGGACTCCTGCCCATTCCTCGGAAGCTCCTCCCTTCTTTTCCGGGTTCTCCGGGTGGCTCCCTTCTCTCTCGGCGCCATCTTGAAATGGTGGTGGACTGAGGTTTTGCTTCATTGCAGTCTGCTTAGCCGCATGGATGGCTGTGAGCAGTTGGGCTTCCATATCTGCCTTTTCCCGCATTGAAGTTTTGATCATGCGGAGCATCATATTTAACATTCTCCCTGTTTCGTATTTTGGGCCGGTTCACTCAATCGTGGTGTGACTTTCTGCCTCCAATTTTCCGTGGAGCTCAGAAAGAAATTTGGGGTCTCTCAGCTCAGGTGCCATGGTTAGGGAATCAATCAGCACTCGCTGTCCACCCTCCTGCCTGCATCACATACAGCAGGTGAACTCCTGGCTGAGGGTCAGGCTTTCTTTGCTCGGTTTTGCTCCGGCAAAGGGTTCGGTGCCCCCTTCCTCTCAGAGTCTAAATAGAACCTGCTCACTGCTCATCACACATCCAAACACCCCGGGATGAAGACATACTTCCCACTTTTTCGCAGCTCCTTCTTCCCCTTCCAGCAAGAGGTAACCGCTGATGAATCTTTCACCCGTTCCACCTGCCTGGTGGTAGGTGATGTGTGCGCCTAATTCCACGGCGTTCAGCACGTGGTGTCTCCCATTACGCCGGGGGCAATTCTTAACTAATTCTAACTCCATTGCATCTTCCCCGGATCCTGTTTATGACGCCATGTGGGGGCCAAGTATAGCTGGCAGGGCTATTGCCATGAGCCCAGACGGTAGGTGGGTACTTCGACCGATGGAGCAGAATTAGGCACTGACACATACTGGTTGAATCGAAATAACTTTACTTACACTGTCAATGTACACAGACTCGCACTGTCGATGTACACAGCATAGGCACCTCCGTAAAAGTTGCACCAGGTAGAGCTCTAAATAACACACTGATATTTCCAAGCATGCAGGGTATGGAGTACATTGGAACAGTCAGTGACGGGGAGTTGTTGGTGGGTGATCAGTCCTCCAAGCCTTCTCCAAGATGCACGCGAAGTTTCTTCCGAGGTGCACGCGGAGTTCTCCGATTTGGGCGGAAACTGTTCTAGCTTTTAGACGGCTAGTGAGCCAATTGCTAGTCGCCAGGTAGGAATAATTTACAACAAGCCAATAGGTAGTGCTCATTCAAACAAAGCAATAGCTAGGTTTGGCGGGAACTGTTCCCTGCACCAGGGTTCTCTCACTGCACCAAGCAATCTGTCGCACTGAGGAATCGCGTTGTGCTGAGAAAGTCCACCGTGCCGAGGCACTTTTAACTATTAATTACTGACAGACTCATCAGTTAAAACAGGCAATCCAATTTAAGTTCACTTGATCAGATTGGCTGGGGACAGAATTTACACATCAACTGGTGTAAGTGATCAGAAACTAATTTAAACCTGTAAGAGAACATAAGTTCTGTACACATAAACCAGTTTCAAAATGGCTAAAACCAGTTTGAGATAAACCTGATTGAATGTAGCCTCAGGTTAAACTGATTGAGCTCAAACTGGTTTATGGAACTTCTGTACCAGACCCCTTCCTCGTTTAAGTTAAACCAGAATCCCAGCCGCCTCTGCAGTCCTGAGCTGGGCTGTGCTGTTTGCTCCAGTGGAGCAGGGCTGGCCCCACCCTCAGCTCCCTAGCAGGGCTGGAGGCATGGCTCCATGAGGCAAAGGGGGCAGGGAAGAGGTTTTACCCCCCCACTACCCGCAGGAGAGTGCAGCTGGGGTCTGCAAACCCTGACCACCCCCTCTGTCACTCAGTCCCTGCGAAGGGCAAGCAGTGGAATAAACTTCTTCCCTGCAACCTCCACCACAGACTGTGTGGGGAGAGTGGTAGCACTGGTGCTCATAGGGGTAGCCATAGCACCCCAAACCCTGTCTAGCACCACCACCACTCACCCCCTACAGCTTGTGGCAGCTCTGGCCTCCCTGCTCCTGCCTGCAGTACAGCCCACTCCCCAGCCAGGAAAAGGCTTGTGCTCCTGGGAAACCATGACGGGGACTGCTGCCCATAAGAGTTGCTTCCCCCTCTGCTGTTCCAGAGGCAGGCATGGGGGCATGGTGAGAGGCCAGCCAGCATGGCCCCTTTAGGCAAGGAGGCAGGGAAGAGGGTTATTTCACTGCTTGCCCCATGCAGGGAGTGAGCAGTGGAGGCTGTGGTTAGGACTGACATACCCTGGCTGTGGTTCCCGATGGGTGGAGGGGGGAAAAATCCCTTCCCTGCCCACTTTCTCTCAGAAGCCAACAAAGCTGGTCCACTTAAGGCTACGGCCAGGGCTGGCCATGCACCCCCGCACAGCTTCCCTGCAACTGCGGGTGTACTCTAGTGTCCCTCTGGCCTGCATTTTCTGAGTTAAAAGTGAGTGTCTATTCACTTGCAAATTGGTTCAATCTGGGCAGGTTAGACTAACCTGCAAAGATTGAATCAATTCAGGCTCTGGCTTTTTGAATGTCTGTCCCTAGCCATTTTGGTAGTCCTAGTTAGGCTCTGTCATAACAGCTAAGTTTGTACTGCCTGAAATAGCCAACAGTAATAGCTTGATATTTATTTACTTCCCCTATTAGTTTGGATGCCCTTTCCATGAACCTAGAATTAAAATAGTATCAACATGTTTTTGGGGTACTGAAATATGCCTTCATAAACTATTTAGAAACTTTGATTTGTGAAGGCTACCAGATGTGTGACTCCAACTAGAATAAAGTCTTCTGTCCCTGAGGCAAGTAACATATCTGTGATACAGCTGGCATGGACAAGCTAACTTGAATAAAGACTTGCTTAGCAGTGTTTTGAAGACAATTGTATTCCATTGTGAGAAGAGAAAACTATTTGATTCAGTCACAAAAAGATGTCAAAGATTTATTCATGAATGGAGTCAAGAACCCAATAGTAGGAACAAATGCATATGCATCTATTGCACATACTGCTTTAAAAAAACTCAGCCAATATGAGATCCATTTAACATTGTTTTATTGCTGACTTTTTAATGTAGGAATACCTTATCATTTTTACTTTGTATGTAGCTTAGTAAATATATTTATATTACAGTAATATTGTATGCCTCAGTTTTCCTGTCTTGTACATTGGGATAGAATGGGTTAAAAAACTGTTCTGAATTGTGAAGGTGGGGCTTGACACTGTGTGCCTTATTTAGTAGAGAATGGGCCACCAGGAAACAATGGGTCAATTTGCCTATGAAGACACATGGGAGCACCATTGGATTCAGCTCCCCAACCAGGAATCTCCCTGCTGTGTCTGGTGCCCAGGAAGAACATCAAAGAAACCAGAGATTGAGGGACTGCCTTGAAAAGGAGACTCAGGATGGAAACAGAAGTCACCTGATGTCTCATTTGTACTGCCATAATTTTTATTAGTCAGGGGAAGCACATGCCTCCCAAGTGACCAGTTAGTGACCGGGGAAAAGTCCCCCCATGGCTGATCTCACTGACTGGGGGGGATCCCCCCATGGCCGATTGTGAAGTGGCCACAGCGCTCCCAGAAGTGGCCACAGTGCTCCTACTCCCCAGCCAGCACTCATGGGTGGTCACTGGCATTCCGGCCTGCCCCCCCGCCCATCGCCTAAGCAGTGAGTGTGGCCTATTAGGGGGTGCACCAGTGTTCTCGGGGGGTGCATGTTCATCACTGTGAGCCCCTATGCATTGCCACTGGGTGGCACAAATGCTGAGCAAATAGACATTGATACCCTTTGTTGCTCCACATGAAAGGAAAATCAATGGTTTAACAAAAGGTAGCAATGGACTGCTGTTCCGTAGTGGTGGACTTCTGTTACCTCTGTTGTGCTTTCACTGAAGCAGGTCTGGCTGGGCAAAAAAACCCCCAATTTCCACAGGACGGATCAGGGAAACTGAGAACTGAGCAGGGAAAGCAGAGAGATCACATCAACCCTTGCCCCATACCATCAAAGGCAGGACAAAGGATGACATGTTTTGCCCAGTGAAGTAGATCAGCTGTGGCGTGACATTGTAGCGCAGCACAGCTGATCTACTTCATTTGATAACATCTATTGCTAGCCCCAGAGACAAAGAGGGAAAAAGCAGCATGAGAAAAGACTGAGAGGTTTGAGTGAGAACATCTCTTTATCTGACTGAGATGTTACCTGAGAGTGGCCTGAGAACCCTGCCTGGTTCACTGCCCTTGAATAATAAATGCTGCTTTTAGGAACAGCTGCCTGCTTTGCTGCCTGTGACTGTGGGTGCACTCTATCCCCCTGCAAAGGTGACATCCCTCACCAGAAGTTAAGCCAGAATGTAGCTGTCTGAGGAAGGCCATGGATAGCTACTGCAGTGTGGAAAGCAGAAGGCCTGGTCTCATATTCCAAAAAATAGAGGCTCATCCAAGTCTAGAAACTATACCTGGAGTCCCACAAGAAAGTATTTTATAGCTTCAGCAAGGAAGACTAAGACCTCCACCTTCCATGAATAGCCAATATATGTGTGGTTAGGATTCTGTCTGAGAGGTGGGACATGTGGATCGAAGCCCACATAGGCAGAGAATGTCATTAAATGTGATTGAATCCTTGCCTCCCACAACTCAACTGGATGCTCTTATTCCTAAACCAGCAGACAGAAGCAAGCAAAATAGTCACTTCACTTCTTACCCACCTGGTTCTCCTTTGCAGTTAGTTAAACCCATTGCAATGTTCTGCCTTCTGTGACAAAGAGAACAATATTCCTCTTGTAACAGACTGCCAATCTGGGCTCACCAGATTGGCTTGAGATACTTACTCTGGGCTAGAAACAGTGCTGGTGAACTCTGAGTGACCCCAAGGGTGAAGCAGGAGAACCCTGACCTGTGGAGAAGGAGAAGCCAAGTGAAAGAAGGGGTTTTCAGTCCCCTCATTTGCAAGGAAGGGGGATGGCCAGAGTTGGGGGCCAGCCACCCTGAGCCTTGGCTGGCAGGTTTGTAAGCCAGGGAGGGACTGCCAGAGGGGATAAAAGCAGCAGCCAAACTGGCATGGGGGGCGCTACTGACAGTGACTCCAGGGAATGATGCAGGAGACCTAAGAAGAGCTGGGGTGAGCTGACCCAGCAGAGGGAGCAGAGAGACCCCTCTAAAGAGCCTCAGAGGCCCTGGGAGAAGAAGGCAGAGACAGTCCGCCATGCCTCCAGTCCTGCAACAGAGAGGGAGCAGCAGCCAGGGCTTGGGGCAGAAAGCTGGTGCCCCAAGGCCCCATTGCAGTGTGCTGGATGTGCTGGGTGTCCCAGAGGCTAGGGGTTGCAATTGGCCCCCCACTCCACTGTGGAGAAGAAGCGGCCAGGAGAGCAGGTGGCATCCTTATATGGAGCAAGGAGCAGGGCCGGTGAGTTGAGGAAACCCCTTACCTTCCCTGGGGAAGAGGGACAGCAGCAGGCAAGGCACTTGGATCCTGAGAAGCACCAGAGCACCAGAACAAGGGTCCTTGGGAACTTGGGGCACAGGCCAGCACTTGGAGCAGGGTTGGTGAGTCGTGAGGCATGTGGGGTGCCCGGTCAGTCATCTGGAACAGGAGTTTAGAGCAACGACCCTTGGGAGCTGCCTGTGCTGCTGACCCTCTGCCACTGACTGCCCCAGAGGGGACTCAGCCCTGTCCCTTATTCTGCAGCTGAAGGTCATTGGATGGAGTCTCTGAGCTTTGTGCTTGGCTCATGCCGATTACTGCAGAAGCCTACTCTGTTTCTTGTTGCTTGCCTTTTTGTTTGCCACAGAGGGTCACCCTTCAGCCTTTTGGGGGGGTTGGGGTTTGATACAATTTGATGGCTGCAAACCAGAAGAGCCTACACTGTTGCAGCCAGTTACCCTAAATGCAGTTCTTGAGTCAAGGTTTGACTAATGCATTCTGGTTTGTTCTGTGATTCTCATTATGCCATTTAAGTTAACTTGTAAATAACTTTTCCTATTATTCTTGTTTTGTAAATAAAGTGTAAATAGTTAAATCAGTTAAATGTTAGATCTTCTTGGGACCATGGGCTGCTCTATGGGGAGCAGGGGCCAGCTGGAAAACAAGTTGGTGTTGGCCGGAAGCCCTGCCCCACTCTCACCACACCATCCCTGACATCTGGGCACGGGTGGCAACCTGGGTTACACTATTTTTTTCTCCTTCATAGACTCTTTCACGTGTTTAAGATACACCATCATGTACCTCCCTCTATTTCCTTTTCTCCAAACTGACCACATCTAGTTCTTCAGCCTTTCCTAGTAGTCTGCATTGCAGCCCCATCTGTAGTGCAAAAGGTAGTGTGTGTGGGGGGGTGTTTTTAAATGGTGTAAGATTTCTGATGACTTTTGGCCAGTTATCCACCTAAAAACACTGGTCCTTTTCAACACTGTTGCTGCCTATCCAGATATTCCTTATTCTGGACTTATGCATTTCTTTTTTTCCTCTCAAGATAACATCTAACATTTGTCTGTGTTAAATTTCATTCTGCTATCTAAAGCCCAGCTGTCAAATTTATTACAGTTTCTCTGAAAGTTATTTTTTCCTCCAAAGTATTTGTAACTTCTCCTGGTTGTGTGTACCTATATATCTGATCAATGACTTTTCTTATTTCTCCTGGAAGCAGGAATAGAAATGACACTAAACCCAGAGTAGATCCATTGAAACCCCACAGGAGAACTCTTCCCAATCTGACATAAATCATCGAATCATAAAAAATTAGGGTTGGAAGGGACCACATCTAGTCCAACCCCTTGCTCAAAGCAGGACCACCCCCAACTAGATCATCCCAGCCAAGGCTTTGTCTAGCTGGGTCTTAAAAACCTTCAAGGATGGAGATTCCACAACCTGTTTGGGTAACTTGTTCCATTGTTTTATTACCCTCTTAGTGAGTATTTTTCCTAAAATCCAGGGATCCTGGTTTTCTCTGTTTAAAAATCACAAATTCTCAGATTTAAAAAACCCCAAATCCATGTTTAAAATGAAATATATATAATTATCAACTGAACATGATGTTTTATTGATATATTTACAAATTTAAATCAATTTGGAAGCCTACCAGTGCCTCAATCACTATAATAAAATAAATTCTAAGTACACATATATATTTTGATATTTGATTTTGGGTTTTTTATCATGGCAAAATCAGAGCTTCCCCTGTCCCTTTTACTCACCAGTATGTAGATCCAGGCCCCTCAATTCCAAGCTATAGCCCCCCAGCCCTGTTAGTGCCTCTCATTCCCCACCCACAACCCCCTGGCTCTGCCAGAGGAGTCCCCCAGCTGCCAGGGCTACAGGGCAAAGGACCCAGGTCCATAGTCCCCTACCTCCTGCAGCAGCACCCAAGCCCTGGCTGCTGCCCATGGGAGGCAGCAGCTGCTGTGGTGGAGTGGAGCACAGAGCCTAGCTCCCCCTCCCCCGTGGACTGC
The DNA here is from genome assembly GCA_030014935.1 of Caiman crocodilus. Taxonomy (NCBI): domain Eukaryota; kingdom Metazoa; phylum Chordata; order Crocodylia; family Alligatoridae; genus Caiman; species Caiman crocodilus. The sequence continues at coordinate 59,252,637 of JAGPOW010001543.1, read as the reverse complement.
AGAGCTGGAGCAGAGGCCCTGGGGTGGAGGGTTGGGTGCAGGCTGGCTATTATAGGCTCGGGCTCCCTGCCCTGCTGCCCTCCATCTCCCCCCACCCCACACACAGGGTCTCTGTGTCCCAATGGGCAGGGACCAGTTTGGCAGGGCAGAGTGGGGCTGGGTGGGGAAGTTTGGTGCTGATGGTGGGAGCCCTGTGCTGTCTTGGCAACATGCCTCTTGCCCACCTGGAAGCAGCAAGGGGTGCAACTCTGTGCCACCACCCCCACTGCTTCTGGGTGGGCAGGGGACACCTTCCCACAGTGGTGTAGAGCTTGCAGTGGCAAGAAGCTTCCTTACCTGGCCCCACTCTGACCTGCTGTATTGGATCACACCCAGTGAGCTGTGGAGGCCTTAGAGGGAGGGCAGCAGAGCAGGCAGCCCAAGTCAACAGTGGCCAGGCCACACCTGCCCCTACCCCATGCACAGATCTGGGTGACACATACCTCCTTTCCCCACCCCCCCAGAGTGTGTGCAAGCAGTGGGGAGCCAGACCACCCCCAAGACAAGCCATCCATGGCTCCATCCTGCTCCCCACAGGGGCCCTGCAGCCATGCATTCTGGCCCCAAGCCCCATGCTCTGGCCGAGCTGGGCAACAGCCCCAGCCCCAGCCCTGCTCAACTCCCTCCCTCCCTCCCTCACTATGGGGGCCTCAATTTCTCCTTCTCCCTGATAGTCTTACCTATGGGAGCTGCTTTCCAAGCTGCCTGGCAGCCATGCGCATGTGTAAGCATGCATATGGTACCCCCTTCCTGACTGCCCTTCTCCTGCTCCCTCCAGCCCCTTGCAGGCTGGAACCCTGCCAGCTGCAGAGAGCTCTTTGCAAAAGTGGAAAATCTGCATGTTTCTCCATTAAAATTAAAAATCCACGTTTTTCTTGGTTTTTCTTTCCACCTTTCCAAAGGAAATGGAAAACCCAGATCCCTGCTAATATCTAACCTAACTTCTCTTGCTGCAACTTGAGACCATTGCTCCTTGTTCTGTCATCTGCCACACCTGAGAACAATCTAGGTCCATCCTTTTTGGAATCACCCTTCAGGCAGTTGAAGGCTGCTATTAAATCCCCCCTTAGTTTTCTCTTCTCTAGACTAATATAAGGCCAATTTCTTCAGCCTCTTTTCAGAAGTCCTGTCCTCCAGCCCCCTAACCACTTTTGTTGCCAGTCACTAGACTGTCTCCAATTTGTCCACATCCTTTCTGTAGTTGGGGGTGGGGGGAAGGCAGCAAAACTGGACATAGTACTCCAGATGTGGCCTCACCAGTGCTGAATACAGGGGAAAAATCATTTCCCTCAATCTGGTGGCAACACTCCTACTAGTGTAGTCCAGTATGCCATTCTTTGCAACAAGAGCTAACTGTTGGCTCATATTCAGCTTACTGTCCACTGTAAGCCCACAAGTCCTCTTTTTACAGAACTGCTGCTTAGCCAGTTGGTCCCCAACCTGTACTGGTGCATGGGATTGTTTCTTCCCAAGTGCAGGACTTTTCATTTGTCCTTATTGAACCCTATGAGATTTCTTTTGGTCCAATCCTCCAATTTGTCAAGGTCTCTCTGCATCCTAGCCTTACCCTCTAGGATATCTACTGCTCCCCCCAGCTTGCTTTAATTTGCAAACTTGCTGAGGGTGCACTCCATCCCATCTTCCAGATCATTGATGAAAATACTAAACAAAACCAGGACTGACCCCTGGGGCACCCCACTTGATACCATCTGCCATCTAGACATTGAGACATTGACTACAACCTTCTGAGCCTGATGATCTGACCAGTTTTCTATCCACTTTACAGTTCATTCATCCAACCCATATTTCCTTGGCTTGCTTGCAAGAATGTTGTAGGAGACTGTACCAAAAGCCTTGCTACAGTCAAAGTATATCACATCCACTGGTCTCCCCACATCCACAGTCACTCATCTCATCATAAAAGGCAGTCAGGTTGGTGTCCCCAACATTCTCTAAAAACTTCCTGGATTGCCTGTGCACTGCTGTATTGCTCTCTCAGCAGATGTCAGGATGATTGAAGTCCCCCATGAGAACCAGGGCCTGTGATCAGGAAACTTCCACTAGCTGTCTGAATAAAACCTTACCCACTACATCCTTCTGGTCTGCAGACACCCACCCTGACATCACCCTTGTTGCTCTCCCTTCTGACAATAAACCAGAGACTTTCAACAGGCCTGCCTCCAGTTTCATACTGGAGCTCGGAGCAATCATATGGCTCTTTTACATAAAGCACAGCTTCTCTTCTACACTGCCTGTCTTTCCTGAAGACTTTATACCCCTCCACGACAGTGTTCCAGTAAGTCTCTATTCCAGTCATGTCCTAGACATGTACTTAGACTTCAGGAAGGCCTTCGATATGGTATCCCACCCCATACTGGTGAACAAGTTAAGAGGCTTGGATGACTACACAGTCCAGTGGGTGGCGAATTGGCTAGAGGGTCGCACCTAGAGAGTCATGGTGGATGGGTCGGTTTTGACCTGGAAGGGTGTGGGCAATGGGGTCCCGTAGGGTTCGGTCCTTGGACCGATACTCTTCAATGTCTTCATCAGCAACTTGGACGAGGGAGTGAAGTGTACTCTCTTCAAGTTTGTGGATGACACAAAGCTATGGGGAGAAGTGGACACACCGGAGGGCAGGGAACAGCTGCAAGCAGACCTGGACAGGTTGGACAACTGGGCAGAAAACAATAGAAGACAGTTCAAGAAGGAGAAATGCAAAGTGCTGCACCTAGGGAGGAAAAATGTCCAGCACACATACTGCACAGGAAATGACCTTCTGGGTGGCACAGAAGTGGAAAGGGATCTTGGAGTCCTAGTGGACTCCAAGATGAACATGAGTCGGCAGTGTGATGAA